>JAYESA010000002.1:28557073-28572073 GCA_036927795.1 Iris macrosiphon | reverse complement strand
TGACTGGTATTTCTGGATTTATTTACTTGCGACACGTACATTTCATGTTTTTGGCCTCTATTCTGGAATCACTACAGGCATCACCTACATGCATCACTACAGACATCATTCATGTTCAGGCTGGACTCATCTTGATTTGCGTGTCGGGTCTTGGATCCACTTGTATTAGTCGGGGCAGAAAAATACTCGAGTAGACATGTAAATATTCCTATCTGGCATCATCAGGAATTATTTCCTCTGGTCTAATCTGGAATGATAGCAGCCGCGCACCCAGTGCGCGGTGAGCCGTACTTACCCCTAGCCGTTTATATGTCGAAACAAGTATTTCGAAGACACCGAGTTCATTCTTTATAGTCTGGACTCTCATGCATTTCTTGACTTGTCTCACTTACATATTTTTGGACTTGACTCACTACATATTTTTCATGCTGGACTCACTACATGTTCATGTGCACAGACTTACTCTTAGTGTAGATTTCTTGTATCTTGCAGTTATTACTATCTTGCTCTGATATCCATGCATCTTTACCTTTATGCACCAGTTATACATATTTCCTTGTTTCATACTTGCTCCATTCTCTTGCTACTTGCTATAATTGTTTATAGTTTTTATCATTTAAATGGACTGCTGTTAGAGATGTACTTGCTCCAGTCCTGACTGGACATATTTTTCAGAGTATCCGAAGGATTGGTGTCCGACGTTCTATGGACCTGAGCCTGTCGATGGTGCAGACAGGGACCCTCTAGTTTTGGAGTGATTTCCGGGTTGGTAGCCGGGATCACTGAGATCTTGTTGTTGTTTTTGTTAGCTTTTAGCACCGGATTTGTCTCCGGTTTTGGATTGAGACCTTGTTTGTATATTATTTTGGATATTGTTGTATTATTATTTGATGTTGTGGTTGTTGTAGTAGTTGTAGTAGTTGTTGTTGGTTAGACTTTATAGTTGTTAGTCTTCTTTGTCATCTTATCGTGCTTAGACTCGTGATTGAGTACTTGAGATTATCATTATGATATTTGCTCCTCCGTTTGGAGTTGAGATCTTGACAGGTTGATATATTGTTTGTGTGGTTGCCCTCCTTTTGGAGAGGTCATGCCCGATTTTTGTGTGAGATTATTATTTAGTTAGTTGACCTAGACAGCGTTCTACTGCCGATGCTGCGGCGTAGGCTGGACGTACCCACGACTCATGCCCGATTTTCTGGATGCGGGTCGTGACACATTTTTGGTGGCGGCCCCATGCAGGTCTCGATTCGCAATTAGTGCAATATCGTAGTGGTACAACAACTTAGTTGTACTGCTGCGAGCCTGCTATAGGATCTAGGATCTAGGATGAGTGTGTACTCAATCACGACTAGGAACAATTCTGATCTAATTATTCTGAAATTAATTTCTTTTGAAATGTTACTGTCCTTCTTTGATGATATCGTATCTTGCGCCGTATTGACTTCTTTTGATCTGTGTTCAGGATGCCTCCGAAGACACGATCCCATCGTACCGTTCCAGCAGTTGCCACTGAGAGGTCTGCTACCTCTCGTCCAGTTCGTATTCAGGCAACTGCTACCGCTCCACTCACCACTCCTGCGGTTGAGGGAGCATCTGCTTCTCTCGGGGATTCTCCTTCACCTGTCGATCCGAGGACTACCCCAGTCGTTCCGATGGTTCCTCCACCACTTCCTGCTCCAGTAGATGCCGCGCAGTTATTTGCGTTCTTCAGGGAGATGATGGACATGCAGTACTGTCAGGTGGATGTGATGAGGCTGGGCATTGAGAATGCCCACCAGGTGGCCATGACAGCAGTGGATAGGGTGGCACAGATTCAGCCACAGGCAGATCAGATTCAGCATCCGAGGCCGGGTAGTATCATTGATTTTCAGAGGATGCGGCCCAAGGAGTTTCGTGGTACAGAAGGGATCCTGTACGCGGATGACTGGATAGAGCAGATTGAGGGGATCTTCAGGCTAGCGCAGATTCCAGACAGCATGCAGATAGAGGCGGCGGGCAGTCAGATGTTCGACCTCGCTTTGACGTGGTATCGCACAGATACGAGGATCGCAACGCCAGGGCTTACTTGGGAGGCTTTCAAGAGGCTTTTTAAGGAGAAGTTTTTTCCAGATGTGGCGCTCAGTGCTTTGGAGAGCCAGTTCGAGGCACTCGTCCAAGGGAGCATGACGGTGGGCGAGTACGCAGCAGAGTTCTGCCGTCTGGGCAGATTTGTAGATGGCTTGAGTGAGGCAGCCAAGGCGAGGAAGTTTCGTAAGGGCTTGGTTATGGCGGTCAAGTCTTTGACTAGGAGCGACCGCGAGGCGACTTTTGAGCAGATAGTAGGAGATGCTCAGAGAGCAGAGGATGACTTGGAGCTCAAGTCCAAGAGAGGCAGGGATGATTCAGGCAGTGCGAGTGGCAGTGCGGGACCAGCTAAGCGTCCCTATGTACAGAAGGCAGCGCAGCAGGGTCAGGATCAGAGGGTGCCCACTTGTGCCTACTGTAGGAAGGCAGGACACACTTGGGATATTTGTAGGAGGAGGTTGAAGGTGTGTTTGTTCTGTGGATCCGCTGCTCACCAGATGCGAGATTGCCCCACTGCACCTCCATTGGGTGGAGCACATGATCAGAGAGTTGGAGTTAGGCCACCTGTGGCACAGCATCATGCCCCGCACCAGCAGAGGGATACACCCCAGCAGGGCAGGGCTTATGCGTTGACGGCCGAGGAGGCCGATGCTACGGGTGTCGGGTTAGCAGGTCTGTCTCTTTGTTCTTCTTCCTGTCCTTTTCCATTCCTTGTGGTGTGCTTCATTAGTACCTGTTAGATTTTCTTGTGCTATGGTAGATAGTGTAGTAAC
This sequence comes from Iris macrosiphon, assembly GCA_036927795.1. NCBI lineage: Eukaryota > Viridiplantae > Streptophyta > Magnoliopsida > Asparagales > Iridaceae > Iris > Iris macrosiphon. Next base: position 28,569,233 of record JAYESA010000002.1, on the reverse strand, counting down.
CCTGATTGAGACTGTGATAACACGACCAGTAGGACCCTGATCTTGAATGTTGTTTAGGTAGAATTTCTTGACTGTGATTGTTGGGGGTTTGACCTAGAGAGATTGTGATTGACTTTAAATTTTGAGGACGAAATTTTCTAAGGAGGATAGGCTTGTCACCACCCCATTTCCAGAGCCGGGTATATTTTTTTATTTTTAATTTAGTTAATTGTGCATTATTTTTTATTAATTATATTTATAATTAATTAATGATTGTATTATATTTTTATTGATTGTTTTAGAATTTTGGCTAGCTTGGACCCATGTCAGACCCTAGTGGACCCATGTCCGACCCAGCCCACACCCCTGTGAGACTTATTTTTGGGTTTAGAATTTTTTTTTTAGAAGGTTAGTGGGAGAGATTTGGAGCTAGTTTGAGTGCTTTTGGAACCCGGAACCCGAAACCAAGTGAGTAGGAGCATTTTGGGAATTTGGAAACTTGTAAAACCCTTTTTTATGTGCTTGGCCGACCATTCAGCCCCCATTCCCACCCGTGAGCAGCAAGGAGCAGCCCCTCTCTCCCCCTTTGTTCATTCCACTTCTTCTTCTTCTTCTTCTTCTTCTTCTTCACATTCTACTTCTTCTTTCTTCTTCTTTCTTCTCCAAAGTAAGCTTTTCTTCCTTTTTCTTCCTTCTTTCTTCTATTCCTTCTTCTTTATGCTAGCCCTAACCTTGCATTTTCTCTAACCTAGGTGGGTAGAGCCTAGATTTGGTGTTGGAGCTTGAATTTGAGGCTTGGAGCTTGAGGGAGGTGGATTTGGAGCATTCTTGAGACTTTGGCTTGGGATTCCAACTCCCAAGAGGTAAACCCTAATTTTCTCCCTTGTAATTATTTTTATATAGTGTAATTAATATTTTAGAACCTTCCTAGACCCTTAGGCTACCCGTGGGAGGAAGTTGGAACTAGTTGGGTAGTGTTTAGAGACTTTAACACTAGGTTTTGTGTCAATTTTGGGTGAAATCCGAATTTGGCCCAATTTTGGGTGATGTTCTAGGTTAGACGGACCTAGGTAGACATTGTCGGGTGTCTAGAGGGTGAGTGCGTGTCTCCGTTTGGACACGAGAAGTCGTGTCGCGGAGAAACGGGCGTTTCGGGCAAAATTGGGGCTTTTCGTCGTTGCCGATTCTAAGTGCGTATGCGTTTCCGCCACGGACCTAGAATCGACGCGGGAGCACATTTTCTAGGATCTAGATATCGTTTAGAACGCGTGGGTAAATTTTGGGCCGATTCCGAGTTCGTTTGGTATGCGTTTCAGGAGGTTTTCTGAGCCGCGCACCACGTGTTCGTTGAAATGACTGAACGACCATTTCGACTTGGTTTCCTCGTTTCGGGCTTGTGCGGGCGTTGGGTTAGTATCGGGGAGTGTGTGCTAGAGTTTTCGAGTTATATTTTATATGTTAGGGTGTTGGTGAGTGTCGGGGTCGTTGGGCGTGTGTGGGGCGTGTGGTTTGTGTGTTGTTGTGCGTTGTGTTGTGTTAGTGTATATGTGTCTATATATATATATGTATATATTTATATGTATGTGTGTTGTGTGTATATATATATATATATATATATATATATATATATATATATATATATATATATATATATATATATATATATGTGTGTGTGTGTGTGTGTGTATTTATATCTATGTGCTAGTGTATGTGTGTAGGTGAGTGTGTGTGAGTGAGTGCTTGTGTGAGTGTGTAGGTGAGTGTGTGTGAGTGTGAGTGAGTGTTTATAGGTATATATATATGAGTTTATGTATATATGTATATATATATATATATATATATATATATATATATATATATATATATATATATATATATATATATATATATATATATATATATATATATATATATATATATATGTATGAGGGTTTGTGTGTGAGGTTGTGTGTTTGTGAGAATGTGTGCTAGTGTGTGTGAGAGTGTGTGTGTGAGGGTGTGTGAGATTGAGTGTGTGTGAGTGAGGATATATAGATATATATATATGTTTAAGTGTGTGAGTGTGTATATATATATATATATTAGTGTGTATATATATATATATATAGATATATGTGTGTATGAATATATAGATATGTGTTTGTGTATATAATTATGTGTGTGTGTGTGTGTTGATTTGTGTTTGAGTGTGTGTGTTGATTTTTGGACCCAGAGTTGACTTTTTGACCCAGATTTCACCGATTTGACCCGTTTGACCTAGAACGACCCTAGAAGCCTATTTTTAGTTATTTTATATCTGTTTAACTCATTAGAACCCTGTTTAACCTTGCTTTTCGCATTAGGTCCTTGCGATACCGGTTCGGATCGCTAGTTGCTCAAGATGTCAGGCGAGTACATTCTCTGATAGTTTTTATTATCTGATGATTATTATGATTCCGCTTCTAGTATAGTATCATATGATTATTCTGGCACAACATGGGACACTGACTGGTATTTCTGGATTCATTTACTTGCGACACGTACATTTTATGTTTCTGGCCTCTATTCTGGAATCACTACAGGCATCACCTACAGGCATCACTACATTCATCATTCATGTTCAGGCTGGACTCATCTTGATTTGCGTGTCGGGTCTTGGATCCACTTGTATTAGTCGGGGCAGAGAAATACTCGAGTAGACATATAAACATTCCTATCTGGCATCATCAGGAATCACTCCCTCTAGTCTAATCTGGAATGATAGCAGCCGCGCACCCAGTGCGCGGTGAGCCGTACTTACCCCTAGCCGTTTATATGTCGAAACAAGTATTTCAAAGACACCGAGTTCATTCTTTATAGTCTGGACTCTCATGCATTTCTTGACATGTCTCACTTACATGTTTCTGGACTTGACTCACTACATGTTTTTTATACTGGACTCACTACACGTTCATGTGCACAGACTTACTCTTAGTGTAGATTTCTTGTATCTTGCAGTTATTACTATCTTGCTCTGATATCCATGCATCTTTACCTTTATGCATTAGTTATACATATTTCCTTGTTTCATACTTGCTCTATTCTCTTGCTACTTGCTATAACTGTTTTATAGTTTTTATCATTTAAATGGAACTGCTGTTAGAGATGTACTTGCTCCAGTCCTGACTGGACATATTTTTCAGAGTATCCGGAGGATTGGTGTCCGACGTTCTATGGACCTGAGCCTGTCGATGGTGCAGACAGGGACCCTCTAGTTTAGGAGTAATTTTTGGATTGGTAGCCGGGATCACTGAGATCTTGTTGTTGTTGTTTTTGTTAGCTTTTAGCAACGGATTTGTCTCCGATTTTGGATTGAGACCTTGTTTGTATATTATTTTGGATATTGTTGTATTATTATTTGATGTTGTGGTTGTTGTAGTAGTTATTGTTGGTTAGACTTTATAGTTGTTAGTCTTCTTTGTCATCTTTTCGTGCTTAGACTCGTGATTGAGTACTTGAGATTATCATTATGATATTTGCTCCTCCGTTTGGAGGTGAGATCTTGACAGGTTGATATATTGTTTGTGTGGTTGCCCTCCTTTTGGAGAGGTCATGTCCGATTTTTGTGTGAGATTATTATTTAGTTAGTTGACCTAGACAGCGTTCTACCGCCGATGCTGCGGCGTAGGCTGGACGTACCCACGACTCATGCCCGATTTTCCGGGTGCGGGTCGTGACAAAAATTATCAGGGGAGAAATTATTACCAGGTGACTCAGATGGAAGGGCCGAAGAAGGTCCTGAAGAAGAGGGACTTGGGACATCAGTATTTGTGGGTACTAGCATAGGGATATTGAGAGGAATCTCGTGCTGCTCGTGCTTCTCCTGTTGCTGTTGTTGCTACTACTCATGCCATGCTCCCTATATACGCCCAGCTCCCCCTGACTGTCGGCTCCCCCTGACTGTCGGCTCCCCTTGAGACACCATCACTCCTCGGTGACTCAAAAGGACATAGAATCATACAAACCATGATGCCACTCTCATTCTCCCCTCTCTACTAGCATCAGTAGAACCATCCTCGAACGAGGAACTTAACTCCGTTTTTTCTCCATAAAATGGTTCAAACTCCCGGAAGGTCACATCCATACTGACAAACAACCTTCTTTCAGTGGGACACCAACATTTGTATCCTTTTGACTTGGTGAGTAATCCACAAAGATATATTTAACTACTTGTGGATCCAGCTTGCTTACCATCATTCAGTGATCTCGCACAAAATATGTACAACCAAACACTCTGGGAGGAAGAATAAAAATATTCGAGCCCAAGAGCATCTCACATGGTGTCTTCATCCCTAATACTCTTGACGACATCCTGTTGATTAGATAAGCTGTTGTCATAACAGCCTCACTCCACAAGAATTTTGGCACATTCATTATCAATATCAAAGAACGTGCCACTTCTAGTAGATGCCTGTTCTTGCGTTCAGCCACCCCATTCTGAGCAGGAGTGTCACTACAAGAATAAGCGGGATTAGCGACATATTTTAGCGACTCCAAGTAAAAACGTCGCTAAATTAGCGACTCGGTAAAAATTATCGCTAGTCGTCGCTAAATGGCGATATTTAGCGACGTTTAGCGACTTTTATTAAGATTTTAAACGAATAGTCGCTATAAGTTCAATTAAGGTCGCTAAACGTCGCTAATATATCTGATTTAGCGACGTTTAGCGTCGTAATTAGCGACGTATATATGAAAAACATTTAGCAACGTATTTAGCGACGTCGTATCTATCGTTGGCGTCGCTAATCGTTGGCGTCTCTAGTTAGGGAATCAATAATATAAATAAATAACATAACTCTGGTAGAAATGATATAAGTACCTGGTACCAATGCTCACATAAAAAATTAACCCAAATCAGCAACTCCAGGCAGGCTCCACAACGGTCTATGCTGCAAAACTGGCAAGGGACCAGGTCCTTAGAGGGACGTAACAAGGTATAAGAAACAACATGCCAAAGTAAAACAATATAATGCCACATACTCAAGGGTAAACTACTGTAACCATCTAAGTGATATGCACATGAGAACAACACTCGTACTCAGGCTGAAATCACTACAAGATTTGTGTCGGAGAGCCCGTAGTAGCAAGTAATATCTCGTTGGACCAGTAAATGTGCCAAAGATCTGGGACAGAGTCTAAGGCACCTCCAGTAACATAGTATATATATATATATATATATATATATATATATATATATATATATATATAATATGCAAGTCTCATATCAAGAGCCCTGTAATCCTATATAGAATTACCATGGATACCTCAAGAAGGATTCTATCACATGAAATAGTGTCAAGTGTCATACGGTCTGACGTGCAAGGATACAAGCACGTGAAATGGGATCGTTGTATTAACTCTCTAAGTGACGTTACTCGACTCCGCGTATGGCGTTGACACCCAAATCTTGTTCGGACGCTAAGAACGTCTCACGGCCCTAGGGTAAACACACACATCAACCATATCAAATAACTATAATAATTAAATAAGATAACTAAGGCAAAAAACTGTGATACATCATGACAAGATACACATGCTTGTTGTATGTGGCTGCGATGCTGTCTGTCCACGTTCTCTGCTGGAATAGTAGCAGATACAAGATGCCCTATTAAATATATTCTAATCAATAACTATACACGCTAAGTACTTTAGGACAACACGACAGATCGTTGCACAACCTCAACTTTCAGTTGACGTTCTTGTCCAACAATCTAATAGTTGCGTAGCATTGAACAACGTACCAAGATACATATGCCATGCCACTCTCAAAATATGTTGTGAGGTGTCTTACATCGACATACCACACGTACTTATAGGAACCTACATTTGTTTGGCTACACGTAGTCCTATATGTACGTAGGAACGTATCGATGTCGTAAAACTTGCACCATTGCTATCATATTCATCTAACATGCATGGAACCTCTTAATCATGTATCTTAACGTTATTTATTACTGAATTAATCATAATTAATATTCTAAAATTATTTCTAAATAATCAAAAAAACCAAACATCGGCATTGCATGCCATTATTTGCTTCAGACGACAACCAGTCATTCTAACCAACTTCGACACGTAGCCTTGACATACAACCTCCATATTGGCATCCAAATATGATTAAATAATAAATCAATACATTAAATATTCTGGAATTAATATATTTTGAAATTTATTTATTTCAGTAAAATATAACAACTATCAAAGAACTATAACTAGTTTTTATGCGACGTGTCCGTGTCAAGGTTGTTCATTGGTTTGGGTAATTTTTGTACGTAAAAATATATATATCTAATGCATAAAACTAATTTTAAACATCATCTATCATTAATATAAATATACACAAGATTTTATTCATGAAAAAATAAGGAAAGAAACAAAGTTGAAAAACTTACGCGATTGCGATTACGACTACGACCTTTTTTGCGATTATGGCCAAACGGAGTACCAAATGAACTCCAAACCTCACAAAAATTGACAAGAATCTTGGGAACTTCGATTATGATGTAAATATAGGATTTTTAAGATTTTTTTCTTCTATGAAGGGGTCTGAACTGATGCTATAAGCATCAGCCAATATTTGGCCAAAAAGGGGTTCAGTTGGGGTTTTTGTGGAATTATGGCTTGTGGGGAAGGAGAGAGGAAGAGGTAAAGAAGTAGAAGAAGGAAAGAACATGGGGAAGGAGTTTTTTCTGAGGGAGAGAAAAAGGGGGGCCGAACCTAATAATTAGGTTTACGTGTTGGGGAGTTGATAAATATATGTAGTTTAAATAGGTGGGTGGTTAGAATTTGATTTAATATTTAAAAATATGTGGGTAGGATTTTGTGGAGTCTAATATAGTAACCGGATAAAATTTAAATTAGAGGATTATCACAAAAATATTCACTTTAGATTTGGTTTGATCCAAAGATAGGAATATGCAACAAACTAGGGGTTTCATAATTTAAAAATGTGGGATTTAAATCTTTAATTGATTTGTTCAGATTTTGTGGATATATTTTATACGTGGGATGTGTTGTAAAATAGAAAAAAAGCGTGGGGGTTGTTTGTTAGGATTGTGATTTGGTTGGTTAGGATCTTGGGTAGTTAGGTAGTTAGGCCAACTATGATGACACCTATGGCATTTTCTATAAATAGAAATAAATTTATATATATATATATATATATATATATATATATATATATATATACACACACCCACACATGGGGGTATTTGGATGCACTACATGCCTACATGTATTTGGGTTTGGTTTGGGTCAAGTTCTAGTCAAAATGAAGCAGTTTTACGATAAACGTGGTTCAAGATATTTGTCAATATTTTTGGAGCATGGTGGAGATCAAACAAATACAACATTTGTGTCCTAAATATATTAGGTACAATCAAGATTAGTAATATGAATTTATTTGGAAGAAATTTTTTTGTGCATTGCTCCAAATACTTTTAAATAAATTAAAAAGTACCAAATAATTCCTATTCCAAAATGAGGGGGCTTACAATCTACCCACCTTAAATGAATTACGTCCTCGCAATTTAAGATTTTCAATAATACACTTTTTTTCCAATGGGGTCAAATCATTTATTGTGATTTTGCAAAGTCCTCAATATTAACTTTATTTTCCATACATAAAATAAAATTTTAAGTTCTCAAAGTTTAACCCCTTCAAGAATTAAACTTCTCAAATTTAAATTAAATTAAATTCTCACTTTTAAAATTATCATTCTTCTACTTGATCAAATATTTTTATCTCTTCAACAATTAATCCATGAGATTCCAAGTGCTCAACATTTTCAAAACTTGAGTTTAACTCCAATCTTCAAAATAATTTTTTTTAAAAATATATTTTACATCGACATCTTGTAGACCAAGGACTATAATGTAAATCTTCTTAAATTTCTTAAAATTATAAATTAATAACCCAATACTCAAAATTTTAAATCCAATCCTCAAAATTTTATCTTCCAAATTTAAATTTCAAAGATTTACTATTCTAGAGTTAGACCCTTCAAATCCAAAGAAAATTTAAATCTAGAATATCATGATCTTTCCAAAAATTAATATTTTACTATTACCACAAATATCTTTTAAATTCTATCCTCAAAGTTGTCAAACTTCAAAATTTTAAATTCAATTCTTAAGATAGTCTTCTCCTCAATCCCTCCAATTATTGAATTATTTTTTTTCTTTCGAATCCATAATACCCAAACTTAATCAATTTACCCTCTATCATTAAATCTAGCAATCATAAATATACCCAACAAAAATTGGTATATGACATATCTAATCCTAGTCAATCTCTTAAGATCAAATCAAATCCTCAAAATTTATAATTTTTTAATACATCTTTATCTCCTCAAAATCTCAAAATTTAATTTAATTCTATCTATTCTTAAAATTTGAAACCAATTACATACTTTAAAATATTCTCATTTAAAATTTGAATTCTAAATTTTTTTTCTATCAAACTTACTCCTCCATTTTTTTTCCCAATTACTAAGATGATAATAATTAACTTTACAAAATTATCAAATTTGAATTCACCAACTATCATGTCCCAAAATTCTTCAATTTAAAGTCCAAGTTCAGTCTTATCATTATCTCCTCATCCTTCTTCAAACTTTTAAATTTTAATTAACACAATAATCAATTCTTTTTATTTGCAACTAACAAAAATTTTTCGAGGGCTGCTAGTCATCTTCAATCCAACCAATCTATCTTTCATTTAACCTCAAAATCTAAAATTTTGAATTCAATGGTAAAAAAAATTTAAAAATTTAAATTCACATCTAGTTAAATTTCTTTAATATTGATAAATTGATTATCCTCAACAAATTCAACATTATCATAGTCCGATATTTATTCAATTTTTTTTAAATCACATAGAAGTTTAACCCTTAAAGCACCAGAATTTGATAATTCTCATATTCATTAATTGTATAACCTCTAAACCAAATTTGCTAGTCGAGAAGCCTACCCACCTTAGATCAAAACATCTCATCAAAACATAATATTATACCCTCACATAAAATGACTTACATTCATCCAAAATATTTATCTAATAGTAACTCATCACTTCTAATTTTATGGCAATTGATAGAATCCTTATTTTAGGTTCCTACTGCTAATGTCAATTCTTATGTCTTTGATCTATTCTAACTCTAATATCTAGAAATCATCTACCATAATCTTTCCTACTCAAGTACCCCTCTTCTTACAAATATTCTACCAAATATGTCTTCTTCGTCTTGACGAGAATCTTCTGAAAAAATTATCGCGCACGAGTGTTCATCTCTCTGAGATAGGAAAAGACGAGAATCCATGAATAAGAGTTCAAAGAAAGTATGAATGAATATAATTTTGAGGTTCAAGGACAAAATTAGAATTCAAAGGATGTTCCAATAGCAATTGTGGATTAAGATCCTAACAAACTTATCCTAACGCATGCTCGCTCGGTACAGTAACACAACCGAAATAATTAAATTAGGACCTGTATGGACCACCACAAAAATATGTCATGCCCCAGTACCAAAATATGTAGGACTAGGAATATGTAACATACTAGCTACACATTTGACCAGACTCTGGTCTGACTCGAATACGTATAAGATGTATTATAATGTTCACTATCTAGATAATCCGATAAATATAAATATCTATGTATCAATCCACAATGAACATAATACAATAAGAATGAGCTACATGTACTAAAGTCGGCCGTCCAGTAACACACAAGCTCGAATAGACTCAAAAAAAATATGAGTCTATAAAAACTAGGCTACATCAGCAGATGAATCAATAATATAAATGAATAGCATAACTCTGGTAGAAATGATATAAGTACCTGGTACCAATGCCCACATGGCAAAGCAACCCAAATCAGCAACTCCAGGCAGGCTCCACAACGGTCTATGCTGCAAAACTGGCAAGGGACCAGGTCCTCAGAGGGACGAAATAAGGTACAAGAAATAATATGCCAAAGTAAACCAATATAATACCACATACTCAAGGGTAAACTACTGTAACCATCTAAGTGATATGCACATGAGAACATCACTCGTACTCAGGCTGAAACCACTACAGGCTCTGTGTCAGGGAGCCCATAGCAGCAAGTAATATCTCGTTGGGCCAGTAAATATGCCAAAGATCTGGGACAGAGTCTAAGGTGTAGAAGCATAAAATATGCTGGAGAATTGTACGCGTATTATACAGTCAAACTCCCCAATATACATGAAGTCAGCGTAAAGCAGAGCCTCAGAGCAATACGCGTAAAACAGAACTTCAAGGCTATATGGCGTAAAATATGGCTTCAGAGCAATACACGTAAAACAGAGCTTCAGACCTGTCTGGCATAAAATAGAGCTTCAGAGCTGTACGCGTAAAATAGAGCATCAGAGCTGTTCGGCGTAAAGTAGAGCTTCAGAGCTGCCCGCGTAAAGCAGTACTTCAAGGCTGTTTTAGCGTAAAAGGTTGCTACACCTTCCTGCGTAAAGTTTAAGATACGTTTGTTTTTAATGCAGCGTAAAGTTGTACGAGGAACTCTTCGTATTCCTCGGATGAATTTGTCAGACAAAACAGTGAACCTGACTCCTGACAAAAGTACTGTACGATGATCGAGAGGACGACTGTGATGATGATTTTGCACAGAGACCCAGGTTGTCGTTTAGCGACATATTCTTGATACAAGTCATTTTTATTCATTCAAAGAATACACTGCCTATTCTACATGGGCAGAAAGAAGTTTTACGTTCAAGATAAAGACAAAATCAGATGCCACGTCAAAAGGTGTTTCTCATACAGAGCTCGAGGCATATCTCTGCATTTATTGCACGAGATGGAGGCATATCTCTGCATTTAATGCACAAGATTTGGTTCTATTCTTCAGATTTTTGTCATGATGGGGAGAGCTAAAACTGTGACTAATACGCTGTCACACCCCAGTCCCAAAAATACGTAGGACTATGACACGTAAGCATGCCAGCCGCATGGATATGATAACTCCAATATATGGAAACCAAACCCATACGTATGCTGTAATATGAATATTAAATCCACAATTGGTATAAATCTATCACAAGTCACAGGCTACAATCTAAATCTCATCCACGAAAATCAAATATAAATAAATAACCAATATTTATGAATCTAGATCTCAATAAGAAGTATCTAAGGATGATAGTTGGATGGAAATAAATCTACTACCAACTCAAATATAAGAGAAGATACAATATAAGGACAACACCACAAACACCATATAAGAATATCAACTAACGACCACGGGGCTCGAAGAGAAGACATCCTCGAAACACATGTAACCATCCGAATCTGTGCTCCTGCGAATACTCAATAACATATATACCTGGAAGGGGCCAGGTCCTCAGAGGGACATAACAAGATACATAAAATACATGCCAATAAAGTACTGAAATAAATATCCAATGGTCGCCTAACCGTCTAAGTGAATGCAGTTAAGAACAACTTTTCCCACAAGTGAGCTATCTGGCTGAAAACTGGGATTTGGCATAGTTCTCTATTGGAGATCCATGGGCCTACAAAGGCACGTCATCTTTTGAATGACGGAGGCCCGCCTGATAATACATAATATATAGTGGTCATCACCACCCGTATCTCCAGCGGAGAATTCGGGCGCACAATAGAAAAAGTGCAAAGGAGCTCAAATACGGTACTTGTTGTTCTCCCCACCCCATGCTCTAAGCATGTCACATCCATGACACAATTTGGTTCATAGCCTATTCTTAGTACCCTAGCCCAATCCTGCAACCAAACAAGGACAAGGATGGGACCACTGTACTACAATAGGCTATATCCATAGACCTCTAATAACTGCTAAGTCTTCTAGCATACAAAGTTTCTATTAGCAGTTATCCCTAACGCACGGCCCATACGTACAGGAGGCCAGACCTGTCACGCAGTCCGTGATCTATATGAGACTCACACTCGTGTAACAACTGTGTCACGACCAATGAACCTAATGATGCTACATGTTAATGGGGTAGTCTCATAAACAAGGTCAATGCAAATACATAAATAAAAATATATCGCGACGACACCGTTACTGCATTTTATATAACAGTCAAAATATATGAACTAAAGACAGAAAATAAAGATGCATGCAACATGTGAAATATGAATAACAGTACAATGGCAA
>JAYESA010000002.1:28027073-28552073 GCA_036927795.1 Iris macrosiphon | reverse complement strand
GGACGCACAGATGACAGTTTTTGGTAGTTTTCTATTTACGTCTGCGTTGCACAAATTTTACAGTAGAATAAAATTATATTTTAAATTATGGAAAAATACTTTTCTGGAAGTTCATCATGTCAGCTTTCTGAAACTTCAAACGGTTCATAATTCCGAGTTCGGGATCTCCCAAAATCTCGAAAATACGAAAATGCGTCTGATTTCGGACAGTTGGCACTTTCGAAATATTCTGGAAAAATAGGTTCTGAAATTACTGAAATAATTTATATATTCAGAAAACTAACCTTGATATGATTCTAACAAAAAAGTTAGAGCGCGTTAGGAGTCCGGAGGTAGGAGATATCGTCTTTTTAATTCGTCATAACTACTAGAAAATGAGGCTGAATTTATGACGAATTTTGACTATTTTTGGAGGAAAAAGAGAGGAGTTTGGGGATAAAAAATATGAAAGATGAGTTTATTCCATAAGTCTAATAGGTATTTATAATGGTGAAGATTGTTTAATTGAATAAGACTAGGATTGGCTAATTTGGATATGATTAGGATCAGTTTAAATAAGGATAGGATATGCATGAAGTTATTTTTCTAGTAGACTCAGGATTTGAATTAATTTAAAATAGAGTTTGAGTTCATCTCAATAATTTATAATCTTAAATAGAATTAAAGATAATACAAATAATTTATATATAATCTTATTAATATCTATTAACACTAAATTAGCTCTATCTAATATTAAGACTTTATATATCCAAATAAATCCTCAATAATTCCAAAAATTCAATAATTACTTAAAATTCTAAATAAATTACAGAAAAATATATTTAAATATTTTAACTCTAAATTAAATATTTAGTAGTAACAAAATGCAAGTATGGTCTCATAGTAAATCATGAAATTCCTAAAAATTTATGTTTCCTAGGTTTTAATTACCAAAAATTCTAGAAAAATCTCCAAAAATCTAAAATAGCCTAAAAATAATTCTAAATAAATATTTATATAAGTAAATATATTAAGTTATTTATTTTCTAATTAACTAAGAGAATACTCTAAATAAATTCAACATCTATAATAAATATAATAATATAAAATACACACAAAATATCTATTTTGGGTGAGGGGGTTTACAATCTACCCAACTTAAAAAAAATTTGTCCTCGAAATTAAAAATAAGACATGGTTTGATAAATCATTCACATTCGTACATAAGGCAAGTAAATCGCAATTTCTTCCAAAAATTTAAAATCTATTCAAATCCATCGCAATCACTTTCAAAATTAAATTAACCATTATTTAAATTAAAATTCAACCAGTCGTAATCTATTCTCGATTTTTTAATCATCAACATCCCAATTTAAATTAAATCTATATAACATCTTCAAGATTTAAATACGTATATAAATTTTACCTCACGATCTCCAACTATCATAATCTCCTCTAGAAAATAATTCTAGTCCAATATTATTCCTATTTTCACTTATAATTTTTGTACTCTTCAAAATTTTAAATTTAATTCACATCCTCAATATTTCAAATATGTAATCCAGCAATCAAATTTTAACTCTTAATTCAAATCATCAAATTGTAAAAAAAAATTTAATTTCAATCCACCAATGTTCAAGTCTGAAATTCTATATTTATCCTCAAAATTCAAATTGATGATTTACCTTCAATATTCAAAATTTAAATCATGTACTTAAAGTATAAATATTTGGTCCGACGCATCAAGGTTTCAATATTCATTAAGTACTCATCATCTAACTCCTTCTTCTAAAATTCTCTATATTTAAAAAATGATTTAATCTCTCCATCTAATCCTACTTGATCACAATATGAAAGAATTTAACCTCAAATTAACAATACGACTTCTACCCAACTTAGAATTTACCCATCTATCATATAAGGATATACACTTTAAGAAAAATATTTCTTAATTTATTTAATCATGTCATTCAATCCTCAAAACTTTAACACCAATTATATCATATATGATATGCCCTTAATTACAAAAGAATAATCCTCAAGTATGTGATCGGCCTATGGGGCATATCTAGTACTCTCTGTGTATCAACTTATACCAAGCACGAGGTTTTGTCTTTCCGAAATAAGGGAAGACGGAAAGCAATGATGAAGAGTTCAAGGGAAGGGTAATAGAAATAGAAGTATGGGGATCAAGGGGTTTAAGGAATTCAAATGGGAATTGTCAAGGCAGTTGTGGATTAAAATCCTATTTTGGTAATTCTTTGTTTGCATGCTCGTAGTAGTACAGTTATGTAACCGATATGATACGTTCAGACATGTCTAGAGGAAAAGTACATTCGTCTACTAATCACTATATATCTTAATCCACGTAAAGTAGTTATGCGAAGGGCGAACCAAGCGCACTAAGGTTAGATAGACCCTAATATACTGATTCTGAAATATATTATTGTGGTTGATCAGGCCCCAATAACACATATGTCATAAACAAGCTCGATAAAAGAATAAGCTTGCAAAAACTAGGCTATAATAGCAGCATAAGTCAAGGTAGTATAGAAAATATAAGTACGCTAGATTATGATGAGAGATGTTACAAAATAATTCAAGTTCACAAAAGAAATAAGACTCTACAATCTCTACAGTTGTCATACTAATTTCTTGTCGAAGTCACTAGTCGACCAAATAGGGTATGGGCCTCTAGATTCTACAGTCTGAATAAACACTGTCGTCTTATGCTATTATACAGTTAATGTTATTCAGTTATATTTCATTAATGAGTCAAAAAGGACTACGCGTTACTAGGTTATGAGGCATACTACCCAACTTAAAAGAATTAACTAATACTGTACTGCCTTAAGGATAAAGTAGAAACTCCTGTTAGGGTTTACGAGAAAATGTCTTGGTACTTGTTAGGGTATCCTATTGCATTATATTGATAATGGGCATCTTAAGTCTCAATCATAGGGCTTATAGAATAAGTGTCAATAGCAAGAATGGAAAGGTTACTAGCCCTCAAGTGAGAGAGGATATAACTTATATGGAGATATGGGTTCAATTACATGATTTAAAGCTAAGGGGTAATCATTAGGTCATAATCTACTATAATAACTTAAACTGTCAAGTTCTAACTACCAAGCATAGAAATTCAAAATTCAAGACCACAACTATAAGCCTAGCAAACTATGTGTCCTTAACGCAGAATAAAATTACTTGGTCTATAATCAGAGGTGTCAGGTGGCACGAGTTGAAAGATAAATAAAAGGAGAACATAATTTAATCGTCGTACAATTATCGAATGTTAAGGTCGCAGAGGATCAACATATGAAATTAAAATAGGGGCTCTATATAGCATCATGGTTTTCTAATTGAAAGTAGTATGCTAGTTGCTATGTTTGAGGTATGATTAGGAAAATATTCTATGCATTGCTCTTGGCTTTCTAAGTTACTGTCTGCTTATCTCAAGACAAGAATCTAAATTTATAGTTCTCCAATACTTATCTAACTGCGAAGGTTAGGTTCAGTCCTAATATTCAATTTTGGTTTTCTATTGGTTCCTCAATACTAGGGTCAAACATTATGGTAAACTTCTAACTAACTCTAGTAGTGTCTATACTACTCCCAAGTCTTCATAATACATCAGGGGGTAATGGTAAACCAATTCTAGAGATAAGAAATTCTAGGGTTTACTAGATATTCTAATCTTAGTGGTGTGTCTATATTCTCGTTGTATTCTTAATAGGTGTGCTACCCTAACTATCATCCTAATAACAGGGGTTCCTATATTCTAGCAGAAGGCTATACTCAAAGAACCATTAGGGAAGTACCAAAATCAAGCAGGATATAATTGTTCAAATAGAACAGATAGGAGGAAGATGAATCATAGTCAATTATGGATGAGATCCTATACTCTATTCCTAGGTGCAGGCTTGCTCGGTACAATAACGTAACCGAGACAATATGCTCTCGATCTGCATGGGCCACCACTAAAAACATGTCATACCTCAGTCCCAAAAATACGTAGGACTAGGACACGTAAGCATGCCAGCCGCATGGATATGACAACTCCAATATATGGAAACCAAACCCATACGTATGCTGTAATATGAATATCAAATCCACAAGTGGTATAAATCTATCACAAGTCACAGGGTACAATCTAAATCTCATCCACGAAAATCAAATATAAATAAATAACCAATATTTATGAATCTAGATCTCAATAAGAAGTATCTAAGTATGATAGTTGGGTGGAAACAAATCTACTACCAACTCGAATATAAGAGCAAATATAATATAAGGACAACACCACAAACACCATATAAGAATATCAACTAACGACCACGGGGCTCGAAGAGAAGACATCCTCGAAACACATGTAACCATCCGAATCTGTGCTCCTGCGAATACTCAATAACAGATACACCTGGAAGGGGCCAGGTCCTCAGAGAGACATAACAAGATACATAAAATACATGCCAATAAAGTACTGAAATAAATATCCAATGGTCGCCTAATCGTCTAAGTGAATGCAGTTAAGAACAACTTTTCCCACAAGTGAGCTATCTGGCTGAAAACTGAGATTTGGCATGGTTCTCTATTGGAGATCCAGGGGCCTACAAAGGCATGTCGTCTTTTGAACGACGGAGGCCCGCCTGATAATACATAATATATAGTGGTCATCACCACCCGTATCTCCAGCGGAGAATCCGGGCGCACAATAGAAAAAGTACAAAGGAGCTCAAATGCGGTACTTGTTGTTCTCCCTACCCCATGCTCTAAGCATGTCACATCCATGACACAATTTGGTTCATAGCCTATTCTTAGTACCCTAGCCCAATCCTGCAACCAAACAAGGACAAGGATGGGACCACCGTACTATAATAGGCTATGTCCATAAACTTCTAATAACTGCTAAGTCTTCTAGCATACAAAGTTTCTATTATCAGTTATCCCTAACGCACGGTCCATACGTACAGGAGGCCAGACCTGTCACGCAGTCCGTGATCTATATGAGACTCACACTCGTGTAACAACTGTGTCACGACCAATGAACCTAATGATGCTACATGATAATGGGGTAGTCTCATAAACAAGGTTAATGCAAATACATAAAAAAAAATATATCGCGACGACACCGTCACTGCATTTTATATAACAGTTAAAATATATGAACTAAAGACAGAAAATAAAGATGCATACAAAATATGAAATATGAATAATAGTACAATGGCAAGGTATACTTGCCTGCTCTGAAAAAGGATGAAGTCACAACTCAAGGCGTCGTCCGATCTACCCGTCATATAAATTAAACAAGTTAGGTTACAAAAGTGGGTGAATAGGTTCCTCCATTTTAATTATTTTTTAATTATGAATAAATAGACTAAAATAGAATTTTAATCTTTTTATAATCTGATTTTATTGTTAAACCCTAATTTTGGTCCCAAAGAAAGTCAACTTTACGGATTTATGATCCATGGTACGCAAATCGAGGCAATCCGTTGACCAAAAAGTCAACCAACTCAAATCCTAGATTTGTGTGTGGAATCCTATAGATTTCAATGCTACATGAATGCTGGAATCGATAGTTTCATAAAATCATAAGTCGGTAAAGAGTTATGGCCACAAGGGCGCACAGATGACAGTTTTCGATGGTTTTCTATTTACGTCTACGTTGCACAAATTTTATAGTAGAATAAAATTATATTCTAAATTATGAAAAAATACTTTTTTAGAAGTTCATCATGTCAGCTTTCCGAAACTTTAAACGGTTCATAATTTCGAGTTCGGGATCTCCCAAAATCTTGAAAATACGAAAATGCGTCTGATTTCGGACAGCTGTCACTTTCAGAATATTCTGGAAAAATAGGTTCTAAAATTACTAAAATAATTTATATATTCAGAAAACTAACCTTGATATGATTCTAACAAAAAAATTGGAGCACGTTTGGTGTCCGGAGCAAGGAGATATCGTCTTTTTAAGTCGTCATAACTACTAGAAAATGAGGCTGAATTTATGACGAATTTTGACTATTTTTGGACGAAAAAGAGAGGAGTTTGGGGATAAAAAATATGAAAGATGAGTTTATTCCATAAGTCTAATAGGTATTTATAATGGTGAAGATTGTTTAATTGAATAAGACTAGGATTGACTAATTTGGATATGATTAGGATCTGTTTAAATAAGGATAGGATATGCATGAAGTTATTTTCCAAGTAGGCTCAGGATTTGAATTAATTTAAAATAGAGTTTAAGTTCATCTCAATAATTTATAATCTTAAATAGAATTAAAGATAATATAAATAATTTATATATAATCTTATTAATATCTATTAACACTAAATTAGCTCTATCTAATATTAAGACTTTATATATCCAAATAAATCCTCAATAATTCCAAAAATCCAATAATTACTTAAAGTTCTAAATAAATTACAAAAAAATATATTTAAATATTTTAACTCTAAATTAAATATTTAGTAGTAACAACATGCAAGTATGGTCTCATAGTAAATTATGAAATTCCTAAAAATTTATGTTTTCTAGGTTTTAATTACCAAAAATTCTAGAAAAATCTAAAATAGCCTAAAATAATTCTAAATAAATATTTATATAAGTAAATATATTAAGTTATTTATTTTCTAATTAACTAAGAGAATACTCTAAAGAAATTCAACATCTATAATAAATATAATAATATAAAATACACACAAAATACCTATTTTGGGTGAGGGGGTTTACATACGCTCACATCACCATCCTTGCATTTTACGCCAACCAGGCTATTTTCAACTATATGAGTACGCCGTATGCTGTCTCCTCGAAATACGCTAACTCGGCCATATTTGCAAAGGTACGTGATAAGGCTGTTTAGCCTAGAATACGCTCAAGACCTCAGTCGTGATGGATAATTGACTGGGAAAGCTAAAACTATGACTAATACGCTCACATCACTATCCTTGCATTTTACGCCAACCAGGCTATTTTCAACTATAGGAGTATGTCGTATGTTATCTCCTGGAAATACGCCAACTCGGCCATATTTGCAAAGATATGTGATAAGGCTATTTAGCCCAGAATACGCTCAAGATCTCGATCGTGATGGATAAGTGGCTATTTTATGCTAGTTATCTATTATTCATGAACCATCAAATTTTACGCAAAGTTTGGCTTTTACGCCAACAAGACAGCTATTTGGCTTTTACGCCAACAAGACAGCTATTTGGTTTCTACGCCTATAAGGCAGTTATTTGGCTTTTACGCCAACCATCTTTACGCAGGGGCAGCTTTCTACGTGGCTTGCATGACATGATCTTCGAGAAACAGTTATACGCGTTACCTTATAAAGGGATACGTGTCACACGCAGATTCAGAAGATTATTTGAATGTGGGTAGCAGTTATTATAACCGCCGCGTAAAAGATGCAACTTTCTTCACAGTTTGGCTTCTACGCCAACTGGACAGTTATCTTGAATGATCTCTATAAATAGAGATCCCTGATCACAGGGACAAGGGGATCGAACATCAAAAATTAGATCGAAGGGCGGACAATCAGACGATCAGACGATCGATAAAAGAATCGATCAAGATCGGACAACCGCACAGGGCACAGTCAGAGATCAGAGAGAAAAGAGAGCAAAGACAGAGGGTTTTGGTTGACAACTTTGGCAATGAGAGTTCAATCCCACTTGCAACCTTTGAAGCTTCTTCTTCTTCTATAGCACTTCTTCATCATCGTGTGGTCCAAGGGACAAAGTGATCGACCGCAGATCAGACTCCTATAGCAATTATTCCCCAGAATTATTTTTATTGTACTTAACATCCTCGTATAGGATTAATTGTACTCTTTTTCTTGTTTGTAAACAAAAAGAAATGTTTCATATAAACCCTCTTCTTTTTTTAATTTGTTTATTCAAACATGAATGGCGACTCTGCTGGAGAGGACTTTCTCCTCTGACGAGAAAGCAATTGCTCAACACGATGCTGTATCCATCGGATCAACGAAGAAGACTTTGGTCGTCCAGTTCGACCAATCTGCTTATGAAGACATGCTTCATACAGGGGGTAGCTCTCCCTCCTCCTCTGTCCACAATAACAGGAAGCTGCGTAAAGTATGGATGCCTAAGACATCCTCTACCCTTCCTGCAAGCTCTCACTCTCTGATCAACAAAGTTACGCCAACACACCCTGTGTGCAAAACTGTGTCTCTCATCTGTGACATGGAAGACAAGACTTCTGGCAATGTCTCAGTGCCAATCCAGAAGCCTCATACACGCCATGTGCGTAAAAATTTGTCCCCCGTCTGTGACATGGCAGACAAGACTTCTGGCAATGCTTCAGTGCCAATCCAGAAGCCTCAGACTCGCTTTGGGCATAAAAATCTGTCTCCCGTCTGTGATGTGGCAGACAATACTTCTGGCAATGCCTCAATACCAATCCAGAAGTTTCCAACGCGCCCTGCGCATAAAACTTTGTCTCCCGTCTGTGACGTGGCAGACAATATTTCTGGCAAGGCCTCAGTGTCAATCTGAAAATTTCAAACGCGCCATGTGCGTAAAAGTATATCTCCCGTCTATGATGAGGCAGATGGACTCTTAGATCACATCAAGGGAAAAAGAGTGGTGAATCTCCCAACCTCTAGGCTTGTACGCCCACAAGGGAAGAAAATACCCACTTTACAGATTATGAGGACTTTCCCTGTTTTACGCGAACCTGTGCCAAAATCCAAATTATGCCAGGATATGTTTGTCCGCGTAAAGAAGACTCATTTCACGGGAAGATACGCTCCTCAGACAAATGATGGATCATATGCCACTTACATGGGTGAACTGCTATATTCCTATAGTAGGGAAAGGGTTATGGTCCATAATTTATACATTCCCACTGATGTAAAAAGGCAAAATAAGCCTTCTTCTTCTTCTTCTGATAATTTTCCTGATTTACGTGATTTCTTGATCCAGAAACACGAAGACAGGGGATCTTCTAATTGTAATAGTCATGAGGTTGTAATTAACCGTTGCTGTTCTAAAGCAAAACGGTCAGTTTTCGACCGATTGAACTACTCTTCGGTATTACAGGAAGAAGAACCAGACAACGACATGTCTGGGGGTAGTCTCCCTCGACAAAACAGAGCAGCATTCAAAGCTGGGGGTAGAATTTTCTCTGAGTCTGAAGATGATTTAACTAAGACCATCTTCCCTGAGGACCGTATGACTCAGGTATCGGGAGCCCGAAAGCCAAAGGGGACTTTCTCCTTCAATGAGGATGACATCATTGAAATCTTTAATATATTGATGAAGGAAAATAAACTTCGGCTACCCAACATCAGATACCCTGAAAAGGCTGGCAAGGTCGATGACCCAGAATATTGTCTCTTTCATTGGTACATTCATCACCCCACGAAGGTATGCTATGTCCTGAAAAGGAAAATCTAGGAGTTGATCGACGCCAAAATCATCACGCTGCATTTATAAGGAGAGGATGGTCACTGAAAATTGATCTCACTCCAACGTGGCAATTTGCCCCCTCAAGAAGTACCGGATAATGAGTTTCTAAAATCTCCCCAGATGATCAACCTTCAGGTCTATCCCCACTCAACAAATCCCTCCTCAATAAATTTTTCGGATATGGGTTCACATCCAAACTGTTTTCTCCAAGCTGAGTTTGCCATGTCCAAGTGACCTCTGAGCAAAACTCCCAGGTTGTTGCTATCGATCAGTTCACGTCCATATTACCTCTGAACTATGTCTCTCCACTTTCTCCAGCAGAGTAAATCTATCACCACAAAAATGGTCATTCCCATATTTTCTCTGCCCTATTTTTCTTTATCCCCGCTGAGTCATATCTTACCACGTCCACCTTACCTCTGAGTAAGATATTTTCAGAACTTTTCCATGTCCATATTACCTCTGAGTGAAGTTCTTCTTTTCGACTTCCTACTATCACGTTCGTATAGCCCCTGATAGTGCTAGTCGTTGCAGCTTATTATCTGTACTTAAGGGACGCCATGGGTAATAAGTCCACAATCTAGATGTACAAATCAACTCTTGGTTCTTCATCCCCAGCAAGTGCCTATGTGCAATATTTTTTCGATCGTCAAAGATCGAGAATCATATTCTATCATGTTCATATGACCTATGTATAGATATGTTCAGCAATTTGGCATCCCCAGCAAGTGCCTATATGCAATATTTTCTCCTTCGTTACAAATTCTTGTAAAGAGCCATCATCCGTATCCAAGAATCCCGGGTACGCAATGGATGATGGATCCTCAAAATCTCCCAGTGGAGCAATCCTTAGGTCTACTCGCACACTCCCGCAATGACTATCCAAACCAATCTCGTTAGACACTAGCCATGCTCATATTGCCTCTGAGCTATCGTCTCATCAATCTCCCCAGTGGAGCGATCCTTTGGTCTATCTTCATTTTCGGATAGACTACACTCAACAAATTACTACTCAATAAAATTTTTAGACACTAGTTCATGTTCATATTACCTCTGAACTGCTATCATAATATTTCTTTCAGGCTGAGTTTGTCATGTCCATATTACCTCTGAGCAAACCTTTCGAGTTTTGGCTATCAATTTTCATGTCCATATTACCTCTGATATCGGTTGTCATCTCAACTTAGCACCCGTACTTAACTCTAAGTACGCCAGTGGTGTTAGGTCCACAAAAACTGCCATATCCATATTACCTCTGCCAGGGCTTGTCTTAAACTTATTACTTGCACTCTCGTGCACAAGAAGTAATAGGTCCACCAAAAACCCCTCCGATGGGATGCTCGCAATAGAAATAAATTGTTCAAATCCATATTACCTCTGAACTATCCTCATTTTTCCTAGCAGAGAAAAAGTCAGTTCATATTCATATTACCTCTGGACTACGTCTCTCCACTATCCCCACAGAGTCATATTTTACCGCGGCTATATTACCTCTGTCAGGACTTGTCTCAAACCTATTACTTACACTAATGTGTACAAAAAAGTAATGGGTCCACAAAAAAAATCCTCCAGCAGGATGTCTTTACCAGCCACAAAACCTATCACGTCCATACTACCTCTGATTGGGCTTGTTTCGAACTTATTATTTGCACTCAATGTGCACAACAAATAATAGGTCCACCAAGGATCCCCCAGTGGGATGTCCTCAACAAACACGGTATTGTACTTCGTCTATATTACCTCTGGTACGATGTCCAAAGTTTGCACAAACAATCATAAAGAAATGGAGGGCCCTTATATGATTTCAAATGGCGCTTACAGATTAGCCAAGCCTAATGAAAATTTGATAAATGGCTCCTATCAACGGCAAATTCCTGAAGAAGTACTATACTTGATCTCCTTTGCTTAACGGAGTATGATGAAGATCTTATTCTGACGATACTACGTACAAAGGTTAGCTGAATCATATTCTATCAGATTCATGTGACCATTAACCATTTGCTCTAGCGCATTAGCTCTTTCAGCGTCATTTAAATTTCTAATCGGCGCTATAGTGAGCTTGGAGGACGTCTTCAGAGCATCAAAACCTAGATTCTTCTCCAGCACCATGGATATCAATTCTTTCAAAGTAAGGTAGAATATGCTAGTGTATTGTTCAACTAGCGTAGCAAAGATCGAATGTACGCTGGGAGTGGCCGCAATATCGGTAAATCTCCTATCTGGAATGACTGCAGAGGATGTTGCCACAGTTGTTGCTTCAACAGATGGCACAACAAAAGAAGAGACACCAACAACAGTTAAAGTTGCTGGCATACTCGACGAAGGAGGCACAGTCAAGATGGTGGGTTCATCCACCTCTGATGTTATTTGAACTGCTGCTGGCTGGGTTATATCCGAGAATGCTGCGGATGAAAAATCAACGGCTTCAAGATATATTTCTTCGACGGTGGTCACCGCCGTTTCATTAGCTGGATCCACAACAAAATCAGAGGTTGTTTCAGCTCCGCCCTCCCCAAAAATGTCTTCGCCTAAAACTAAGACAAGAGAAAGTTAATATCAATTTGATGTTAATTTTTTCTGAAAAAAGTGTGAAGAAAATATTTACCCATGGCCGATAGTATGTATATGGCGTCTGCAGCCTGTATAGCTAAATCATTTCTTAATGATGCTAAACAAGCTGTCATACCTGGAGATGAGGGTACACCAACTGACGCTTGAATGTAGTCATTTCAGTCATCACCCAGATCTACTCGAGGCTCATCGTGTGGAATCTCGCTTGAAATACTTACAGATAAAGGAGGGACTAGCCCCATTATTTGTCTTGGTAAAGGTATGCTGATCATTATTGAGCTCGGCCTCGAAGGCGATATAGAAGCACCCCCAGTAACGATGGTAGCGGCTGCAGTCGCGGGCAAAGAATCTCCAGCACTTTCAGCTGGGACTGTGGAGGCTCCTTCTTTAAAAGGCGAAGGATCCCTAATCAAAGAATCATCCCCAACAGGAGAAATAATAGGTTCACTCCTGGAAGAGGCCCCCTTGGTGGAAGTCCTTTTAGGATCTTTTGTAGCCTTCTTCTTCTTGCGGGGGGGGGGGGGGGGAAGGCTCTTTCAGAGTAGAAGCCTTTCATTTATTGGAAATAATGAGAGGCTCTGCTGGCGGAGCTATTATGCCTCTCGATAAAATCAATAAAAAATTATCTGCACCAGTAACTTCATCACCTTCATCAGATGAGACATATGGTATCTCCTCTATTCCAGTGGACTTATGCGAGGGCATTCTGAAACTTCCATGTACATCAAAATCACGATAGAAGGTATTGATGGACACATAAAACTGTACGTATGAATGAAGAATGCGCAACTCCATGGAGAGAGAAGTCGAGGGCACAGTAAAGGTTGCTCCAGTATAACCCACGATGAAATACCGCCATCCTCTAGCCCCATCAATAAGTCCACCTTTGAATTTGAAGCTGGTGATGGGATTTCCCACGTGCAACTGATCATACCCAAATTGCCTGGCGAAATAGCTAGGCAGATAAGGCTCCAAGTAGCAGCTTCTGTACAGCAAGTGGGAAGGTCTAATACAGACCAACCAGTAAAAGGCTTCAGGAAAAAAATAGTCTTCCCCTGACCTACATCCTGAAGTTTAGTCCCCTGTTGATTGATATGTACGTGGGGGACGGTGCAGCAGAATTTCCAACTATGGGCAAAATTTAGTGCTAGTCGACAATCTATGACGCTAGTCACATTCCAAGAAGAATTCTTGTAATTCAACAAGAAGTTATTGCCCGAACCACTGGCAGATCCGGGAGACATCACTCTGGTGTTGTGAAGGATTAACCATCCCATCATATATAAGAATGGCAATTCTACTCTGGGATATCCTTCACGCTGTGTAGTATCGGCCAGTAGCCCATCAGTAATAGCCATCAGGCCAACTTGTATCCTGCATACCATGGCAGGGAGCAGGCCCAATCTTGTTTCAAATACCAAATGTACTGCGGGCCATAAGGTGTTGCGATGAATGCGATCCGCAGACGCGATGCCAGGCACCACCCATCGGCGTAAACAAATAGAAAGGAAGCCAGCCAGTTGAGCTTCTCTTGACAGAGGCTTTTGACAATGCCTCATATAACTGTAGGCTTTGGTTCCTGCAGGATAACCCCATATCTCTTCATTCAGAACATAATCTGGAGCCTCTGCATCTTCAATGAGATCATCGATTGTGTCGGCATTAAGAATGCTCAGAGGGTTCAAAGGTTTGTCTTTGCTAGATACAACCTTGTCCTGCTCGGCATCTCTAGCCTGATGGAAGAAGAGATAGGATACCCATTTGTTAATATGGGCTAAATCAGAGGGCTCTCTGTAGAAGATGGTGCATGCAAGATAGTGGCTCATCAGCTCTTGGTATACTGTCACTACCCGAGGGTTGGTATCCTTCAACTCTCTGTTGGTGGGGACGTATTCTTCATAAGGAATGTCTTCCATTGGCAGCTTTGAGATATCTGCCATCTCTTGAAGGGCTAGGCCCAACTCACCTATCGGAGTGGCGAAAGTCCCAGTGAGCGAGTTATATCTCTCCATCAAAGCCAAGAACAAATTGGGGTTGATGGGCAGCCCAACACTAGTAGCACTCACAGCCTCAAGTAAGTTAATACTTTCCAGCTCCATCTGAAAGTGCTTCAGGGCCCATGCAGTTAAACTGGCCCATCGAAGATTGTGAGGGCTAATCCATCCACTGGTGCGAGGGTTAGCCCTAGGATATACTCCTCCCTGCCCCATGAATTTATTGTAGAAAGTTGCCATTTAAAATGGCTGGATCAAAGAGGAGTCCCCACTAGGGACGCTGCCTGGTAGTAATCCTCTGAAGGGCATAACAGGGCCGGAGGGACTACTTACAAAAGATCCTTGGTTTAATCCTTTCTTATAAAAGATCTTCCCTGGTTGCCCATGAAGATCAGGAGTCAGAGTCCATGACATCCTTCTGGGATGTGTGGCATAGAAGAATTAAGAAATGGGATAGTCCCTGGACATCTTTGGCAGGTACATAACCGTGCCCTCGGCAGAGAATACCCAATCTTTCTTCTTGGGCTTCGTTTGGGATTGCTTATCAATAACATCCCCAAATAAGAAAGCTGGTTTCTTATACTCAGTTTCGTCTATGTACGTCAAGGGTTCCCCACTGACCATACTCAGCAACATTCTTTCTCCTTGGGTCGAGATCAAAGTTCCCCTTTCTTGAGGATACTCGTTTCCAGAGATGGGTAAAGTCACGTGGGATAAGTCTTTCAAGTAGTTGGAATTCAACATTCTAGCAGTAGAGCCCATTACTTCAGCCAGAGGAGGGATCTGTAGGTCCACTATAAAAAGCAAGAGAATAAGTCAGTTTTACGCTGGAATTTACTTTTAGCGCGTAAAACATAAGGTGCTACACTCTTGCAGTATACGCCAAAACCTAACAGTATGTATTTTTACGCCAAACTACAAAAAATTGAGTTTTACGCTGGAATTTACTTCCAGTGTGTAAAACGCAAGGTTTGCAATATACGCCAAAATTTGACAGTCTGAGTTTTTACGCCAGACTGCAAAAACATGGAGTTTTACGCTGACACATTAAGAATGTGGGCGTACTTGCGCATACACGTACAACGTGTGCGAAGGGTTTTTATTTTTCTCGAAGTTTTACCTGTGATGCCCGGTGCACAGCTAGACGGCGGAGCACTTCGTTCAGAACGAGGCTGGCTTGGCCTAATAGGATTCGCTCGTGCTTGAGCAGTGGAGCGAGATGATGAAGAGGCTTTCTTTTCCTTAGCGATGGAGGACTGTTTTGGTGCCATGGCGAGTCTGAGATCTTTTTCAGAAAGAGACGAAGGTTTTTTGCAGAGAAAGATGAATAGTTTCTCTCTCTCATGACCTAGGCATATTTATAGAGTTCAAGTGACTCTCTGAATCCTTAACCAAATCTGATTTTTAATAGTCGGTTATGATTTAGGACCACGTCAGCCGATCATTTGAAAAGGAAGACAGATAGTCACGCTGCGTAACGGATCCCTGATTTTACACTCAGAAGCTATTACGCGCAGAGTACAGATCTATGATTTTACGCTCAGAAGCTATAAATCTACGATTTTACGCTCAGAAGCTACGGATCTATGATTTTATGCTCAGAAGCTACAAATCTACAATTTTACACTCAAATGTTACGGATCTATGATTTTACGCGCATCTTAAATTACGTGGAACGGATCAGTCAGCAGAATACGCATAATATGGGTTTTACGCTTGAAGAAGCCGGTTACAATGGTTTACGCAAAAAATGCTCTTTTTATCAGCGTTTGCAAACAGACGATGAGGATTCAGTAACTTCTCTTCTTCTTCAGTCGAGAGGACTTCATCAGACGAAGGGCCAAGGAGTTTCCTAAAAATGTCCATTAAACGAGTATAATTTGACCATTTCATGCTTCATTCAAAGTATTTCAAATTACGAGGAATTTGAAAACTTTGAAGGGGGTCTTGTAGAAGCATAAAATATGCTGAAAAATTGTATGCGTATTATACAGTCAAACTCCCCAACATACATGACGTCAGCATAAAGTAGAGCCTCAGAGCAATACGCGTAAAACAGAACTTCAAGGCTATGTGGCGTAAAATATGGCTTCAGAGCAATACGCGTAAAACAGAGTTTCAGAGCTGTCTGACATAAAATAAAGCTTCAGAGTTGTACGCGTAAAACAGAGCATCAGAGCTGTTCAGCGTAAAGTAGAGCTTCAAAGCTGCCCGCGTAAAGCAGTACTTCAAGGCTGTTTTGGCGTAAAAGGTTGCTACACCTTCCTGCGTAAAGTTTAAGATACGTTTGTTTTTAATGCAGCGTAAAGTTGTACGAAACTCTTCGTATTCCTCGGATGAATTTGTTAGACAAAATAGTGAACCTGACTCCTGACAAAAGTACTGCACGATGATCGAGAGGACGGCTGTGATGATGATTTTGCACAGAGACCCAGGTTGTCGTTTAGCGACATATTCTTGATACAAGTCATTTTTACGCATTCAAAGAATACGCTGCCTATACTACATGGGCAGAAAGGAGTTTTACGCTTAAGATAAAGACGAAATCAGACGCCACGTCAAAAGCTGTTTCTCATACAGAGCTCGAGGCATATCTCTACATTTATTGCACGAGATGGAGGCATATCTCTGCATTTAATGCACGAGATTTGGTTCTATTCTTCAGATTTTTGTCATGACGGGGAGAGCTAAAACTGTGACTAATACGCTCACATCACCATCCTTGCATTTTACGTCAACCAGGCTATTTTCAACTATAGGAGTACGCCGTATGCTATCTCGGCGAAATACGCCAACTCGGCCATATTTGCAAAGGTACGTGATAAGGCTATTTAGCCCAGAATACGCTCAAGACCTCAGTCGTGATGGATAATTGACTGGAAAAGCTAAAACTGTGACTAATACGCTCACATCGCTATCCTTGCATTTTACGCCAACCAGGCTATTTTCAACTATAGGAGTATGCCGTATGCTATCTCCTCGAAATACGCCAACTCGGCCATATTTGCAAAGATATGTGATAAGGCTATTTAGCCCAGAATACGCTCAAGATCTCGGTCGTGATGGATAAGTGGCTATTTTATGCTAGTTATCTATTATTCATGAACCATCAAGTTTTACGCAGAGTTTGGATTTTACGCCAACAAGACAGCTATTTGGCTTTTACGCCAACAAGATAGCTATTTGGTTTCTACGCCTACAAGACAGTTATTTGGCTTTTACGCCAACCATCTTTACGCAGGGGCAGCTTCCTACGTGGCTTGCATGCCGTGATCTTCGAGAAGCCATTATACGCGTTACCTTATAAAGGGATACGTGTCACACACAGATTTAGAAGATTATTTGAATGTGGGTAGAAGTTATTATAATCGTCGCGTAAAAGATGCAACTTTCTTCACAGTTTGGTTTCTACGCCAACTGGACAGTTATCTTGAATGATCTCTATAAATAGAGACCCCTGATCACAGGGACAAGGGGATCGAACATCAAAAATCAGATCGAAGGGCAGACAATCAGACGATCAGATGATCGATAAAAGAATCGATCAAGATCGAACAACTGCACAAGGCACAATCAGAGATCAGAGAGAAAAGACAGAGGGTTTTGGTTGACAACTTTGGCAACGAGAGTTCAATCCCACTTGCAACCTTTGAAGCTTCTTCTTCTTCTACAACACTTCTTCATCATCGTGTGGTCCAAGGGACAAAGTGATCGACCGCAGATCAGACTCCTATAGCAATTATTCCCCAGAATTATTTTTATTGTACTTAACATCCTCGTATAGGATTAATTGTACTCTTTTTCTTGTTTGTAAATAAAAAGAAAGGTTTCGTATAAACCCTCTTCTTCCTTCAATTTGTTTATTCAAACATAAGGCACCTCCAGTAACATTGAATATATATATATATATATATATATATATATATATATATATATATATATATATATATATATATATATATATATATATATAATCAGCCTGTAGTATGGTGTGTCACTCCCCACCCAATGTAACCTCACGTCTCATGTCCATAACACACATGATCTGGACCTCTAGCTAGTACAACGAGTCATAATGATATATGTATATAATATACAAGTCTCATATCACGAGTCCTGTAATCCTATACAGAATTACTATGAATACCTTAAGATGTATTATGTCACATGAAATGGTGTCAAGTGTCCTACGGTCTGACGTGCAAGGATACAAGCACGTGAAATTGGATCATGGTATTGACTCTCTAAATGACGTTACTCGACTTCGCGTACGGCGTCGACACTTGAATCTTATTCGAACGCTAAGCAACATCTCACGGCCCTAGGGTAAACATACACATCAACCATATCAAATAACTATAATAACTAAATAAGATAATTAAGGCAAGAAATTGTGATACATCATGGCAAGGTACACTTGCCTGCTGTATGTGGCTGCGATGCTGCCTGTCCGACGTCCTCTGCTGGAATAGTAGTAGATCCAAGATGCCATATTAAATATATTCTAATCAATAACTATATATGCCAACTACTCTAGGACCACACTACAGATCGTTGCACAACCTCAACTTTCAGTTGACGTTCTTGTCCAACAATCTAATAGTTGCGTAGCATTGAACAACGTGCCAAGATACACAGGCCATACCACCCTCAAAATATGTTGTGAGGTGTCTTAAATCGACATACCACACGTACTTATAGGAACTTATATGTGTTTGGCTACATGTAGTCCTATATGTACGTAGGAACGTATCGATGTCGCAAAACGTGCACCATTGCTATCATATTCATCTAACATGCATGGAACCTCTTAATCATGTATTTTAATGTTATTTATTACTGAATTAATTATAATTAATATTCTAAAATTATTTCTAAATAATCAAAAATAACCAAACATCGGCATTGCATGCCATTATTTGCTTCCGACGACAACCAGTCATTCTAACCAACTTTGGCACGTAGCCTTGACATACAACCTCCATGTTGGCATCCAAATATGATTAAACAAGAAATTAATAAATTAAATATTCTAGAATTAATATACATCAATTTTTGAAATTTATTTACTTCAGTAAAATATAACAACTATCAAAGAACTATAACTAGTTTTTATGCGGCGTGTCCGTGTCAAGGTTGTTAATTGGTTTGGATAATTTTTGTACGCAAAAATATAGATATAATGCATGAAACTAATTCTAAATATCATCTATCATTAATATAAATTTACACAAGATTTTATTCATGAAAAAATAGGGAAAGAAACAAAGTTGAAAAACTTAAGCGATTGCGATTACGGTGGGGACCTTTTTCGCGACTACGGCCAAACGGAGTACCTAACGAACTCCAAACCTCACGAAACTTGACAAGAATCTTGGAGACTTTGAGTATGATATAAATCTAGGATTTTTAGGATTTTTTCCTACTATAGAGGGGTCTAAACTGCTGCTGCAATCAGCAGCCAATATTTGGCCAAAAAGGGGTTCGGTTGAGGTTTTTGTGGAATTGTGGCATGTGGGGATAGAGAGAGGAAGAGGGAAAGAAGTAGAAGAGGGAGAGAATGTGAGGAAGACAAAAAATTTTGTGAGGGAGAGAAAAGGGGGGCTGGATCTAATAATTAGGTTTAAGTGTTGGGGAGTTGATAAATATATTTAGTTTAAATAGTTTGGTGGTTAGAATTTGATTTAATATTTAAAAATATGTGGGTAAAATTTTTGTGGAGTCTTAATAGGATAAGGGACTAAAATTTAAATTAGGGGATTGTCACAAAAATTTTCACTTAGGATTTGGTTTGATCCAAAGATAGGAATATGCAACAAACTAGGGGTTTCCTAATTTGGAAATGTGGGATTTAAATCTTTAATTGATTTGTTCAGATTTTATGGATATATTTTATATGTGGGATGTGTTGTGAAATAGGAAAAAGATGTGGGGGTTGTTTGTTAGGATTGAAATTTGGTTGGTTATGATCTTGGGTAGTTAGGCCAACTATGATGACACCTACGACACTTTCTATAAATATAAATTCTATAAATAGAAATGAATTAATTTAAATATTATATATATAATATATATACATTGGGGTATTTGGGTGCACTACATGACTACATGTGTTTGGGTTTGGTTTGGGTCAAGTTCTAGTCAAAAGGAAGCAGTTTTTCGGTAACCGTGGTTCTAGATGTTTGTCAATATTTTTGGAGCATGGAAAGATCAAACAAATGCAATATCCATGTCTCAAATATATTAGGTACAATCAAGATTAGTAATATATATTTTTTTGGAAGAAATTTTTTTGTGCATTGCTCCAAATATCCAAGCCATGACAAAGTGTCATATATAAAAAAAAGATTTTATAATTTAATACTTTAAAATATTAAATTAAATAAATTAAATAAAATAAATTAAAAAGTACCAAATTATCCCTATTCCAAAATGAGGGGGCTTACACTATCAAAAGATAAATGTCCCAATCTGCATTGTTGGAGCATTGCTTCTGTCTTCTGTCTCTGGACCTCCACTAGTAGTAGCAACAAGCATTGTAGCCTCCCGGTCCAAGTACCAAAGACCATCACGCTTGATGCCAGTCCCAAACCTCTTTTTCGTAGCCTTCCTTCTCCTACAAAGAACACATATCCCGATCAAAAAGAACAGTACAATTCAATTGATCATTGACAGAGCTAACAAAAAGTAAGTTGACCGAAAACGAAGGAACATGCAATACAGATGACAGGATAACAGATGAAGTACAATGGACCAAGCCAGTCCCCCTAATGGGTTGGGATATCCCATTAGCAGTCTGAACTGTCTCGGGATGCATATGCTTGCTCGGATAATATATTGCAAACTCACTAGATGCACATGTGATATGCCTAGATGCACCGAGTCTATAATCCAACAAATATGAGATTTAGTGGATGCAAGTGCCCAAACCGGAATATCTTTGCCCATATGAGCAGCGTAACCAATAAATTTATCAAGGTATGTAGTGTTATCTAGATCCTGAGTGGCCAGTCCCTTGCTCTTAGAACTCTCAATATGAAGCTTGAACTGACGTAGTTCCTCCAGCACTATCATTTTAGCTCTAGTCAGTTCGGTAGTGGTCTCCTCCATCACAGCTAGGTGAGCAACTCCCCGGCCTCCGTGTCCCCTGCCTTCTTGACCTGCACGTCCACCTAGATCTGTCCTCTTCCTCCTCGACCACGACCAGAATTGTGGGGTTGAGGACAGTTGTAGCTGAGGTGCCATTTCTTTCCGCAATTATAACACTCCCTGTCATCGCTGCTGAGAGCACTAGGAACCACCAATGCAGAATGGACAGCTGGTGAGGTCTCGCCTTTTATCACCTTCTGTCGAATCTTCTCTTACTCTATCAATGCAACAACCTCATCCAGGGACAAAAAAATGGCAGATGACACATTGCTGCCCTCCTAGCCTCAAACTGCGGGTTCAGACCCTTGAGAAAATGAGTAACACGTCTACGCTCAAGGTACTATTTTTCAAGGAGAACATCTGTCGAATTTTTCAATTATAGCGGATCATAGTAGTCCAAGTCCGCCCATAAGCGGCGTAGCTCCGCTGCATACTGGAGTACTGTCTTCCCCCCTGTGTGGTAGCATCAATCTTCTTCTCAACTTCCATCATCATCATCATAACACTCCCAGCTCCAGAGTACATTCTAGCCAATGTCGTCCAGACACCAGCTACACTGCAGATCGACTCCACCATCCTAACTATGGAGGGAGACACAGAAGTCAGCAGCCAAGAAACCACCAGAGAGTTAAGGTGACTCCATGTTCTCCACTCAGCACTCGTCTTATCCTTTGGATTAGTGCACTCTCCCCTTCACATATTTTTCAATCCCCTTTGTCCGAAGGTTCAGCAGCGCCCTCCTAGACCAACTTAAGTAGTTTCTCGTCTCCTCAAGTTTGATATCATTGGGCAACAACTCTATCTTCTTTATCACCTGCGACGGTTCTAGTGCGGGCACGACTACCCTACTGGATGAGGTCTCCTCTAATTTAGCCTAAAATATCCTGGCCACCCTCTCCAGTATCTCTTTCAACTCATGACTAGTCACAGGTGTCACCATCTCCGCAGTTGCACACATGGATGAGGTCAAACGCAACTCAAATACGTGTCGTGCGCCTACATGTGATCACGACTTTCTTCATCTATCTGTACACCCCCAAACTCATACGACATGAGAAATGCATGATGGATAGAACTTGTCGGAACAAGGGCTAGAAATAGCGATTTGTGCAAAACTTTCCAAGAAGTATGCTCTCTAATATCAGAACCTACGTTGAGATTGAAATTAGAGGATCACACAAGAGTTCCTCTCTGATTATCCACGATCCAACGACGAGTTTGACGACACCCACAAGCATACCAGAAGGAAACGTCGACGACACTCGAGGGTGAGGGTAGGGGGGGGGGGGGGGGGGGCTTCCACGCACAGAGGAAGGTGGAGGGGGGGGGGGATCAGATGAGAGACATGGGGAAAAGGGAATTCTCCTTGTTTTTTTGAATTTTTTTTGTTTTATTTTTGGAAAAAGTATTCAAAGCTTTGATACCATGTAGAGAAAATAATTGATTGATTTACTTCCAAGAGAGGGGGTACATATATATAGGAGGCGGCTAGCCTCCTCCTTATTTTTTATCCGATGTGGGACTAAATAAGTCCCCCATAACTCAACATATACAATACAAATATTGTTTAGAACAATTGGCAAAGACTAAATTCTGATAAACGACCCTAAAATCTCGAGTGTCAGTACCATATGCTGAGAATAGAGTCATATTCATAGTTGCATAAAATGGGCCAACCATGAGCTAATTGGGGTCCGAGACGAATTCTCGAAATGGGACAAAAAATTAATCCAAATATATATATATATATATATATATATATATATATATATATATATATATATTAGAAGAGGTAATTGTGTCACAGAGTCTTGGTCCGAAGGCTCGAACCTGCAACCTCCTGAATAATATGCATTGGTCTTAACCACTAGAATAAACATCATATATATATATATATATATGACAAAAAATCGTAGCCAACAGAAAACGAACTAAATACCTATAGCTAGTGAAAAAGTCTTGACATGTAAAGCACAATACCACTACTCTTTTGATATATGGGTAGGAGATAGTATATGATGATTAGATACATCAATTTTGGTGTTCCAAAGTCTAACATGTAAACCACAATACTACAACTCTTATTAGATACATTAATTTTGGTGTTTAGTTTTTGGGTTCTGGGCACGGCCGCCTCTGTTACAGATATTTTCTTCCTAGGTGGGGACGAGTAGGTTATGACTGTCAGCTGATATTCATTCAAAAGAGAGTGACCAACCAGTAGTACTCACTGCTCCTCAGTGCCGTTAGGCTTGACCTCTGCGGGGGTAAACCAGCAGTTGCTATGGATAACATTGTTCCCTCAAAATTGCAAGGGTCAATAAATGATGCAGACTTGATGCCGTTTAAGGCTTTTTCAGATATGATGAAAGAAAACTGTCATTTTCCAACGTGTTTCCTATTTTAAGAAATGATTACTTGCTGAAAGTTTTCACATTAGTTGTTGAACAATTAAGTGTGTGTGTGTCATATTATCAAGTTACAGCTTCAGGCTATCCTTTGAATCAGCTGATATATGAGGCAAAGGCATGAACTTAGAGATCCAGAATTAAGTTAAGTAGAAGAATAGGAGAGAACACCAACCTTTCAACATGATTAATTTATGAATGAATAAGAGTATAAACAGAGGCATGTACACAACATAGGAATCATATTTCTTAAAAATATGCAGTTTTTTTTTTTGTGACTCTTTTTTATTTTATTTTTTTATTATCCTTTTTCATTGTAAAGCTTTTTTAAAACAGTTTTTTTTTTCATTTTTTTTTCATTTTTTTGTTGTTTTTTTAGTTTTTTTTCCCAGGTTTTCTTATTATCCTGTTTTATTTTTATTTTCAATTTTATTATTATAATTAATTTATTTCGAGAATATTTATATATTTACAAAACATGAAAAATATAATTTTTCAGAAAATTTAATTACCGAGAATTTAAGTTCAAAAATATAGAAATTATGGCTATATAGTATCCCGCGTACTAAACGTGCTTTTAGGGTATGTTTGGCAATTATTGGGTAGCGGTTATGAGATATTTTTAAAGTACTCATTATGAGTAGTTATGAGGGGCCCGATTTTGAACGGTTTTAAGTAGCGATTTTTAAACCAATCTAACCCTTGCTTGGTAATTCATTAACAAGCGGCTATGAATTTTTTTTAAAATAATAAAATGGCTAAATTACAACTTGACACCATCAACTATTCAAAATGTTTAAATTGACACCCTCAACTTTGATATGTGCTAACTTAATACCCTACAAAAAGAGAGACCAAAATACACCTCTCTCTCTCCCCCCCCCCTCCCTCTCCGGCGAACCCATCCTCGCCCCCTCCTCTCTCCGGTGACCCCCTCCCCCCTCCCTCCCTCTCCGGCGCCTGGAGGGGGGGGGGGTGCGTACAGCAGCAAGCAGCGACAGTAGCAAGCGGCGGCAGCGACAATGGGGGCGTGCGGGTAGGGGTAGTCGTCGGGTGCGAGGAGGGGGGCGACGGGGGAGAGTATGGGGGGAGGGGTCGCGGGGGTGGGGTGGGGGATGCTGCCGGAGCAGCAGTCGGCGGTGGGTGGGTGGGGGGAATGGTAGTTTAGGAATAAACAAAAATTTGGATATAAAGTTGAAAATATTAGTTGAGATAGGGTATTAAGTTAGTACCTATCAAAGTTGAGGGTGCTAATTTGAACATTTTGGATAGTTGAGGTATCAAGTTGTAATTAAGCCTAATAAAATTACTTTTAATATATAAACAAAACTCCTTATGAAGAAAGATGATATCATTGACATTCCAAACAATAGCTTATGCATACATATAACTTGCAAGTATAAAATGATTTGACAAGTAGTAAATTATAAATGTTGAGAGCAAAACATTCAATACCACATCAAATGGATTGCAAAATTTTATGACAATCATTCACTACCACATCAAACGGATTGTAAAATTTAAAAAACTCAACTTTTGAAGAAAGTAGCAAGTAGCCATGTCAGAGGGGATCTCAAGAGAAATAAAGATAAGAAAGAAGAAATACGGTAAGATATTAGTAATTTTAGTTATATTGTTTTTGATAAAGATATAAATGAAAAAAAAACCTCAAAACATTTTGATTTGGGGTGTTTACTGATTTTGAGGGGGATGAGCCGACCAAAACCAGTGACTCAAAAAAAAATTACCAAGCAGATTTTTTTTTGAACACTTCATAAACGGTCGGCTAAAAAAACCTCTAAAACCGGTGATAATATCATTGTCAAGCAGACCCTTAGGCGTTCGCAAAAAGAAAAGGGAAAGAAACCAATTCTTTCCTCTTTTTGTTCCTTCGAAAAAAATTACAATTTCCATAATTTTTTTCGATATTTGAAAAGATCGGAGAAATTGGGAGGAAAAGTAAATGATTGAGATGGAAAAGTGAATCATTGAGGTGGGTAAAAATATATTTTTTCTCCTTTAGATGTTATTTTTCTCTACTGTTCATTTTTTTTTCCACATCTAAATAGTGTTGTCAAAACCGGACCGGATCGGCGGTTGAATCGGGTCGGACCGGGTCTGACCAAAAAATCGATTCGGTCTCACTTGAACCGATATTTTTTAAAGAACCGACGGTTTTTCTGAACCGGATTTTAACCGGTGAACCGGACGAACTAGTTCACGATTGAACCGGACGATTATGGTTTAAAAAAGAAACTCAAAAAAAAATTTCTCATGAGATTTGGATCATTTGGTACTTGGTTTGGTTTTGAGAGACCTTGTAGTTGCTGCGTAGCAAAACCAAACCTACTCCGAACCAAATCAAACCAAACCAAAAAGTAAATGTGGATATCCTACATAATTTGGTTCTCGTAAAGGGTCTATTTGAACTATGGTCGAACCCCGATTGAATCCCGGTCCGACCCATACCAAAGATTTTCGGTTCAATCATCGGTCCGGTTTTTAAAACATTGCATCTAAATACAAAAAATAAATGATTGTTTTGTTTAATACCCTAATTCTTACAGCTGACGTAACGTGGTTATATTTGGTTTTGCCGGGACAGATCCGGGGGTGGGTGGGGTGGGTTGGAGCCCACCAAAAAAAAAAAATATATTTTTTTTGTATATAATTTTTTTTTAATTTTTTTATATATATCACCAAAAATTATAGTAGTCCATCCCAGCTGCAGTTTCTGGATCCGCACATGCTTGCCTAGGATCCAACCCACAAGTACCTGGATTGATATGGAGTCGCTATATTCCCACCCACCCTCTCTTTCTCTTTATACATACTATTTTCCTTCTACTGGGATCTATCAACCAGAGGAAGCAAGAGTAAGTTGATAAGAATTGTTGACATGGGCGAGTTCGAGAAGCAGCTGAAGAGCAGAGCGACGGAACTCAAGCATCTGTGGAACAAGGGCGTGAAGGCGGTGGGGGACTCATTCAAGAACTGCTGGCACAAAGTCAAGAACATCAGGGGCTGAGCCTTCATGAACTTACTGAGTACTCCTCTTGATTTTTTGTGTTTTATGGTCATGTTTTATGTTGGATTCACAAGTATTCCTCTTGGGGTTGAGGAAGTGGGTTTTTAAAAAAAAATACAAAGTAAGATGTTTTCTGCAAGAGTTTTCGATTCTATAGAAAGAATATTGTAAGAACATATGTTTTATTATAGAGTCCTTAAATTTGGAATTTAACTCGTTGCTGATCCTGTTGTTAGCAAACTGTAATTGTTGCTTGTAAAAAGTTTAGACAAGGATGGATAAAAAAAATTAAAGAATTTTTTTGACTTATCCGGAGCACCCCGACGAAGTCCCCGAACCTCGTCGCTACTGCGGAGGTATGGAACCGCGTCTCTTTCGTCGGCTGTAGTCTCATGTTCAATCCAAACTTGGACAGCCGGTCAGAAATTCCACGTTCCACGACCCGACTGTCCCCATTCCAGCCAAGACGTTCGCGTGGAGTGTACTCGGTCGGAGGAGCCGATCGAGCACACAACAGTGCCGCTGGGATGGCGTGGTTGGCGAGGGTGAGCATCTCCGGGAGATTCTCGGAGAAGGCGAGGACCTTGAAGGTCTTCTCGTCGACGGCAAGGAGGCAGCCAAAGGGCTGGATGAGGCGACCCTTCTGGATTTGTTGGAGATCGGCGCGGGAGTGACGTGGTTGGAGCGGCCGCGGGTGTTGGTGCCTCCAGGGGAGGAGGGCTCCTCCATGCAGGCGGAGACGGAGCGGGAGTAGTCGAAGGAGCTGTCGAGCTCATCGAACTTCGCGTCCAGCTTCGTGTCGACGGTTGTCTGTTGCGGGAAAAAAGATTGAAATATTTTCGTTAAAAAAAATTAGTCAAAGAAATTGATCGTTAGTGAAAGACGACGACGACTCAGAAAATATTAGAATATTTTCGTCAAAAAAAAGGTCAAAAACAACTGCAGAGCAGGGAGGCCGCATAACCCTCCCCCCTCCGTCACAACATCTGATGACTGTCCGACTCTAACACATCACTAATCACACTGAGGTGCTTCAAGACTCGTGAAGACGATGGCTCAGAGAAGGACGAGAAGTCGCATCATCTTCTTAATATTTTGACTCTTCCATGTTGTGTCTCAGGAACCTTTTCAATACGGTCCGAATTGCTAGCTCCCGTTCATAGTTCTGCTATAGATGATACACGAGGAAGATTTTTATGGCGGTTCTTCCTTCTAATTACAGGATCATTGATGACCTCGACAGACGTGTCATGCCCTGTGCTCATTCATATATGGCTACATACCCATGCAGCCTCGTCATCATGCGGCCAGAGTGTCCATCCGACCAAGGCCAAACGAGAGCTTGCATGTGGCTGCGTACCCATGCGGCCTCGTCATCATGCGGCCAGAGTGTCCATCCGACCAAGACCAGATGAGGATGCCGCATGGACATGGACAACCTGGGTGGATGCCCCGATCTCCCGCAGGCAATCGGCCGTTCCCGCTAGGCGGGAATCACCCTCGCCAGCGCTCCCGCGGAACGATCGCTTGACCCATCCGGGCGTGATGCCTCACGAGCGTGAGCCACGCCCGTGCAAGGCCATGGTTCATTGGCTGGCGGTAAGAGTTCTAAGCCACAGAGTCGCACAGATTGTCCGAGTGCGGCGGAGTCATGAACGCATAGCGATTTGGTAACAGGTTCACTGAGTCGACAATATAACGGAAGCATTGAAACACAAGTTTGAAGTAAAGCAACTCTTTTATTGATATGAACAAGTGTTACAGGCGGCGTATAGCCGAGATTACAAGTCGCTCAAGCCTCTCTCTCTGAAACAGAAAAAGCGTGCCAAGTGGCTACAATTGTGGAATGATTGTACAAGCGATGTTCAGGCGACGCTCCAACATTATGTCTTGTATATGTGCTTCAGTCCCGGACGCACCGTTGCAAGGCTTCAGAGGGAACTCCTGGCCTTAACACGCACGAAGGAGGCGTCCGCACCGAACGAGGTTCTCCCGTACCCTGCATACAAACTGGTGGATTATCAGTACATTGAATGCACTGGTGGGGAAGCTACTCGCCCGCTAGACAAATCCAAACACGTAATACAGGCTCCGTGTACAACTATTAAGTTGTCTTTCTAGGTGCCTTAGGATCAGTTTCATGCAAATATTGAATAGCCTAACGTGTATGGCGGTGCGCCGTGCAACATGAGAGGAAACACGGTGAGACTTACCAACTTACCATCTCCTTCCCTGTCCAAGACAAACATTGAGGCAAATATCGTTAATTCAAGCGTGGGCAAGTATAACATTCAGGAAGCATAGCATATGCAAACATGAGGGTCGTTTTAACATGATCGTTCAGGTGTTCAGTTGTTTCTTGATGCGATGCAATGACTCGCACGCGGATAGCCGCTAAGCGAGGATGACTTATCTATATGAACGTTAGTCGCTGGCATAGCCATAAAGGACCGTAGTCAATTGGCGGGGTAGAGAATGCAACGAAAGCACGTGAGGCGCTGCAAACCATCCCGTCAATCAAGTGAGCGACTACTACGTTATGTTCCATCCGGATCGGGTCGGTCACAGTGCCCCGGTGACCGCCCGTGGAACGGTGCCTCGTTGTCGAGTTGTCCGCGACATGCAGGTCAGGGTCAGTTTCAGTCCACAACTTGAATGATAATCCATGATTCGTGATCTGAACGAGCGTTTGCTCCAAGAGCTGAGATTCGTTCGTTACGTGACGTGATTCTCGTTCAGATGTAGACTTGATGTGATTATCATTCAATTGTCACGTTATTGGATTCACGTTCAGTATTCGTTACCCTGATGCGTGCCCCTGGTTCGGGGATTGCCTTGGCGACCCAATGGTCCCGGATACTTGCAGGTTCATTCAGGCACGGAACGACTACGTAGTAGTCTTCCGGGGTTTAGATGAAAACATGGCAATATACAAGCAGACAAGCATGCGTTTCTCAGGAGCATAAGTAAACACGTTTGCTCGGACCCGAAGGTAAGCCGAGAGATGAAACCGTTAGGGACTTAGCATGCGCGGGTCTGATTGTAAGCAGTATTTCAATTTCCATGTTCTAGCATAAGCAATTCAAGTTGGGATTATTCCCTTAGCTAGGTGCGTTGGATTTATTAGCATGCAGGGGGTGAATCACCTAGCGACTAGCATGTATCATTCCAGATTTTATGTGTGCTGGCTAAGCAAAGACAAGTTCACCGTAGCCACCCACATTAGCGATGATTTGCCTCGGTAGAGCGATACGCCGAGCGAGCCTCTGAAAGCCGAAGTTGATTCCCGTAGGGGCAAGTCTTGATATCCTTTGCTTCTCGTTTGAGGCAAAGCAGGTCGGGACAGTTGCACTTTTGTCGTTTGAGACGGCAGTCCGCTTGAGCGGAACGGGGTGTTACATCCTACCCAACTCAGAAAAAGTCTCGTCCTCGAGACTTACTGAGGACAAGCAGTAATCTAGGGTTGAGGCAATCCTAGACAAGTCGTTGTACTTGTTCATTTGGATATTCACTCGCACAAGCGTCAAAATTAGCATATCGCTTAGACTGGATCGTGCGCACTTTCGAAGTGCACTTCTAGCGTGAACACGTCAATCAGCTTAGTGATAGCGAAGTCTTAGCACTCGAGTTTCACCTTTTCTTAAGTCTTGGATGGTGCACTAGTTCAAGGCGTCCCTCGAATAGATGCATTCAACCAAACTTAGAGTTAGTAAAAATCGGACAAGCTACTAGCGATACTCTCAAGGGTTCACACAGGTTGGCACAAAGGCCACTCGCACCATACAACCAGACAAGCAATCATATCATTCAAAACGCATTTTGAAAGTATTTAGACTTATTGTTAGAACATCCCATCAAGGCATTGAGAGAGAGAGCGTGCACATAACCCACGAACGAGCTTTCGAAACAGAGATATCGAATTGAGGCCAGAGGCGTAGAAGCCAGGCTCTGATACCAACATGTCACGCCCCGATCTCCCGCAGGCAATCGGCCGTTCCCGCTAGGCGGGAATCACCCTCGCCAGCGCTCCCGCGGAACGATCGCTTGACCCATCCGGGCGTGATGCCGCACGAGCGTGAGCCACGCCCGTGTAAGACCATGGTTCATTTGCTGGCGGTAAGAGTTCTAAGCCACAGAGTCGCACAGATTGTCCGAGTGTAGCGGAGTGATGAACGCATAGCGATTTGGTAACAGGTTCACTGAGTCGACAATATAACGGAAGCATTGAAACACAAGTTTGAAGTAAAGCAACTCTTTTATTGATATGAACAAGTGTTACAGGCGGCGTATGCCGAGATTACAAGTCGCTCAAGCCTCTCTCGCTGAAACAGTAAAAGCGTGCCAAGTGGCTACAATTGTGGAATGATTGTACAAGCGATGTTCAGGCGATGCTCCAACATTATGTCTTGTATATGTGCTTCAGTCCCGGACGCACCGTTGCAAGGCTTCAAGGGGAACTCCTGGCCTTAGCACGCACGAAGGAGGCGTCCGCACCGAACGAGGTTCTCCCGCACCCTGCATACAAACTGGTGGATTATCAGTACATTGAATGCACTAGTGGGGAAGCTACTCGCCCGCTCGACAAATCCAAACACGTAATACAGGCTCCGTGCACAACTATTAAGTTGTCTTTCTAGTTGCCTTAGGATCAGTTTCATGCAAATATTGAATAGCCTAACGTGTATGGCGGTGCGCCGTACAACATGAGAGAAAACACGGCGAGACTTACCAACTTACCATCTCCTTCCCTGTCCAAGGCAAACATTGAGGCAAATATCGTTAATTCAAGCGCGGGCAAGTATAACATTCAGGAAGCATAGCATATGCAAACATGAGGGTCATTTTAATATGATCGTTCAGGTGTTCAGTTGTTTCTTGATACGATGCAATGATTCGCACGCGGATAGCCGCTAAGCGAAGATGACTTATCTATATGAACGTTAGTCGCTGGCATAGCCATAAAGGACCGTAGTCAATTGGCGGGGTAGAGAATGCAACGAAAGCACGTGAGGCGCTGCAAACCATCCCGTCAATCACGTGAGCGACTACTACGTTATGTTCCATCCGGATCGGGTCGGTCCCAGTGCCCATGTGACCGCCCGTGGAACGGTGCCTCGTTGTCGAGTTGTCCGCGACATGCAGGTCAGGGTCAGTTTCAGTCCACAACTTGAATGATAATCCATGATTCGTGATCTGAACGAGCGTTTGCTCCAAGAGCTGAGATTCGTTCGTTACGTGACGTGATTCTCGTTCAGATGTAGACTTGATGTGATTATCATTCAGTTGTCA
Organism: Iris macrosiphon; assembly: GCA_036927795.1. Classification (NCBI taxonomy): domain Eukaryota; kingdom Viridiplantae; phylum Streptophyta; class Magnoliopsida; order Asparagales; family Iridaceae; genus Iris; species Iris macrosiphon. Next base: position 28,520,214 of record JAYESA010000002.1, on the reverse strand, counting down.
CGTTATTGGATTCACGTTCAGTATTCGTTACCCTGATGCGTGCCCCTGGTTCGGGGATTACCTTGGCGACCCAATGGTCCCGGATACTTGCAGGTTAATTCAGGCACGGAACGACTACGTAGTAGTCTTCCGGGGTTTGGATAAAAACATGGCAATATACAAGCAGACAAGCATGCGTTTCTTAGGAGCATAAGTAAACACGTTTGCTCGGACCCGAAGGTAAGCCGAGAGATGAAACCGTTAGGGACTTAGCATGCGAGGGTCTGATTGTAAGCAGTATTTCAATTTCCATGTTCTAGCATAAGCAATTCAAGTTGGGATTATTCCCTTAGCTAGGTGCGTTGGATTTATTAGCATGCAGGGGGTGAATCACCTAGCGACTAGCATGTATCATTCCAGATTTTATGTGTGCTGGCTAAGCAAAGACAAGTTCACCGTAGCCACACACCTTAGCGATGATTCGCCTCGGTAGAGCGATACGCCGAGCGAGCCTCTGAAAGCCGAAGTTGATTCCTGTAGGGGCAAGTCTGGATATCCTTTGCTTCTCGTTTGAGGCAAAGCAGGTCGGAACAGTTGCACTTTTGCCGTTTGAGACGGCAGTCCGCTTGAGCGGAACGGGATGTTACACCAGCATCCTCTGGGTTGAACTCAGCTTGGCCGCATCAGACTGCGTCACAACATTCTCATCAGAGGAGAAGGACGTCCCTAGAAGAGTCGCCATCTTGTTCACCATTCGCAAGTGAGTTTGGTACACTTTCGTTTAATAACAAATAAACATACAAAGAAATCCTAAGCAGAAGATCTAAGTACAATATTTAATCTGGGTAGTATGGCGATGGAGATCGAGCGCCGTTGCGGCTTCTTTACTCCGTTGACGATCTGATACGGGAATGATGATGCTCTATCATGCTTTCTCTCTCCTGAGCTTGTGTACACGTACGCAGCTCGCCGGGGGTGTATGGTCACTTCCAAAAAAAAAGGCCCCCTGGGAACGTCCAAGTTTCTCCTATTTATAGCCATTATGCTGATGAGATATAGGTGCCACATATGTCTCTGTTTGGTGTCCTTATAAGACACTTTTAACAGAATGTGGTTGCAACTACAGTCGCATGCCACGGACAGGCTGCCACGTGGCCTTGGTTATGATATGTTGTTGAAGAGATCTTGGGGTTATTGCGTGCGTGACTTAGTCAGCTAGACACGTAATCAACACTGATTGTACGAGAAATCATCTTCGGTTGTAACAGAAAGATCCTGCAGGTCGAGAGCTGCATAACATCTTGGCCGTATATCGTCGTGGCCGCATACATGCTCTCTTTTGTCCTTGGTATGGACACTCTGGCCGTATATTGACGAGGTCGCATGGGGGCTATAGCCGCATATGATGACGGCCGCATGGATATGCAGCAGCATAGGAGAGGACACGTGGCATGGCGTGCCTGTCGGAGCCATTAATACGTGATATGACTTTCTGTCTTTTTGTATGCCGCCATTTTCACGAGTCTCGAGGCGCTCAGAACTTTATGTCAGACATCCGAGGCTGTCTCGAGGTCTCTTTATGCGGCCTCTTACTCTGAGGCTGTTCGGGCCGCATGAAGGCTATTATGCGTCTTTCATCTGACCACATAGATAATGCTCTTATGCGACTCCAAGGGGCATGGGCTCTATACGGCCTGCAGAATTTTCATGCTTCCTTGCTCGGTTCTACGACGGGGACAACTGCATCTTGTCGTTCGACGATCTCAAGGGTCTCTTCCTTGCTCGGTTCTATGATGGAGGGAACGACATGACGATGTCCTCTTTGATGGACATCACACAAAGGAAGAAAGAGTCTGTACGGGAATACATCGAGAGGTACAGGAAAGCGATGCTGAAGTTACCCCCGGTAACCCTGAGTCCACGTTGATGGGCACCTGCTGGAGAAATCTTCTCCCCTACGTTAGCCTCTGGATGGCGCGGCTGTCGAAGCCATTAATGCGTGATGTGACTTTCTATTTTTCCATGTCGCCCTTTTTCACAAGTCTCGAGGCGCTTAAAACTTTATGTCAGACATCAGAGGCTGTGTCAAGGGCTCTTTATGCGGCCTCTTACTCTGAGGCTGTTCGGGCCGCATAAAGGCTATTATGCGGCTTCCATCTGGTCGCATACTTATGCAGCTCCAAGGGACACGAGCTCTATGTGGCCTATAGAATTTTCATGCTTCTACAAGACCCCCTTCTGCAGAATTTTCATACTTTAAATAAGAAGCATGGTCGAGAACTTTTGGCCGCATAGGGGTAAAATGTCGCATAGCCATGTTGCCTCATAATGGGTTCTGCCAAGCTGTCAACTCATTAAATGTCTAGATTTGCTTCGGTCTTTGAGCCGATCTCTTGGGATTCTGCGCCATCAGAAGATAAAGTGTCACAACCAACGAGGTATCACCGTCGTTACGTAGATCGAGGCAGATCGAGATTCGAACAACCGCTATTATTATCCATAGTCGCATATCCGAGCCTATATAAAGGGGGTGGAGGAGAGAGAGAGAGAGAGAGAGAGAGAGAGAGAGAGAGAGAGAGAGAGGTTCTTTACAAACCCTCAAGTCTTCCAACTTTCTTCTCTTCTTCCTCCTTGCTGCCATGGCTCCCAAAGTTTCCTCCTCAGCCGCTGCTGCCAAGAAGCCCCCCCAAGGGCAAGTCCACGACAAAGGGGAAGGGATGCGCTGTCGAGGTTACCCCCTCCATGTTTTTCGACCATGTTTAGCCGTCGATTAAGGGTAAGTTTGCCGGAGAAGACAAAGTTGTGTTTTTGAACACAGAAACACATATGCACAATTGGACGCATGGGTTCGTCTATGCGCCAACTTTTCTCTGTTGCTTGGGTAGCCCAGCCGCATGGGCAACCCGGCCACATGAATAATCTGTCGCATAGGTGGCCAAGCCGCATGACCCATCACGTCGTATGGCTTACTTGGCCGTACGAGTGACTCGAGCCGCATAGGAGATTTGTGCTACATGACGCATGTCTTACTCAGCCGTATAGAGGTTCTATGCCGCATATGTATTTCTTTTGATGATTCTTACCATGTCCCTTTGACTTGCAGTGATATTGCCCACTATACCCTCCGGTGAATTGGTCCTTGGACAAAACCTGCTGCCCTTGAACATGAACTTTGAAGATTTTGCTGGAGCCATCAGGAAGCATTTTGAAAAAGATCGCCCGCCTGAACGCCAACAGATGATCGTCGAGCAGACACCTTCTTTTCTGTTGAGTCAGATAAACCCGGGAGAGATCCCTGCTAAGGATGGGAAGCATTTCTTTCAGAAGCCATACTTCCTGTTCGGGGACGCGTTGGACTCTTCTCAGGTGGTGCCGATCAGGGAGAACTGGCCTTTCACCTTCCGTGGAACGGAGATGACATTTCCTTCCTTCGGCCGTCACTTGGCTTTGTCCGGCCTGAAGATGATGATGGGTTCGCTGCATATGGACTGAGACTTGACCCCTGAGCCGAAGGGGGCTCCTCTGGGCAATGTCCGATGAGGGACTGGGCAGAGCAAGGGAGAATTTTATAGCGCAAAGGAGTCACCCTCCTACTCCTTGCTTGGACTGAAGCCCGGCCTCATCAGCAGTGAACTGAGGCCGAACCTAAGCATATATGCATCGGGCACATTTCTTTATCAGGTTGCCAAGAAGGGCTTTTATCTCACGAGATAATTGCAGGTTCTTAGCTGCGCAAATGATAGTGTCTCCTGGTGTCGCCTGACTCTTTGGATCCTGAGAAAGTATGAGCGGGAGCTCAAGGCCGCCGAGTTGTTCTTTGATGTGAGGGGTACGTGTTACGGACTGGAGATGAACCAGCCCCTATTCGTCGCCCTGATGGAATTATATAACTTTCAGACGAGAACCTTCTTCACGTCCGACGGCGAGATGGGACTGGTTTTGCATGAGATGCATACCGTCTCGAAACTTCCTTGGGACGAAGAGCCCTACGAAAAATATACCCTGAGTAACAAAAAACTCGGAGAGTTGGAGGCAGAGAACCCAAAAATCCTGGTTGTATACAAGGAATTGATGTGCCATCATTGCATTTGTCAGCGGCTGTTAAAAAAGAAAAAGTCCTCTGAGGAGTCTTCTCCCCATATCATCTCTTGGACTCACTCTTTTTTTTGGACCTGAAGGAGTCTAGCAGAGTTCACGTCTGGACGCCACGAACTGAACGGGAAGTGACCGACCTAATTCAGGCACAATGGTAACTTGCTACTGCTAAGGAAGAGGGAGTCGAGGGTTCCACAGATGAAGAAGATGAACCCGCAGAAGAGCTGGGTAATCTCGAAGAAGAACTCAGCTAATTTTACATGAACATGCACAAGTTATCCGATAAGGCTGTGCTGGCGGGATATTTGATGCTCTGGTTGCGCAACTGCGTCACCCCGGGCGGGTCCGGGACCATAGATAGGATCAGTCACCCTCTCATCCATCCTGCCGTAAAGTTGGCTTTCAGCCATAAGTTGGCCCTTCTACCGGCCGTGGTATGTTTCATCCATCGGGGGCTCCATAACTTCGCTCAGAAGTTCGAGGAACATTCGGGCAATAGGTATTTCAACCGGATCGAGCTCCCTTATCATTATTTGATGGGTTGGCTCCTCCTACATCACGGGTCCCTGATGAGCCCTGGGACTGACGAGGACATAGTGGCGGACGACGCCATGATCCGTAAATATCGGGGGATGAATTAAAAATTTGACACAGTTCCAGCTGGTAGGAGGGAGCTCTTATTTATGAATAGCTGGAGTTTCTTTACGTCCGAGCCACAGTTTACGAACGAGGAGAGGGACGTTGCCCATCAAGATACCGGAGGAGCGCCTCAGAACTTGTTTGAGAGGCTTTTTTTTGCTTCAAACCATTTGTCCCTCTAATTTGGTATACCAGAACCGAGATAAGATTTTTGTAAAGCCTTATCTGCCAAGCTGGTTTGCTCGCCAGTTTGGCTACACTCATCTCTTGTTGGGTCACCCGAGCGCTTTCCTCGGATACAGCGACATCTATCTTGTTGGGGTCCAAGCGTGAAGTTATTACAGTGCCACTGGCACTCGAGCCCGATTTCAGTTGCCAAGGACCGAGGTAGTGCCAAGGATGTTGTATACATTAACAAAGTACTATTGTACGACGAACGTCCTACCGGCTGACTTCATCCCGGAGAGGAGCTATATCGAAGGTAACATACTGATGCCTCCGGAAGCGAGAGCGCGCCAAACATCCAAGAAAGGAAAGAGTGTTGCCATTCCCCTGCTTGTGGAACTGGACCCCTCGATAGACGAGGCAACTTCTCCTTCTGATGACCCTCCTCCTGTTAAGTGTAAGGCAAAGGTCGGGACGCACAATGTCCATTTTTCCAAGAATTCAAAGACTGAGGTGGTCCCTGAGAAAGGACTGGCGGTGACGTCGAAGCCCTCTACAAAGGGGACCAGGAGAGGAGGTAGGACCCTTTGCATCGAGGGTCTCTGTCATGCCCCAGTCCCAAAATACCAAGGGACTAGCCACGTGGCAATGGCCAGCAGCACAACTCCAATGTGCAATCCCAATTTAATGGAACATTTAGAGTGCAGTTAAGTTGTAATACAAATACAATGGTCTAAAATACATGTCACAGTCTATATATCTAATCTCATCCACAATAAGCATCGAAATCACAAAGATCACAATGAACATAAAATGATCTGTCCAACCAAAGCAATATAAATAATGTCACGGGGAATAACCCTCATAAAAATAGAAAGAAAATAACTCCAATTACAATATCCAGAAGTCACTACAAGATCAAATATCTAAGAACAATAAGCATAATAAATGAATGGTGATAATACTATGTGCTCAAGAGAAGTCCTCTGGAACAACCTCGTCCTCTGCAACCTGTACGTCTCCAATAGTAGAACCTGCCCCGTAAACCTCGGGATTGCTCTCCTCGTCTACACCTGGGGATATAATCCGGATCCAGGTCCTCAGGGGACATAGCAAGGTACAATAAACACTCAAGCCAAATAAAATACAGCAAGTAAATATAAACAGATCCTCAGGGCAAGTTATGTAATCAGCTAAGTGAAATACAAATGAGAGCATCACTAGTACTCAGGCTGAGACCACTACAAGCTCTGTGTCGGGGAGCCCATAGCAACAAGTAGTATCACGACTCCAATATATGTGCCAAAGATCTGAGACAAAGTCTAAGGCACCTCCAGTAGTATATATATATATATATATATATATATATATATATATATATATATATATATATATATATATATAAATAATTAGCTTATATCCTGTGTGTCTCTCCCCACCCAATGTAACCTCATGTCTCATGTCCACGATGTCTCATGTCCATAACACGCAAGATCATGACCTCTAGCTAGTACAATGAGTCATAATAATATCCATGTAATATGCAAGTCTCATGTTACGAATCCTGTAAGCCTATACAAAATACCATAAATAACTCACGAAAGATTCTGTCACATGAAATAGTGTCAAGTGTCCTACGGTATGGCGTACTTGGTAAATCAAGCACGTAAAAATAGGATCGTGGAATCAACTCTCTAAGTGACGTTGCACGACCCCGCGTACGACGTTGACACCCAATCTTGTTCGGACGCTAAGCAACGTCTCACTGTCCTAGGTTGAACAGATACATTACAAAAGTATATTTATAAAAAGAACACAAGCAAGTAATATAATAGGATCTCTGCAGGTTTGGCAAGGTACACTTGCCTGGGTTCTGAACTCCGTCAACTGCTCCTGGAAAAGTGGAATCTGTACGTACACCTCCGGATGCTGAAACAAAATCATCATTATTTTCAGAATAGTTGAAATAGCTATGATTGACTACCCATAATTCCAATTTGGACACAGGGGCAAAATTGACAGTTTTGGGTCAATGCGGGGTCCACATGTGGCCCACTTCGCACCAAAAAATGTATCAGAGACAAAGTTCTTCAAATTCGTCAAACTTAGTGTCTACAAATCCAGAATGATGGCACGAACCCAAAGAAATGTCCAAAAGTGGATTCCGATGAGCCGATCACAAAATTGCCCGTCATGTAGAACCGTGGGGCCCACGAAACGGTGTTTCGTCAACGTTCTCCGATTCGAACCAAACTTGGGTCAAAGGACCAGCATAACGCTGCGAATCCAATGGCACAAGTTTCGTTAATAATCGAAAAGTATACACGAAGTTATGGCGAGTGTCAGAACAGGACGATATATTACTTTTTGACAGATACACATTGATTTCGGTGTGCACGCACATCCAAATCAAGTTCCGCGAAAGCCCACACGTCCGCGTTTATGTTACGCGCCTTTTGGTGCAACTCGCACACGACGAAGTTGCCTCGTTTGGCAGGACGCACCCCGTATCGCAAGATTTATGGTGTTTTATAAATAAGTTTTTGGTTATTTTGGAACCGGAATAATTCAACATTATAGCAAACTAATAAAAACTAAAAAAATAGTAAAAATCTTCGTTATATTGTGAAGAAGTCCTTTCAATTATATTTTGAAAATAATTCACGAGATGGTAGAAAATTGGACATGAACAGGGGTACTTGGACTGAATTTCTGAACTGTTGTTGAACAGTTTTTCGGCCAACTTTCGGTCGATTTTTTCGATCAAACTCGGGTGCTTAAATTTGTTCCACTTGAAGAAAATCCTAGAGGGTTAGGTTGTGAACATACCAGCGATGACGGAACACAAAACGGACGAGCGAGGAGGGCAAAATCTTTGCGCGAAGTGGGGTCGCAAGGCTGTGCGTGTGCGCGCGGGGGGGGGGGGGGGGATCTGCGGCTCCGGCGCTGTTGAGGCACGATGGCGGTCTTCGGGATCCGGCGTGGGTTAGGGTTAGGGTTTGTTTACATGCTATATATATATATATATATATATATATATATATAGGGGAGGGGGTTCATGTACGTGGAAGGGGGCGTTTTAAAGTTTAGGTTTTGGGTTTGGGTTCAGTTAATAGGTTTGGGTTAATGGGTTTGGATTTTAGGTTTATTTCTTTTTCTTTTGTTTTGTTCAATAATTAAATACAGAAAATTTCAAAAAATAGTTAGGCGCTTGAAAAAATTCTAAATTTTTTATATTTTCTCCAACAATAATTTACAACCAAATTTATATTAATTAAAAAGGTATTAACTAAATATTAATGAATATTAAATTAATTAAATAAATCCATAAATTCTATTTTTACTTAATATTATATTGGGAGCATGCAGGGGGTTCGAATAACGCAACTCGAGTGTCATGTGCGTAATAAGACCAGTTAGGCCCATAACATGGATTTAGTTGGGAGCAATGGGTTGTGGCGTGTTAAAATCGTACGCCACGACAAAATAGTTAATTAATCATCGTTTTCTCGTAATTGTGTCGCAAAAGTTGTGCGACCAAAATAAGGCATGGGATTACGAATTTGTGAGGGACAGTCATAGAAGGAGCCTAATTTGACTCGTCTAAGTCGAGCATGCTAGGTTGGTTGGAAGGAAAATGCTAGTGTTGCACTCAAGATCTTAAAACCATTGGGGTTGGTTTCCAAAGTTCAATTAAATTATCGAATAAATATTAAAATTAGAAAAAATTATTAATTACCGAACTAACACTATGTAAAAATTAGGGTGCTCACAATCTACCCACCTTAAAAGAATTGAGTCCTCGCAATTAAAAAAATGAAATGTAACTTCTCAGGAAAGGTTTGCTCCAGAAGAGATAACGCGGTTGTATGATATTTGTTGAAGCACGACACAAAGGATAAAGGACCATGAACAAGAAAAAAATTGAGAGGAAGGGTGAGGGTTTTGTTCAAGCAAAACACGTAGGGAAGCAATAAATTTTTTTTTCTAGGCAATGAGAGATAAATAACTCAAGAGTAAAGGAGCCTGATTAGAACGAGGATCAACTACTGCTTATGAAAACTTGGGTACCACTTACATATTACTACTCTAGTACAACAAGTTCATGCTAACATAATACTAGATATAGGCTAGGAAATGGAACTAACAGGCACATGCTAAAGTATTACTAGGAATATTCGTTACTATAGCTAGCTATAATAAAACTAAATCTTATCCATATTCGCTACTCCTCCAGTCCGTGCCTCATCTACTATCATTGCAAAAGCCTGACTACGTCCCTGAGCTGGTGTCCTCTGCTGCTGTTGTGCCTGCTTGAAGAGCGCTGCCTGTGGTGCCAATGGTGTCCTCTGCGAATACCCTCCTGGTGCTGGCACCCTCGGTGCTGGAATAACTGGCCCCGGTGGCTACTGAACTGGTCTCGATGCTGGTAAAGCTAGTCAGTGAACTATCGGTGCTCGTCGGTGAACCATCGGTGCTCCTCCTCGACGCTCAAGGCAATCCCTGGCTGAATGCTGACTGGATCCGCAAGCTAAACATAATCACAATTTGCGTCTGGACTCCCTCTCAATATGGCCTACCTTGCCACAGTAATGACAAGTAGGGAGTCCTGGTACTGGTAAGGTTGGTCGATGAATCATCAATGCTCCTCTCCGCTCTTCCATACAGTCCCGTGCCGAGTGTTGTCCCGATCCATAAATCAAGTATAGTCCCAACTTGCGTCTGCACTCGCTCACGTGATGGCCTTGCTTGCCACAATATTGACATATAGGAAGTATCGGTGGGGTTGCTCTGGGTGGCTGGTGTATGTGAGGTCTTTTACAGCTCCTTCCTGTTGTGCTCGGTCTGGTTCTAGTACATGCAATCGCTTCTGGCTGGACTCTCTCCCGTTGACACGTTCCATGAGTCGAGCTGCTATAAGGACGTCCGTATAAGAGTATGTGCAACTGCGCCAATCTGTCTCTATAGTTCAAAGCTCAGTGTCACACCCCAGTCCCAAAATATCGAAGGACTGGACACGTGGCAATGGCCAGCAGCACACACTGATGGACAAACCCAATTTAATGGATCCACCAGGGCATACTTAAGCTATAATACAACAATAAGGGTCTAGATATACTAATCTCATCAACAGAAATGAATACAACAATATCAGAATCATCAAGCAAGATCAATCTCAATAAAATATAAACTCGGGAAAATAACCCGATAATGAGTCTGATACATCTGTCAAGATACAAGAATGAAGATAACTACAGCAAATACTGAGTATGGAACAGTATATACTCAGAAGATACCCTCAGGGATCACTCGTCTACTGGATCTGGTACTGCTCCAGTATCTGCTACTGCTCCTGCTAATGCTCCTGTCCCGTATACCTCGGGGTAGATCTCGTCTGCTAATTCTGGGGACATAATCCGGATTCAGGTCCTCAGGGGACATAACAAGGTACAGATAATACAAGCCAAAATAAATGCAGTACAGAAATAAATGAATCAATAGGGTAACTATATAACCAGCTAAGTGATATGCAAGTGAGAGTTTTAGTCATACTCGGGCTGAGACTACTACAGGATCAGTGTCGAAGAAACCCATAGCAGTATTCTCTCGAAGGACCAAAACTGGTGCCAAAGCTCTATGTCAGAAACTCAGACACATCCAGATGACAATATATATAATATAATCAGCCTTTTGTATGGTAAATCTCTCTCCACCCAATGTAATCTCACGTCTCATGTCCATGACACGCAGGATCAAAACTAATGCAGCAAGTCATATAATGTCTATGAATAAAATGTCTATGTCATCAAACCTGTATCCTACACAGAATCACCATAAATATCTCAAGAAGATTCTGTCTCATGAATAGTGTCCTGGGTCTACGTACTTGATAAGACAAGTACGAGAATGTAAAGGGTCACGATGTCCATGTCTAGATGACGTTACACAACTCCGCGTACGGTGTTGGCACCCGACTATTAATCAAACGCTAAGTAAGTCACACGATCCTAGGTCAAGCATGCACAACAATATAAATATAGTCATAGGAATAATAACAAGAACTGCAAGTTTTGTCAAGGTACACTTGCCTGGGGTTTGAATACCAACAGTTGTCCCTGTATCAGTGGATCCTGCAGGTACTCCTCCAAAAGCTGTAATAAACATCACCAACAGTCTCAGAAAATATCAAATAGCTAGAAACACCTGTTCTTAAGTCCAATTTGGACACAGGGGCCAAAATGACAGTTTTTGGTCAAAGCGGGGTCCACTTGTGGGCCGCTTTGCACCAAAAAATGTGTCAGGGTCAAAGGTCTCCAAATTCGTCAAACTTAGTGTCAACAAGTCAGGAACGATGATACGAACCCAACAGAACTTTTAGAATTGGATTTCGATGAGCCGTTCACAAAATCGTCCGTCAAGTAGAGCCTGTGGGGCCCACGATACGCAATTTTGTCAACGTTCTCAGAATCGAAGCAAACTTGGGTCACAGGAACAGCATATTGCTACGAGTCCGATGACGCAAATTTCGTTTCAATCCGATGTGTGTACACGAAGTTACGACGTGTTCCAGAATAGGCGGATACGGGGCGTTATCGGCGGATACGCCTTGATTTCGGTGTGCACGCACATCCAAATCAACTTCTGCGAAATCCCGCACGTCCGTACTACGGCGCGCACGTTTCGGTGAAGACCGCACGCGACCAAGTCGTCCCGTTTGGCGGGGCACACTCAGTTCCGGGGTGAAACAGGGCATTGGTTTTCCTGTTTTTGGATCACGGTTTGCGATCACCACAGGACGCGATGCACCGAGCGAGTTGTACGGGCATCGAGGGCGTCATGCGGTCTACGCGTCACAACTAATGGAACAGAAAACGAGGCAACGAGGAGAGAGGAAACGTTACCTGAACAGGGCTCCGTGAAGACTGATTTTTCGTGTCCGTGAAGAGATGCGACACAACTCTGATCGTGTCCGGGCTGTGTCCAGGTCCTGTGTCTGTGTCTGCCGTGGTTAGGGTTTCTGCTCGATATCGGGGTCGTCGGTCAGCGGGCGGCCGGAGATCGACGAGGCTGCACGGGGCTCGAGTCGGCAGGTCGAGGGGAGGAGACAGCGGGGACTCAGGGCGGAGGAGCAGCGTCGGGGTTCGAGGTGATAGGTGGTGGTACTGGTGGATATGGGTTAGTCGGGGACGGCGGCGAGGGGAGTAGACTAGGGCGTCGGCTGTGGGTTGATGAGAGAGAGAGGGTGCGACGGCTATGGGTGATCGACGGTGGAGGAACGTCGGCTGTGGGTTGGGGACGGGACGAGCGGGGGAAGGTGGGTCGGGCTCTGGCGGCGAGGAGAGAGGGCGGCTAGGCAGAGGAACTAGGGTTCCGGTGTTGCTGCCGGAGGAAGGCGGAGGAGAGGGGATTATTTATAGGGTAGCTGCCGATCGGAACAGGGTTTCCAATTAGATTTAGGATTAGGGTTCAGGCATGGGTAACGGGTCCGGGTTCGGGTCCGCGGGTCGGGTTCGACGTGAATCTTGCCAGACCCGCTTAGCATTTAAGTACGGGTTTGGGTCTGTGGGTTTCGGGTCGGGTTTAGATCCAACCCGGCCCGCTAAGATTGGGTTCGGTTTAGCGAACCGGGTCTGGGTTGGTTTGGTTCAATTGAACCGGGTTTATTTTAGGGGTTTAATTCGGTTTGATTATACAATAGTTTTTAGGACTTTAAAAATGCTTCCGGGGTCCAATAAATTCACAGAAAATTATCCTATGTCTAGTTTTCTATTTCACACCCAAAAATATTATTTTCATAATATTTTAATATAAATTAACAGCAATTAAAAATCATTTAAACTCAAAATACCTAGGTTTTAATTACAGAAAAATCCCAGAAAATTACAGAAAATTATGAAAACTCCAATTTAAAATTTTTGAAAAATCAGGGGGCTTACAATCTACCCAACTTATAAAAATTTTGTCCTCAAAATTAAACTAGGGCAGGGTCTCTCTATTAAATCTCACTTGATCACAGCCTAAAGAATTCCTCTCAAGTGAACATGGCGGTCTCTACCCAACTTAGAATTTATCCATTTATCATCTAAGGCTATACATCTAAGAAATCTATGCCCCAAATTATTTAATCATGTTATTGAATCCTCAAGTCTTTGACACCAAACATATCACCTATGGTATTCCCTTAATTATTTATAAAAGGGTCATCAAACAATGCGACCGGCCTGTGGGGTATATCTAGTACTATCTACATATCAAACTTATACCAAGCACGAGGTTTCGTCTTTCCGAAATAAGGGAAGACAGAGATCAATAATAAAGAGTTCAAGGGTGAGGTAATAGAATAGAAGTATCGGGATCAAGGCGTTTAAAGAATTCAAATGGGAATTGTTAAGCAGTTGTGGATTGAAATCCTATTCTGGTAATTCTTTGTTCACATGCTAGTATTAGTACAGTTATGTAACCGATACGATACGCTCAGACATGTCCAGGGCAAGTATATTCGTCTACTGATCACTACATATCTCAATCCACGTAAAGTAGTATTACGAGGGGCGAATCGAGCGCACTAAGGCTAGCTAGACCTTATACACTGATTCTGAAATGTATTAGTGTACATGTCCACTAATACATATGTCATGAACAAGCTCGATAAAGAAATAAGCTTACAAAACTAGGCTATAGAATAGCAGCATAAGTCAAGTACAACAAATTTAAGTACGCCAGATGATGATGAAAGGAGGTACAAATTAATCAAGTTCACAAAACAAAAACAAACAAGCAACCATAATAATAACAGACTCTGCAATCTCTACAGTTATCATACAACCTCCTTGTCTAAGTCGCTAGTCGACCAAATAGGGGCAAGGACCTCTAAATTCTATTGTCTGAATAACCACTATCTTCTTATACAAGTCTAAAGTTGTGTCATCCTAGTTTACTTCATCAATGGGTCAATAGGGCTAGGTGGTATTATGTTGTGAGGCTTACTACCCAACTTAAAACAATAAACTAATACTGAAATCGTCTTAAGGATACCGTGGAAACTCTTGTTAAGGTCTACGAGAAGGGGTCTTGGTACCTATTAGGGTATCCTCCTATATTACATAGGTCATGGTCATCTTAAGCCTTAGTCTTATTGCTTATAGAACAAGTGTCGATAGCGAGGATAGAAGAGTTACTGGCCGTCAAGGGTAAGGGATCTAACTTGTATCGAGGTGGAGGTACTAATTACGCGACTTAAAGGTAAGGGGTAATCATTAGGTCATAATCTACAATAATAGCTTAAACTGTCAAGTTCTAATTACCAATCACCTAGAAAAATAAAAATATTAGAGTAACAACCAAAATAAACAATAAGAGGCGCACTGGAATCAAGGCAGGATGCAAGTCTATAAATTAATTCGAATCCGATATAGATGTCAAGAACGATTCAAGCAAGTGGATGAGATAAAAAACTTATCCTATTATTATTGTAGGCTTGCTCGGTCCCTAAGTTGAAACCGAACAATTTAGTCGTTGACCTGCATGGGCCACCACAAAAACCATGTCACGCCCCAGTTCCAAAATATCGAAGGACTGGACACGTGACAATGGCCAGCAGCACACACTGATGGACAAACCCAATTTAATAGATCCACCAGGGCATACTTAAGCTGTAATACAATAATAAGGGTCTAGATATACTAATCTCATCCACAGAAATGAATACAACAATATCAGAATCATCAAGCAAGATCAATCTCAATAAAATATAAACTCGGGAAAATAGCCCGATAATGAGTCTGATATATCTGTCAAGATACAAGAATGAAGATAACCATAAAAAATACTGAGTATGGAATAGTATATACTCAGAAGATACCCTCAGGGATCACTCGTCTACTGGATCTGGTACTGCTCCAGTGTCTGCTCCTGCTCCTGTCCTGTATACCTCGGGGTAGATCTCGTCTGCTAATCCTGGGGACATAATCCGGATCCAGGTCCTCAGGGGACATAACAAGGTACAGATAATACAAGCCAAAATAAATGCAGTGCAGAAATAAATGAATCAATAGGGTAACTATATAACCAGCTAAGTGATATGCAAGTGAGAGTTTTAGTCATACTCGGGCTGAGACTACTACAGGATCAGTGTCGAAGAAACCCATAGCAGTATTCTCTCGAAGGGCCAGAACTGGTGCCAAAGCTCTATATCAGAAACTCAGACACATCCAGATGACAATATATATAATATAATCAGCCTTTTGTATGGTAAATCTCTCCCCACCTAATGTAATCTCACGTCTCATGTCCATGACACGCAGGATCAAAACTAATACAACAAGTCATATAAAGTCTATGAATACAATGTCTATGTCATCAAACCTGTATCCTACACAGAATCACCATGAATATCTCAGAAAGATTCTGTCTCATGAATAGTGTCCTGGGTCTACGTACTTGATAAGACAAGTACGAGAATATAAAGGGTCATGATGTCCATGTCTAGATGACGTTACACAACTTCGCGTACGGTGTTGGCACCCGACTATTAATCGAACGCTAAGTAAGTCACACGGTCCTAGGTCAAGCATGCACAACAATATAAATATAGTCAAAGGAATAATAACAAGAACTGCAAGTTTTGGCAAGGAACACTTGCCTGGGGTTTGAATACCAACAGTTGTCCCTGTATCAGTGGATCCTGCAGGTACTCCTCCAAAAGCTGTAATAAACATCACCAACAGTCTCAAAAAATATCAAATAGCTAAAAACACCTGTCCTTAAGTCCAATTTGGACACAGGGGCCAAAATAACAGTTTCTGGTCAAAGCGGGGTCCACATGTGGACCGCTTTGCACCGAAAAATGTGTCAGGGTCAAAGGTCTCCAAATTCGTCAAACTTAGTGTCAACAAGTCAGGAACGATGATACGAACCAACAAAACTTTCAAAATTGGATTCCGATAAGCCGATCACAAAATCGCCCGTCAAGTAGAGTCTGTGGGGCCCACGATACGCGATTTTGTCAACGTTCTCAGAATCGAACCAAACTTGGGTCACAGGACCAGCGTATTGCTACGAGTCCGATGGCGCAAGTTTCGTTTCGATCCGACGTGTGTACAAGAAGTTACGACGTATTCTAGAATAGGCGGATACGGGGCGTTGTCGGCGGATACGTGTTGATTTCGGTGTGCACGCACATCTAAATCAACTTCTGCAAAATCTCGCACATCCGTACCTACGGCGCGCACGTTTTGGTGAAGACCGTACGCGACCAAGTCGTCCCGTTTGGCGGGGCGCACTCAGTTCTGGGGTGAAACAGGGCGTTGGTTTTCCTGTTTTTGGATCACGGTTTCGATCACCACAGGACGCGACGCACCGAGCGAGTTGCACGGGCATCGAGGGGGTCATGCGGTCTATGCGTCACAACTGAAGGAGCATAAAATGGGGCAACAAGGAGAGAGGAAACGTTACCTGAACAGGGCTCCGTGAAGACTGATTTCTCGTGTCCGTGAAGAGATGCGGCACAACTCTGATCGTGTCCGGGCTGTGTCCAGGTCCTGTGTCTGTGTCTGCCGTGGTTAGGGTTTCTGCTCGATGTCGGGGTCATCGGTCAGCGGGGCGGCCGGAGATCGGCGAGGCTGCGCGGGGCTCGAGTCAGCAGGTCGAGGGGAGGAGACGGCGGGGACTCAGGGCGGAGGAGCAGCGTCGGGGTTCGAGGTGATAGGTAGTGGTGCTGGTAGAGATGGGTTAGTCGGGGACGGCGACGAGGGGAGTAGGCTAGGGCGTCGGCTGTGGGTTGATGAGAGAGAGAGGGTGCGACGGCTATGGGTGATCGACGGTGGAGGAACGTCGGCTGTGGGTTGGGGACGGGACGAGCGGGGGAAGGTGGAGTCGGGCTCTGGCGGCGAGGAGAGAGGGCGGCTAGGCGGAGGAACTAGGGTTCCGGTGTTGCTGCCGGAGGAAGGCGGAGGAGAGGGGATTATTTATAGGGTAGCTGCCGATCGGAACAGGGTTTCCGATTAGATTTAGGATTAGGGTTCAGGCATGGGTAACGGGTTCGGGTTCGGGTTCGGGTCCGCGGGTCGGGTTCGACGTGAATCCGGCCCGACCCGCTTAGTATTTAAGTGCGGGTTTGGGTCTACGGGTTTCGGGTCGAATTTAGATCCGACTCGACCCGCTAAGATTGGGTTCGGTTTAGTGAACCGGGTCTGGGTTGGTTTGGTTCAATTGAACCGGATTTATTTTAGGGGTTTAATTCGGTTTAATTATACAATAGTTTTTAGGGCTTTAAAAATGCTTCCGGGGTCCAATAAATTCACAGAAAATTATCCTATGTCTAGTGTTCTATTTCACACCCAAAAATATTCTTTTCATAATATTTTAATATAAATTAATAGTAATTAAAAATCATTTAAACTCAAAATATCTAGGTTTTAATTACAGAAAAATCCCAGAAAATTACAGAAAATTATGAAAACTCCAATTTAAATTTTTTGAAAAATCAGGGGCTTACACTCAGTCCATCAAAGAATTTCTCCGTATTCTCTTCTTCTGTTGGGATTAGAGCAGGGTCGAACAGTTGAATCAAGCATGATGCAAGTCAAAGAATTTATTCGAGTTCGATATAGAGGTCAAAAATGTGTCAACATGTGGATGAGATCCTATAAATTTATTCTTATCCTAATCGCAGGCTTTCTCAGTCCCTTAGTTAAAACCAAAGCAATATATTCGTAGACCTGCATGGGCCACCACAAAAACTATGTTACGACACAGTCCCAAAATACCAAGGGACTAGCCACGTGGCAATGGCCAGCAGCACAACTCCAATGGACAATCCCAATTAAATGGAACCTTTAGAGTGCACTTAAGTTGTAATACAAATACAATGGTCTAAAATACATGTCACAATCTATATATCTAATATCATCCACAATAAGCATCGAAATCATAAAGGGATAGTCCAGTCACAATGAACATAAAATGATCTGTCCAACCAAAGCAATATAAATAATGTCACGGGGAACAACCCGTCATCAAAATGGAAATAAAATAACTCCAAGTACAATATCCAGAAGTCACTATAAGATAAAACATCTAAGAACAATAAGCATAATAAATGAATGGTGAGAATACTGTGTGCTCAAGAGAAATCCTCTGGAACAACCTCTTCATGTGCAACATGTACATCTCCAATAGTAGCAACTGCCTCACTTCGGAATAGCTCTCCTCGTCTACACCTGGGGACATAATCTGGATCCAGGTCCTCAGGAGACATAGCAAGGTACAATAAATACTCAAGCCAAATAAAATGTAGCAAGTAAATATAAACAGATCCTCAGGACAAGCTATGTAACCAGCTAAGTGAAATGCAAATGAGAGCATCACTAATACTCAGGCTGAGACCTCTACAGGCTCTGTGTCGGGGAACCCATAGCAGCAAGTAGTATCATGACTCCATTATATGTGCCAAAGATCTGAGACAGAGTTTAAGGCACCTCCAGTAGTATATATATATATATAAATAATCAGCATATAGCATGTGTGTCTCTCTCCAACCAATGTAATCTCATGTCTCATGTCCACGATGTCTCATCTCTATAGCACGCAAGATCATGACCTCTAGCTAGTACAACGAGTCATAATAATATCCATGTAATATGCAAGTCTCATGTCACGAATCCTGTAAGCCTATACAGAATCACCATGAATAACTCAAGAAAGATTATGTCACATGAAATAGTGTCAAGTTTCCTACGGTATGGCGTACTTGGTAAAGCAAGCACGTAAAAATGGGATCGTGGAATCAACTCTCTAAGTGACGTTGTACGACTCTACGTATAGCGTTGACTCCCGAATCCTTTTCGGACGCTAAGTAACGTCTCACGGTCCTAGGTTGAACAGATACATCACAAAAGTATATATATAAAAGAACACAGGCAAGTAATATAACAGGATATCTGCAGGTTTGGCAAGGTACACTTGCCTGGGTTCTGAACTCCATTAACTGCTCCTGGGAAAGTGAAATCTGCAGGTGCACCTCCGGATGCTGAAATAAACATCACCATTATTTTTAAAATAGTTAAAATAGCTAGGATTGACTACCCATAAGTCCAATTTGGACACACGGGCAAAATTGACAGTTTTTGGTCAAAGCGGGGTCCACATGTGGCCCACTTCGTTCCGAAAAATATGTCAGAGATAAAGTTCTCCAAATTTGTCAAACTTATGAATCCAGAACGATGGCACGAACCCAACGGAATGTCCAGAATTGGATTCTGATGAGCTGATCACAAAATCGCACGTCATGTAGAACCGTGGGGCCCACGAAATAGTGTTTCGTCAACGTTCTCCGATTTGAACCAAACTTTGGTCACAGGACTAGCGTAACGCTGCGAATCCAATGGCATATATTTTGTTACGAATTAAAGATTACACACGAAGTTATGTAGAGTGTCAGAACATGCCGATACGGTACTTTTCGACGGATACACGTTGATTTTGGTGTGCACGCACATCCAAATTAAGTTCTGTGAAAGTCCACACGTCCATGTTTATGTTACGCACCTTTCGATGTAACTCGCACACGACAAAGTCGCCTCGTTTGGTGGGACGCATCCTATATCGAAAGATTTTGGGTGTTTTAAAAATAAGTTTTTTGTCATTTTAGAACCAGAATAATTCAACCATTATAACAAACTAATAAAAACAAAAAGAACAGTAAAAATCTTGGTTATATTGTGAAGAAGTTCTTTCAATTATATTTTAAAAATAATTAACGAGATGATAGAAAATTGGGCATGAACAGGGGTACTTGGACTAAATTTTTGAACTGTTGTTGAAGAGTTTTTCGGCCAACTTCCGGTCGATTTTTCGATCAAACTCGGGTGCCTAAATTCGTTCCACTTGAAGAAAATCCTAGAGGGTTAGGTTGTGTACATACCAGCAAAGACGTGATACGAAACGGACAAGCGAGGAGGGAGAAATCTTCTCGCGAAGGGGGGTCGTAAGGCTGTGCGTGTGCGCGGGGGGGGGGGGGGGGATCTTCGACCACTCCGGCGCTGCTGAGGCACGGCGGCGGTCGACGGTACGAGCAGCACTACGACGGTGTTCGGGGTCCGGCATAGGTGGTGGAGGTGGTGTAGGCGTGGGTTAGGGTTAAGGTTTGTTTACATGCTATATATATAGGGGAGGGGGTTCCTGTACGTGGAAGGGGGGTTTAAAGTTTAGGTTTTGGGTTTGGGTTTAATTAATGAGTTTGGGTTAATGGGTTTAGGTTTTAGGTTTATTTCTTTTGTTTTTGTTTTGTTCAATAATTAAATACAGGAAATTTTCAAAAATAGTTAGGCACTTGAAAAAATTCTAGGAAATTTATATTTCCTCCAACAATAATTACAACCAAATTTATATTAATTAAAAAGGTATTTACTAAATATTAAATTAAATAAATAAATTCATAAATTCTATTTTTTACTTAATACTATATTGGGAGCATGCAGGGGGCTCGAATAACGCAACTCGAGTGTCATGTGCGTAATAGGACCCGTTAGGCTCATAGCATGAATTTAGTTGGGAGCAATGGGTTGGTGTGGCGTGTTAAAATCGTACACCACGACAAAATGGTTAATTAGTCATCGTTTTCTCGTAATTGTGTTACAAAATTTGTGCGACCAAAACAAGGCATGGGGTTGCGAATTTGTGAGGGACAGTCATGGCAGGAGCCTAATTTGACTCATCTAAGTCGAGCATGCTAGGTTGGTTGGAAAAAAAGGCTAGTGTTGCACTCAAGATCTTAAAACCATGGGGGTTGGTTTCCAAAGTTCAACTAAATTATCGAATAAATATTAAAATGAGAATTTTTTATTATTAATTACCGAACTAATCCTATATAAAAATCAGGGTGCTCACAGTCTCTGAAGCAGAACCCTCTTTGGATGCTATAGTGGTACCTATAGAAATTTTTAATGTTATTCTTCTTGATCTTCTCTATAAATATCTTTCCTCTGGTTTGTTTGAATGTTTGCAAACGCAAGGGAGAAAGGACTGTCCTCAGCAGACGGCTGCTTCGACGATTTCTCATGCCAAAACCAAAGAGGAGACCACTCTAGAGTCCGATGTGGGCATCTCAGATCATGTACCCGAGACTTCAGGAGCTCGGGGGCTCGACGCGACCTTGGGGGAGCCTTACACCCCTCTAGAAAATATCTCTGTGGATGATCTAGATGCCGTGGGAAAGGCTATGATGACGTTGGACGAGCCGCAACCTATGTCGCCTCCCTCTGGTATGTCATTTTACAACTTCACGGGAGATTAGATTTTCTGGCTTCAACTATCAACTCTTCGGGTGAAGCTGATTACTGGTTGTTCTGGATCTGCAGGTGCTACCTCTCCCTTGCGGACAGTGGACGTGGCCTCTGAGGAAGGTGTAAAAGAGGAAGGGGTAGCGAGCTTGTTAGGAAGAGATCTGAATCTCTCCATCGCTCTTTTGGAGGGGAGGAAAACCCTGTAGTTCCCCCTACTAAGACTGTGATGGTGGAGGTTCCTGTTGTTACAGGTCCTTCTGACGTGGTGGCTACTCCCTTAACCATTGTCCTTGAAGATTCTTTGGATAGTGGGGTAGTAAGCCGTCGTGAGGAGGCAGTTCCAATGTTCCTGGTACTTCGGTTGATGGGTCATCTTCTGAGGCTACCGTAACGCAGTCTGTGGTTGGCCTATAGGCGGGAGCCGACGCAGCGGGGTACCCCGATACTCCTATCTCGAGTTACGGTACCACCCTACTATCTGTCGTTCAATTGCCGGACATTCAGGTATTCCATGCATCTAGGAAGGATTGGATCACGAGCAGGACCGTCGGTCACTCCTCTGTTGTTGCTTCACCCTCAAGATCTTCGAGCATCACCGTACGACCTATCGCGCCAGTGGATTCTTCCTCCTTCCAGCCCCTTTGACTCTGGCTACACTGGAAGGGCTTGACGAGAACGTCAGACTCTCCATTCGGGGCTTCTATATGTTCCTGAAATAAGGGGTTGAGGGCGTGCTGGAGAGCAACAAATCCTTCGCCTGGGCAACGCACTTTGTCGAGGGCTAGGTCCACTCTCTGAGGGGTCTCCCTGGTTTCGAAGAAATGGCCGATCTCCTGGGCCAAAGGTTGGTGGAGGTGGAGCAATGTCTGAAGGAGCTACATCAGTACCAACAGAAAGATATGGAAATTTTGATATCCCATGAGTATAACAAGTTCTCGAAGAAGGTGAAGATGGAGAAGGCCTTCTTTGCTTCCTCTATGGATACTTTACAGCGGGACCTCCTGGACTTGCAAGAGAAGCGCGATCGACTGAGCGGTCTCAGAGAAGGGTGTCTCTCCCAACGGAAGGACCTGACTGAGACCATTAGGAAGCTGTAGGTCAAGCTTGTTGCACTGGATAATAGGCTGCGGGAGACCCAGTAAGAAGATGAGGCAATCCGGGCCGAGGTAAGCCAAGTGGCGAAGAACACGATTGGTGTCGAGGTTATGGGACAGAAACTCGAGGACAGACACGAGTCCTTCCCTCGCTACGAAGATCCCGAAGTCAAGGCCAAAGAGGTTGAGCACCGGGCCTAGGTGCGCCTGGATGGCCATATAGCCCATCTCCATGAGCAAATATCGGAGTTATGCTCTGACCCACAACACCAGTATCTCTCCATTTACTTTTTGTGCCTTTGTTTTTCCTTCGAGCATGGGATTTTGACAATCCCTCAAATGTACTTCGCTTTTAATTTCTTTTCATCGAAAGAAATAAAATGTATTCTATTTGTTACAATTATTTGTGTGAGCTCTGGATATCGTACTAGAGGTAATATGAACGCAGTATAATATCACAGTCTGTTTAGGATATCCCACTGGAGAACTTAGGTGGACCTATTACTTCTTGTACATGAGAGTGCAAGTAATAAGTTCAAAAAAAAACCCTATCAAAGGTAGTATGGACATGATAGGTTTTGTGAACCCATTACTTCTTACGCGCCTGAGGGCAAGTAATATGTTTGAGACAAGCCCTGCCAGAGGTAATATGGACGTGACAAGTTTTATAGACTTAACATCGCTGATGTACTGAGAAATAAGTATGGGTGATAAGTTTAGACGACGACCGATTTTAGAGATAATATAGACGTGATAATCGATAGCCCACACCCGAAAGATTTGCTCAGAGGTAGTATAACATGACAAACTCAGGCGGAGAGAAATGTTATGACAATAGTTCAGAGGTAACATGGACATGAACTAGCATCTGAAAACTATTTATTTTTTGAGTGGTTCATGCGAGATTGTGTGGATTGACCTAAGGACTGCTCAGCTGGGGAGCCATTGGAGGTTCCATTACCTGTTGTGTACTCAGGACCTGTCACTACCCCATTTGCAGAGCAGGGTATTTTTTTTATTTTAATTTGGTTAATTGTGTATTTATCATAAATATTGTATTAATATTTAATTATTGGTTGTATTTTTTTATTAGTTATTTTAGTGTTTTGGCTAGCCTGGACCCATGTCAGACCCTAATGGACCCATGCCAGACCCAACCAACACCCTTGTTAGACTTATTTATTGGCTTAGAATAATTATTTATATTTTTATTAGTTAGTTGGAGTGATTTTGAGTGCATTTGGAACCCCAAACCCAAACCCCATTTAGGATGACTTGATTTGGAGGACATTTTGGTCATTTCAACCAACCCTAACCCATTTCCTATGCTTGGCCGACCCTTTCCAGGTCCTGGACAGCAGCCCCCCCATTCTTATTCACTTCTTCTTCTTCTTCTTCTCCATTCTCCACTCTTTCTTCTTCCTTCTTCTTCCAATTTTCCATTCCAAGTAAGTAATCCCCCTTTTTCTTCTCTTTCTTCTTCTATTCTTTTATAGATGTGAACCCTAACCCTTTGCTTTCCCCTAACCTAGGTGTGTAGGGCTTAGATTTGGTGTTGGAGCTTGGGTTGGAAGCTTGGAACCTTGGTGTGGTGGATTTGAGATTTTTTGGAGACTTTGGCTTGGGATTCCAACTCCCAAGAGGTAAATCCTGAATTTTCTCCTTGTGATTACTCCAATATAGTGTAATTAGTAGTTTAGAACCTTCCTAGACCTTAGGGCTACCCGTGGGAGGAAGTTGGAGCATGTTTGGATGTATTAGGAGACTTTGACATTAGGTTTTGTGTCAATTTTGGGTAAAATCCGAGATTGGTCCAATTTTTTGTGTTGTCCTAGGTTAGACAGACCTAGTGTAAACCCCCTGATTTTTTAAGAATTTTTAATTTGGATTTTTCATAATTTTCTGTAATTTTTTGGGATTTTTCTGTAATTAAAACCTAGGTATTTTATAATTAAATAATTTTGAATTGCTGTTAATTAATATTAAAATATTATGGAAATAATATTTTATGGTGTAAAATGAAAAACTGGACATAGGGTAATTTTTCGGGAATTTATTGGACTCCGAAAATATTTTTAAAGCCCTAAAAACTAAGTAAAAATAAACCGAATTAAACCCTAGAAATAAACCCAGTTTATTTTGAAATAAACCAAACCAACCCAGACCGGTTCAACTGAACCGAACCCAGCCCTTATCGGGTCGAATTCGGATCTAAACCCGACCCGAAATCCGCAGACCCAAACCCGCACTTAAACACTAGCGGGTCGGGCCGGATTCATGTTGAACCCGACCCGCAGACCCAAACCCGTTAACCGCCGAAACCCTAATCTTATCGGGATCACTGTTTCGGCTATTTAATAGCCTCGACTTCTGTGCCCCGCCGCCGCCGCAAAATCCTCCAGACTCTTCTCTGCCGCAGCACTCCCTAGCCAGAACCCTAATCGCCTCGCCGTCCTTCTCCCTCCACCATCTCCAGCGCCGCCCTCTCCACCATCACCACAGCCTCCCATCTCCGCCGATCACCGACTCCACAGACTTCCTCTGCCGCTCCCCCGCTCGACCCCTCGCCTCGCCGTCCCTCTCCATCCGCTCGACCATCGACCACCATCTCCCCGCTTCCTCCCCCCGCTCCACCGTCGAAGCCCAGCACCACCACCACCATCTTCTTCCTCCACCCGTCCCAGATCTCTCCGCCGACCTCGAACCTCCACCACCCAGCAGTCAGCCCCGCTCGACCCGACCATCGACCTAACTCCCCCCAACGTTGCCTCCATCTCCGCCTCACTCCCCGTCCCCAGCCGCCTACCCACCTCGAGCCCCCATCTCTCCTCCCCTCGACCAAGTCTCCTTCATCTCCCACCACCGGCACCAACACACGACTCTGCCACAGCCGGGCCTTGCCGAGCAGCCCCTGGCCGCCTCCGCCGTGTCCGACGAGCAGCCCCTGACCCGGACACAGCAGAAACCCTAGACCGGACACAGTTTCCGCGTGTCGCATCTCCTCGCGGACACAAAGAACCCAGTTTCACGGAGCCCTATTCAGGTAGCATTTTCTCTCTCCTTATTATCCCGTTTTTCGATCCGTCAGTTGTGACGCGTAGACTGTGTAACCCCCTCGATGCTCGTGCAATCCGCTCGGTGCATCGCGTCCTGTGGTGATCGCAAACCGCGATCCAAAAACAGGAAAACCAACGTCCTGTTTCACCCCGGAACTGAGTGCGCCCCGCCAAACGGGACGACTTGGTCGCGTGCGGCCTTTACCGAAATGTGTGCTCCGTTGATACGGACGTGCGAGATTTTGCAGAAGTTGATTTGGATGTGCGTGCACACCGGAATCAACGCGTATCCGCCGACAACGCCCCGTATCCGCCTATTCTGGAACACGTCTTAACTTCGTATACCCACGTCGGATCGAAACGAAACTTGCTCCATCGGACTCGTAGCAATACACTGGTCCTGTGACCCAAGTTTGGTTCGATTCTGAGAACGTTGACAAAATCGCGTATCGTGGGCCCCACATGCTCCACTTGACGGACAATTTTGTGAATGGCTCATCGGAATCCAATTTTGGAAGTTTCGTTGGGTTCGTATCATCGTTCCTGACTTGTTGACACTAAGTTTGACAAATTTGGAGACCTTTAACCCTGACACATTTTTCAGTGCAAAGCGGCCCACATATGGACCCCGCTTTGACCATAAACTGTCATTTTTGCCCCTATGTCCAAATTGGACTTAAGGACAGGCATTTTTAGCTATTTGATATTTTCTGAATCTAATGGTGATGTTTATTTCAGCAACCGGAGGAGTCCCTACAATTCCCACTGAGACAAGAGCCACAGTTGGAGTCAGAACCCCAGGCAAGTGTACCTTGCCAATATTGCAGTTCTTGTTACATATTTCATTGTCTTATTTATATATTGTTGTACATGCTTGACCTAGGACCGTGTGACTTACTTAGCGTCCGATTAATAGTCGGGTGCCAACACCATACGCGGCGTTGTGTATTGTCATCTAGACATGGATACCGAGACCCTATATTTCTCGTACTTGTCTCATCAAGTACATCATAACCCAGGACACTTGACACTATTCATGAGACAGAATCTTCCTGAGATATTCATGGTGATTCTGTATAGGATACAGGCTTTATGGCATAGACATTATATTCATAGACATTAGATGACTTGCTGCATTAGATATGATCTTACGTGACATGGACATGAGGCATCGTGGACATGAGACGTGTGATTACATAGGGTGGGAAGAGACACACAGGCTACAGGCTGATTTCATATATATACTACATAGTAAAATACATAGTTATTACTACTACCGGCTCCCCGACACAGAGCTTGTAGTGGTCTCAGCCTGAGTACTAGTGATGCTCTCACTTGCATTTCACATAGATGGTTACATATTTACCCTATTTATTTTATTTACTATTTTACTGTATTTATGTTGGCTTATATTATCTGTACCTTGCTATGTCCCCTGAGGACCTGGATCCGGATTATGTTCCCAGGATTAGTTGACGAGATCTATCCCGAGGTATACGGGACCGGAGCATTAGCATTAGCAGAAGCAGGTGCCTACATTAGAGCAGAACCAGGACCAGAGGACGAGATTGTGCCAGAGGACTTCTCCTGAGTATTGGCTTGAGATACTCATTTATTTCTATTTCTAGTTACTTTATTTCCAGTCTATTGTATTGATTTATCAGACTTGTTCTCGGATTGTTCTCCGAGACACTTTTTATTGAGACTTGTTATTTTATATTTATTTGCATTTATTCTAGCATTTGATCTGTGATTATCTGTTGTGGATGAGATTAGAATAGACTGTGACTTGTATCATTGGACCTATTTATTGTTGTATTACAGCTTAAGTATGCCCCGATTGATCCATTAAATTGGGTTTGTCCATCGATGTGTGCTACTGGCCATTGCCACGTGTCTAGTCTCTCGATATTTTGGGACTGGGACGTGACATAGTTTTTGTGGTGGCCCATGCAGGTCAACGACTAAATTGTTCGGTTTCAACTTAGGGACCGAACTAGCCTGCAATAAGAATAGGATAAGTTTTTAGGATCTCATCCACTTGCTTGAAACGTTCTTGATATCTATATCGAATTCAAATTAATTTCTTGACTTGCATCTTGCTTTGATTCCTATGCGCCTCTTATAGTTTATTTTTGATGCAGAGCAATGGATTCACAAGCACACGACGAGACTCCCGCAGGAACACCATAAGTTGCAGATGTCACCTATGACGATGAAGTAACACCAGTTGGTGGAGGTCAACTAGAACAACAAAATAGTCAAGATACCTCAAGAGGTCGACAAGACGACATTCCACCTCCGTCCCAGTTCACACCACCAATGGCCGTATTCCCATAAGGGCAAGCTATGGACGGGCAACAGATGTTTTAAATGATCTACGCAATGATGCAAGCTCAACAGCAGATTCAACACGAGGCTTTGAGTCGCAGCCTAGCACTCATACTAGAGCAGGCGAATCTATCAGCACGACGACCAGTGACAGGATCTATCACCGATTTTTGGCACCTGAAGCCCCGTACCTTTTCTGGCAAGGAGGGACCAACCAAAGTTCATGAGTGTCTCACCAACATACAATACCAGTTGGAAGCAGCTGAGCTTCGAAGAGAACGTTGGATGACTGCCGTCAGAATGCAGTTAACGGATAATACACATCACTGGTGGCTATCTGAGGAGACACATCTCGGACCAGACCGAGTCACTTGGGAAGAGTTTTTTAGACTCTTTCAGGAGATGTACATTTCGACTATCGCTCGATCAAAACTTCGGGACAGGTTCAATAGCCTCACTCAAGATAGTATGACAGTGGAAGAATACAACGCAGAATTCATTCGTCTAAGTCGCTTCGCCCTAGCCTTGATCCCGACAGAAGAAGAGAAGGCTGAGAAGTTCTTCGACGGACTAAACTTCGAGCTACAGAGACTGATCGAATCCGTCGCACCTACCTCTTATTCGGACGTTCTTGCTACAGCACGACGCATAGAGCGCGTCACCAGGAGAGAGACCAGTCTGAAACGGTCTTCCACATCAGCCAGAGCACCACAAGAAGAAGCCGCAAAGAGACCTCACATGCACCAGCCATCCAGAGCCTCTCCACAGATACTACCTACATGTCAATACTGTGGCAAGGTAGGCCATATTGAGAGGGACTGCAGACGCAAGTTAGGATTATGCTTGATTTGCGAAACCAATCAACACTTAGCCAAGGATTGTCCTCAGCATCGAGATGGAGCACTAACATTAAACAGACAAGCCCTACCAGCACCAGGAGGGTATCAACCAAGGCCACCCTTGGCACCACAAGCAGCACTCTTCCAGCAGGCCCAGCAGCAGCAACAGAGGAATCCACCTCAAGGATGCGGACAAGCTTTCGCGATGACTTTGGAGGACGCACATATTCATGGAGTAGCTAATGCGCGTAAGTTTTCTAGTTAATTGCTTCTAGATTTGCTTTAGTTTGTGCCTGTTGATTCATGACCTAGCCTTAACCTAGTAATTTTTGAACTTGCTAATAATTAAATAACCTAGTTTTTTCTAAAACAATAGTCCTCTAGATCTCCTTCATACGGGAGATTGCATAACTTTTAATGCTTAGGAAAATAATTTTTCCTATGTATTTTTCTTAGACCCTCAACCTTGATTCTTCTTGATAATGATGTGCTTCGAACAATGTTTGCAACCGTGTCATCTCTGTTGACCGATTATTCTTTAATTGTGAGGATGCAATCCTCTTAAGGGGGATAGATTGTAAACCCCCTGATTTTTCAAGGATTTTTAATTTGGATTTTTCATAATTTTTGGTAATTTTCTGGGATTTTTCTGTAATTTAAAACCTAGGTATTTTGTAATTAAATGATTTTTAATTGCTGTTAATTAATATTAAAATATTATGGAAATAATATTTTATGGTGTAAAATGAAAAACTGGACATAGGGTAATTTTTCGAAAATTTATTGGACTCCGAAAATATTTTTAAAGCCCTAAAAATTAAGTAGAAATAAACCGAATTAAATCCTAGAAATAAACCCGGTTTAATTTGAAATAAACCAAACAAACCCAGACCGGTTCAACTGAACCGAACCCAGCCCTTATCGGGTCGAATTCGGATCTAAACCCGACCCGAAACCCGCAGACCCAAACCCGCACTTAAACACTAGCGGGTCGGGCCGGATTCATGTTGAACCCGACCCGCAGACCCAAACCCGTTAACCGTCGAAACCCTAATCTTATCGGGATCACTGTTCCGGCTATTTAATAGCCTCGACTTCTGTGCCCTGCCGCCGCCGCAAAATCCTCCAGACTCTTCTCCGCCGCAGCACTCCCTAGCCGGAACCCTAATCGCCTCGCCGTCCTTCTCCCTCCACCATCTCCAGCGCCGCCCTCTCCACCATCACCACAGCCTCCCATCTCCGCCGATCATCGACTCCACAGACTTCCTCCGCCACTCCCCTGCTCGACCCCTCGCCTCGCCGTCCCTCTCCATCCGCTCGACTATCGACCACCATCTCCCCTCTTCCTCTCCCCGCTCCACCGTCGAAGCCCAGCACCACCACCACCATCTTCTTCCTCCACCCGTCCTAGATCTCTCCGCCGACTTCGAACCTCCACCACCCAGCAGTCAGCCCCGCTCGACCCGACCACCGACCTAACTCCCCCCAATGTCGCCTCCGTCTCCGCCTCACTCCCCGTCCCCAGCCGCCTACCCACCTCGAGCCCCCATCTCTCCTCCCCTCGACCAAGTCTCCTTCATCTCCCACCACCGGCACCACCACACGACTCCGTCGCAGCCGCGCCTCGCCGAGCAGCCCCTGGCCGCCTCCGCCGTGTCCGCCGAGCAGCCCCTGACCCGGACACAGCAGCCCCTGACCCGGACACAGCATCCCCTGACCCGGACACAGCAGAAACCCTAGACCGGACACAGTTTCCCCGTGTCGCATCTCCTTGCGAACACAAAGAACCCAGTTTCACGGAGCCCTATTCAGGTAGCGTTTTCTCTCTCCTCGTTGCCCCGTTTTCTGTTCCGTCAGTTGTGACGCGTAGACTGTGTAACTCCCTCGATGCCTGTGCAACCCGCTTAGTGCATCGCGTCCTGTGGTGATCGCAAACCGCGATCCAAAAACAAAAAAACTAACGCCCTATTTTACCCCGGAACTGAGTGCGCTCCGCCAAACGGGATGACTTGGTCGCGCGCGGTCTTTACCGAAACATGCGCACCGTTGATAAGGATGTGCGGGATTTCGCAGAAGTTGATTTGGATGTGCGTGCACACCGGAATCAACGCGTATCCGCCAACAACGCCCCGTATCCGCCTATTTCGGAACACGTCGTAACTTCGTGTACACACGTTGGATCGAAACGAAACTTACGCCATCGGACTCGTAGCAATACGCTGGTCCTGTGACCCAAGTTTGGTTCAATTCTGAGAACGTTGACAAAATCACGTATCATGGGCCCCACATGCTCCACTTGACGGGCGATTTTGTGAACGGCTCATCGGAATCCAATTCTGGAAGTTCCGTTGGGTTCGTATCATCGTTCCTGACTTGTTGACACTAAGTTTGACAAATTTGGAGACCTTTGACCCTGACACATTTTTCAGTGCAAAGCGGCCCATATGTGGACCCCGCTTGGACCAGAAACTGTTATTTTTGCCCCTGTGTCCAAATTGGACTTAAGGACAGGCGTTTTTAGCTATTTGATATTTTTTTAATCTAATGGTGATGTTTATTTCAGCAACCGGAGGAGTCCCTACAATTCCCACTGAGACCAGAGCTACAGTTGGAGTTAGAACCCCAGGCAAGTGT
Source organism: Iris macrosiphon (assembly GCA_036927795.1). Lineage (NCBI taxonomy): Eukaryota > Viridiplantae > Streptophyta > Magnoliopsida > Asparagales > Iridaceae > Iris > Iris macrosiphon. The sequence continues at coordinate 28,489,099 of JAYESA010000002.1, read as the reverse complement.
ACCTTGCCAACATTACAGTTCTTGTTACATATTTCATTTCCTTATTTATATATTATTATACATGCTTGACCTAGAACCGTGTGACTTACTTAGCGTTCGATTAATAGTCGGGTGCCAATACCGTACGCGACGTTGTGTATTATCATCTAGACGTGGATATCGAGACCCTATATTTCTCGTACTTGTCTTATCAAGTACATCATAACCCAGGACACTTGACACTATTCATGAGACAGAATCTTCCTAAGATATTCATGGTGATTCTGTATAGGATACAGGCTTTATGGCATAGACATTATATTCATACACATTAGATGACTTGCTGCATTAGATATGATCTTACGTGACATGGACATGAGGCATCGTGGACATGAGACATGTGATTACATGGGGTGGGGAGAGACACACAGGCTACAGGCTGATTTCATATATATACTACATAGTAAACTATATAGTAAAATACATAGTTATTACTGCTACCGGCTTCCCGACACAGAGCTTGTAGTGGTCTCAGCCTGAGTACTAGTGATGCTCTCACTTGCATTTCACATAGATGGTTACATATTTACCCTATTTATTTCATTTACTATTTCACTGCATTTATGTTGGATTATATTATCTGTACCTTGCTATGTCCCCTGAGGACCTGGATCCGGATTATGTCCCCGGGATTAGCTAACGAGATCTACCCCGAGGTATACGGGACCGGAGCATTAGCATTAGCAGAAGCAGGTGCCTACATCAGAGCAAAACCAGGACCAGAGGACGAGATTATTCCAGAGGACTTCTCCTGAGTATTGGCTTGAGATACTCATTTATTTCTATTTCTAGTTACTTTATTTTCAATCTATTGCATTGATGTATCAGACTTGTTCTTGTATTGTTCTTCGAGACACTTTTTATTGAGACTTGTTAGTTTATATTTATTTGCATTTATTTTGGCATTTGATCTGTGATTATCTGTTTTGGATGAGATTAGAATAGACTGTGACTTGTATCATTGGACCTATTTATTGTTGTATTACAGCTTAAGTACGCCCCGATGGATCCATTAAATTGGGTTTGTCCATCGGTGTGTGCTGCTGCCATTGCCACGTGTCTAGTCCCTCGGTATTTTGGGACTGGGGCGTGACACCTAGGTAGACGTGCTTAGGTGTCTTGAGGATAAGTACGTGTCTCCATTCGGACACGTGAAGTCGTGTCGCGGAGAAATGGACGTTTTGGGCGTTTTGGAGGTTTTCGTCGTCGTAGGTTCTATGTGCTTACGTATTTTTTCCACGAACCTAGAATCGGAGAGTTAGCATTTTTCTAGGATCTAGACATCGATTAGAACCCGTGGATAAATTTTGGGCCGATTCCGAGTAGGTTTGGTGTGCGTTTCACGAGGTTAATTGTGTTAATGAGGATTTAACGAATATGGGTCCAGGTACCTATATTAAGTTAATGAGGATTTAACGAATTTTAAAATCTTGATATTGCGGACCAAATATTTATACTTTGAGCACATGATTTAAATTTTGAATATTGAAGGATGAATCATCGATTTAAATTTTGAGGATAAATATAGAATTTTAGACTTGAACAATTGGTTAATTAGATTTAAATTTTACAATTTGATGATTTGAATTAAAAGTTTAATTTTGATTGTTGGGTCACCTATTTGAAATATTGAGGATGTAAATTGAGTTTAAATATTTGAATAGTACAAAATTCTTAAGTTAAGAATAGGAATAAGATTTGATTAGAATTGTTTATTGTTCAAAGTCTAGAGGAGATTATGAGAGTTGGAAATTATGATATAAATTTTGATGTGGGATGTCATATAGACTTGAGTTAGATTTGGATGTTGATTATTTAAAAATTGAGAAGAGATTACGACAGGTTGAATTTTGATTTAAACAGTGGTTATCTTAATTTTGAAGTGATCGCGATAGATTTGAATAGATTTTGTTATTTAAATTTTTGGAAGAGATTGCGATTGACGTACCTTATGTACGAATGTGAAGGATTTAACAAATTATGCCTTATTTTAATTTCGAGGACAAAATTGTCTTAAGTTGGGTAGATTGTAAACTCCCTCACCCAAAATAGGTATTTGTGTATATTTTATATTATTATATTTATTATAGATGTTGAATTTATTTAGAGTATTATCTTAGTTAATTAGAAAATAATTTTTTTTAGTATATTACTTATATAAATATTTATTTAGAATTATTTTTGGCTATTTTAGATTATTGGGATTTTTCCATAATTTTTTAGTTAATTAAAAACTAGTAACACCAATTTTTGAGTACTTTAAAAAATTTATTTTATGTTCAAACTTAATTAAAAATATCCCAAAATTTTATTTTAGGTTCTAAATAATAAAATATATTTTCTAGAATTTTTTGGGAATTTTTCGATTATTTTTAGCATTTATTTTGAGTTAATTATGAAAAACTGAATTAAAAATTAATTTCTGAAAAAAAATTAAAAAGTAATTAATTCTGCCCAGTCAACAAACAGGGGGCCCACCTGTCAGCCTCCAGCAGTGAACAGTGCCGGGTTCGCCTGTCAGTGACCGCTGAGAGGGTGCGAGCTGAGCCGAGCCGACCTCGAGCCGAGCCGAGACCGAGTTCGACTCGGACTCAGCTGAGCCGAGCCGCATCGAACTGCGACCGTTCGATCTGGGCGGGGCTGCACGGATGGCTGCCACGTGGCGCGCTGTGAGCCGTGGCTGCACTTTCTCTCTCCTATATATATATATATATATATATATATATATATATATATATATATATATATAATAGTTTAGATATTAATTTCTAGGGTTTTTCTTCAGCCGATTTTTGGAGAATTGTCATCTAGGGTTCCTTCATCTTCCAGAAGCCATTGCGCATAGCTCCGGACTCCAAATGAGGTCTAGTTTTTTTTGTTAGAACGATAATGAGATTAGATTTCTGATTATATAAATTATTTTTTTAAATTATTAGTATTAAATTCTGGAAAATTTGTAGAGCACAGTATGTCCGAAAATAGACGTATTTCGATATTTTCGCAATTTCGGGAGAACCCGGAATCAGAATCATGAACCGTTTAAATTTTCTGAAAGCTAATGTCGAGATCATCGATATATATTTTTTCCAGAATTTAATTCGAAGTATTTGTATACTGTTAATTCTGTAGAACTTCTAGGTTAGAATTTAACCATCGGTGCACAATACAAAATTTTTATGTGCCATAATTCCCAAACGAATTTGAATTCGGACGAGCCATAAATTCTAGCATATTTTTGACGCTGAAATCTACAGGAAATCATGCATGAAAATTAAGTTTGTATTGGTTGACTTTTTGGTCAACAGATCGCCTCGATTTGCGTGCCATGAGTCTCGAGTTGATAAAATTTAGTTTCTTTGGACAAAATTTAGGAATTAACATAAAAATCAGAATAATAAGATTAAAATAGGATTTTAGAGTAATTATTCCAGAATTAAATAAATTAAAATAAATTATCTTTTGACGTGATAAATTTGTAATACATAGGCTATTTGGACTGTGACTTGGACTCTGATTCATACCAGCAGCAGGACCCCAGGCAAGATATCTTGCCAAATTATTTACAGTACTTTGCATGCTATTTATATTTCTTTTTATTTATTTCATTTCTGTATAGTTCTTGCATGTGTAGTTTTTCTCCAGTCATTACTATGTATTAGATATGTTGACACACACATGGCACCTAGTATCATGGGAGGACAATCATTAGGCGTATGGGCTTTTAACCACTCTGGTAAAGTATAGTATATAGTTCGCACTACGGGCGTGTGTCGCGCTGGTCGCTACCCCAGAGGTATGTCGATTTCTGTAGAGTCGCGTTGGTCGCTACCCCAGAGGTATGTCGATTTCTGATGTTCTAGACGGGTGTGTGAGTTGTGAGGCTTAGATCGAGTAGACTACCCTTGCCCATACGTCAAAAAGTTGTCCTCATTTGCATTCATATAGATTGTCTTGTACAGCATACTTATTTAATTTCAAATTATATGCATGTTTACTGTATTCAAGTTGGCTCGTATTTTCTGTATCTTGTTACGTCCCTCTGAGGACCTGGTCCGCTGCCAGGTGTATCTGTTCTTGAGTATTTGCAGGAGCGCAGATTTGGATGGTTGTATATGCTTAGTGGATGTCTTCTCTTCGAGCCGTGATCGATAGCTGGTATACTTATATTGGGTTTGATTGTGTTGTACTTATATTGTATTTACCTTTCCTATTCGAGTTGGTAGTGGATTTGTTTCCATCCAACTATCATCCTAGATACTTCTTATTGAGATCTAGTTTCATCGATACTGTTTATTTATTTCTATATGATTTTGGTGGATGAGATTTAGATTTTACCCTGTGACTTGTATTACAGTTATACCACTTGTGGATTTGATATTAATATTACAGCGTACGTGTGGATTTGGTTTCCATATATTGGAGTTGCCATATCCATGCGGCTGGCATGCTTACGTGTCCTAGTCCTACGTATTTTTTGGAGTGGAGCGTGACAATCAAAATAGCTAAAAATCACTTCCCTTTCGTCCAATTTGGACCTGGGGAAAAACGATAATTTAGGGTAAAAGTGGGGTCCACGTGTGGCCCACTTTGCACCGAAAAACATGCCAAGGATAACAGTCTCTAAATGGGACAAATTATAGGTCAAATAACTCTAAATGTCAATATGAACCCAACGGTATGTCCAAATATGGATTCCGATGAGTCGTACACAATTTTGTCCAAAAAGTCAACTGTGGGGCCCGCCAATTGGGGATTTGGTCAACCGTCTCAGAATTGCATGAAAATTGGGTCACAGGACCAGCGCGTTACCACGAGTTCAGTGACGCAAGTTTCGTCGCAATCTGACGTACATGCACAAAATGTGTGCGACTTCCATGTCACGCCCCAGTCCCAAAATACGTAGGACTAGGAACACGTAAGCATGCCAGCCGCATGGATATGGCAACTCCAATATATGGAAACCAAACCCATACGTACGCTGTAATATGAATATAAAATCCACAAGTGGTATAAACATATGTCACAAGTCACAGGGTACAATCTAAATCTCATCCACAGAAAATCAATATAAATGAATAACCAGCATCTATATAACTAGATCTCAACATAAGTATCTAAGGATGATAGTTGGATGGAAACAAATCTACTACCAACTCGAATGTAAAAGCAAATACAAAATAAGTACAACACAACAATACCATATAAGAACACCAGCTAGCAATCACGAGCTCGAAGAGAGGACATCCACGAAACATATATAACCATCCAAATCTGTGCTCCTGTAAATACTCAAGAACAGATACACCTGGCAGAGGACCAGGTCCTCAGAGGGACGTAACAAGATACAGAAAAGCGAGCCAACTTGAATACAGTAAACATGCATATTATTTGAAAATAAATAAGTACGCTGTACAAGATATCTATATGAATGCAAATGAGGACAACTTTTCGACGTATGGGCAAGGGTAGGCTACTCGATCTAATCCTCACAACTCATGCGCTCGTCAGTGGACACCATCAGCCGACATACCTCTGGGGTAGCGACCCTCGGACTCCATCAATCGACATACCTCTGGGGTAGTGACCATCGGACACGACCACCATAGTGCGTGCTAGTGACTACGGTGTTACCAGAGTGGTTAAAAGTCCATACGCCTAATGATTGTCCTCTATGATACTAAGTGTCAAGTGTGTGTCAACATATCTAATATATAGTAATGACAGAAAGGAACTACACATGCAATAAATATACAGAAATGAAATAAATATACAGAAATATACTAAGCATGCAAAATACTGTAAGCAATTTGGCAAGGTATCTTGCCTGGTAAGAAAGCTGCAAGGTGTACTGTCCAGAAGTCAAACGCACAGGATCAAAAGCTATGGCCGCAGAACAAATATCTCCGGATGCTGAAATAAACATCACCAACGTTCCCAGAATAAGCAAAATAGCTAAAAAGCACTTCTCTTTCGTCCAATTTGGACACAGGGGCAAAACGGTAATTTTGGGTAAAAGTGGGATCCATATGTGGCCCACTTCGCACCGAAAAATGTGCCAAGGGTAACAGTCTCTAAATAGGACAAACTATAGGTCAAACAACTCTAAATGTCAATACGAAACCAACGGTATGTCCAAATGTGGATTCCGATGAGCCGAACACAATTTTATCAAAAAAGTCAACTGTGGGGCCTGCCAATTGGCGATTTGGTCAACCATCTCAGAATTGCGTGAAAATTGGGTCACAGGACCAGCGCGTTACCACGAGTCCAGTGGCGCAAGTTTTGTCGCAATCTGACAAGCATGCACAAAATACGCGTGAGTTCCACAAAAGTTGTGACACGGGGTGTGTCCGCGGATACGGCCTGATTCCGGCGCGCACACGCGTCCGAATCAGTCTCCACAAATTTTCACGTGTCCGGTTACGTTGCGTGTACCGTTTGGTATACTTGGTACACGGCGGGGCGGTCCCGTTTGGCGGAGCGCGCTCCGTTTTCCAACTTTTGGAAATCTGGAAAAAGTGGGTGCGCGCAGTTTTGTGACGAATATAATTATGTCCACAGCAACTAATAGCATAGGGTTATTAAACAGAAAGTAAACTATGTCAGGTATTCTACAGGTATCAAAAAGAATCACCGAATTCGGATCTCTGTGGTGGGAGATACGAACTCGGCAATATAGGTGGTCACCGCAGTTTTCTGTGATTCCAGAATTGGGTCTGCTCGCGCCAACTTCGGCACTGTTTTTCACCTAGGGGCACACGTTTTCCGAGGTTGGCTATAAAACAGATATGGAAGAGGGTTAAGGGATGATCATACCGGTGAATACGAAATATCGTTTGGTTGAGCGAGCCGACGGAAAATCACTCCGGAGCGAAGGTGCCTCGAGTGGGAATCTGCAGGGCGCGAGGTCGGAGTCGTCGGGATGGTTGGATGGCTTGGCGGGGCTTCTCTGGCTGCGGTGACGGCTCTAGATGGGAAAAGGAGGTCTGGAGATTTAGGTTAGGGTTTTTGAGAGATAACTATATATATATATATATATATATATATATATATATATATATATATATATATATATATATATATATATATATATTATAGGGAGAGAGAGAAGGATGGAGCGGACGGGTTTGGACGCGGGGTGAAGGGTCGGGTCAATGCTACGGCTGAAGGCTAATGCAAGTTTGCTGTCAGGGGGGCGGGTTCCCTGGCTGCAAGTGGGCTGAAGGGTGGTCTTAGCAATTGTGCTAGGTGGCTGCTATGCTAGGAAGTAGTATACTAAGTAGTAGTTTAGCAAAGTATTAAGTAATATTTTATTAGGCGGGTCCTTGGAAGGAGTTAGCAAATGTTGCTGGAGTGTGGTTTCTATGGCATTTGCTAAGGAATGTAATATAGTTTGCTGCTATTTTGCTAAGAGTACATTATATTAGTATTACTATTATATTATTATTATTAGATTCTTATTTAATTAATTTCTTTTCTTAATCTTTTCTTAATCTTTTTTTTTCCTATTAATATATGCATATATATATTTGTATATATATATAATATATATACTCATAGAAAATTCTAGATTAGAATAATGCACAGCATTAGGCTAGCAACTGCTCAAGGGGTCTTCTACATGGAATAAATTCCGAAAAATTCCTGATGGTCCCATAAATCATCTAAGTGCCCGAACACCTAACATAAAAATTATTAAAAATCTATTTCTCCTATTTAGCTCTAATTACTACAATTTAATTAATAATTAATAAATAAAAGGGTATATACGATTTTTAGGAAGGGGGTTTTATATTCCACAAAAATTGCGACACGGGGTGTGTCTGCGGATAAAGGCTGATTCCGGCGGCACACGCGTCCGAATCAGTTTTTACGAATTTTTTACGTGTCCGGTTATGCTGCATGCACCATTCGGTAAAGTTGGTACACGGCGGGGCGGTCCCGTTTGGCAGGGCGCGCTCCGTTTTACAACTTTTGGAATTCTGGAAAAAGTGGGTTCACGGGATTTTGTGACGAATTTAATTCTGTCCACAGCAGTTAATAATCTAGGATTATTTAACAAAAATTAAACTAGGTCAAGTGGTCTATGCATACCAAAAAGAATCATTGGATTCGGATCTCTGTGGTGGGAGATACGAACTCGGCAACATGGGTAGTCACCACAGTTTTCTGTGATCCCAGAATTTGGTCTGCTTGCGCCAACTTTGGGGCTATTTTCGCCTAGAGTTTCGTGTTGCGGTGACGGCTCTCTCTAGGTCTAGATGAGAAGAGGAGGGTCTGGATGATAGGTTTAGTGTTTTAGAGAGATAAATATATATATATATATATATGAAAGGGAACGGGAAGGGTTTGTATTTGACGCGGGTTGGTTCTCTTTTGGGCTTTGCTGCGTTTGCCACTTGGCGGTTTGCTCACAGCAGCAATTAGGGCGGATGGGAATGGTCTGCTAATGGAATGGAATTGGTTTGCTAACGTGCTACTTTAGTTGGAATGTGAATTGCTTTGGTTATTAGTTATTAGTAATAGTTATTATTATTATTATTAGTTCATTATTTTTTTTCTTTTCTTTCCTTTTCCTTTTTCTTTATATATATATATATATATATATATATATATATATATATATATATATATATATATATATACTCATAAGAAAATTTATAGATTATATTAATGCACACCATTAAGCTAGCAACTGCTCAAGGGGTCTCCTACATGAAATAAATTTCGATAAATTCCTAATTGTCCCATAAATCCTCTAAGTGCCCGAACACCTAAATAAAAATTATTAAAAATCTATTTCTCCTATTTATCCATTAATTGCTATAATTAAATTAATAATTAATAAATAAAAATAGTATATACGATTTTTAGGATTAGGGGTTTTACAGGGTCGTGACACATTTTTTGGTGGCGGCCCCATGCAGGTCTCGATTCGCAATTAGTGCGATATCGTGGTGGTACAACGATCTAGTTGTACTGCTGCAAGCCTGCTCTAGGATATAGGATCTAGGATGAGAGTGTACTCAATCACGACTAGGAACAATTCCAATCTAATTATTCTGAAATTGTTTCTTTTGAAATAACAATGTCCTTCTTTGATGATATCGTATCTTGCGCCGTATTGACTTCTTTTGATCTGTGTTCAGGATGTCTCCGAAGACACGATCTCATCGTACCGCTCCAGCAGTTGCCACTGAGAGGTCTGCTACCTCTCATCCAGCTCGTATTCAGGCAGCTGCTACCGCTCCACTCACCACTCATGCGGTTGAGGGAGCATCTGTTTCTCTCGGAGATCCTCCTCTACCTGTCGATACGAGGACTACCCCAGTCGTTCCGGTGGTTCCTCCACCACTTCCTGCACCAGTAGACGTCGCGCAGTTGTTTGCATCTTCAGGGAGATGATGGACGCGCAGCACCGTCAGGTGGATGTGATGAGGCTGGGTGTAAAATCCCCTTCCTAGAAAATCGTATATACCTTTTTATTTTATTTATTATTAATTAAATTGTAGTAATTAGGTCTAAATAGGAAAAATAGATTTTTAATAATTTTTATGTTAGGTGTTCGGGCACTTAGAGGACTTGTGCGACCATCAGGAATTTTTAGAAATTTATTCCATGTAGGGGACCCCTTGAGCTATTGCTAGCCTAACGATGTGCATACCCTATTCTATAAATTTTCTTATGAGTATATAAATATATATATATATATATATATATATATATATATATATATATATGTATATATATATATTTTATAAAGAAAGAAAGGAAAAGAAAGAAATTAAATAAGTATAATAATAATATTAACTAATAGTAATATAATAATAATAATAATAATAATAATAATAACCTACTTATACATAAAGTTCCTTAAGAACTTGCTTCAGCGGATTGTGTTGTGACTTACTCCAGCGTATACAACAGGTGGACCCGCCCCTTAATTTACTTCTCATCCGCGACTGATCCATCCGCACCCATAGCCCACGGATCCAACTCCCTCTCTCTCTCCTAATATATAACATATATATATATAGTTAGCTTCCCAAAACCCTAACCTAAAACTCCAGACTTCTTCTTCCCATCTAGAGCCGTCACCACAGCCAGAGAAGCCTCCCCAAGCCATCCAACCATCCCGTCGACGCCGACATCGCGAACTGCAGTCTCCCACTCGAGGCACCTTCGCTCCGGCGTGATTTTTCGTTGACTCGCTCATCCAAACGCTGTTCCGTTTTCATAGGTATGATCTTCCCTCAACCCTCTCCAGTATTTGTTTTGTAGTCAACCTCGGAAAACGTGTGTCCCTAGGTGAAAACAGCGTCCAAAGTTGGACGAGCAGGCAGAATTCTGCAATCGCAGAATTCCAGATTGACCACCCATATTGCCGAGTTCGTATCTCCCACCACAGAGATCCGAATTCGGTGATTCTTTTTGATACCTGTAGATTACATGATCTAGTTTATTTTCTGTATTATAACTTTGTGCTATTAGTTGTTGTGGACAAAATTATATTCGTCACAAAACTGCACGTACCCACTTTTTCCGGTTTTCCAAAAGTTGGAGATCGGAGCGCGCCCCGCCAAACGGGACCGCCCCGCCGTGTGCCAAGTGTACCAAATGGTGCACACAGCATAACGGGACACGTGAAAATTTGTGGGGACTGATTCGGACGCGTGTGCGCGCCGGAATCAGACCGTATCCGCGGACACATTTCGTGTCGCCACTTTTGTGGAACTCGCGAGTATTTTGTGCACGATTGTCAGATTTCGACGAAACTTGCGCCACTGGACTCATGGTAACGCGCTGGTCCTGTGACCCAAGTTTCACGCATTTCTGAGACGGTTGACCAGATCGCCAATTGGCGGGCCCCACAGTTGACTTTTTGGACCAAATTTTGTTCGGCTCATCGGAATCCACATTTGGACATACCGTTGGGTTCGTATTGACATCTAGAGTTGTTTGACCCATAGTTTGTCCCATTTAGAGACTGTTACCCTCGGCACGCTTTTCGGTGCAAAGTGGGCCACACGTGGACCCCACTTTTGCCCGAAATTATGGTTTTGCCCCTGTGTCCAAATTGGACGAAAGGGATGTGCTTTTTAGCTATTTTGCTTATTTTGGGAATGTTGGCGATATCTATTTCAGCATCCGAAGATATTTGTTCTGTGGCCATAGCTTCTGGTCCTGTGTATTGGACATCTGGACATGACATTTTGCAGTTTCTTGCCAGGCAAGTATACCTTGCCATTGTACTGTTATTTATATTCCATATGTTGCATGCATCTTTATTTTCTGTCCTTAGTTCATATATTTTAATTGTTATATAAAATGCTCGCGACGGTGACGTCGCGATAGGTTTTTATTTATGTATTGCATTGACCTTGTTCATGAGACTACCCCATTATCATGTAGCGCCATTAGGGTTCATTTGACTGTGACACCTATTTTTACACGAGTTGTGAGTCTCATATAGATCACGGACGCACGTATTGACTGATCATCGGTACGTGTAGGACGTGCGTTAGGAATAACTGCTGTTAGAAACTTTGCATGCTAGTAGACTTGGCAGTTATTATAGGTCCATGGACATAGCCTATTGTAGTACGGTGGTCCCATCCTTGTCCTTGTATGGTTGTAGGATTGGGCTAGGGTACTAAGAATAGGCTATGGACCAAATTGTGTCATGGATGTGACATACTTAGAGCATGGGGTGGGGAGAACAACAAGTACCGCATTTGAGCTCCTTTGCACTTTTTCTGTGACGCCCAGATTCTCCGCTGGAGATACGGGTGGTGATGACCCATATATATACATTGGCGGGCCTCCGCCGTTCAAAAGACGACGTGCCTTTGGGCCCCTGGATCTTCAAAAGAGAACCATGCCAAATCCCAGTTTTCAGCCAGATAGCTCACTTGTGGGGAAAGTTGTTCTTAACTGCATTCACTTTAGACGGTTAGGCGACCCCTTTGGATATTTATTTCAGTACTTTATTGGCATGTGTTTAAGTATACTTGTTATGTCCCTCTGAGGACCTGGTCCGCTGCCAGGTGTACCTGTTCTTGAGTATTTGCAGGAGCACAGATTTGGGAGGATATAGAAGCTTCGTGGATGTCTTCTCTTCGAGCCGTGATTGGTAGCGGGTACTTATATTGTTTGAGTGAGTTGTACTTATATTGTATTTACTTCTCCATTTGAGTTGGTAGTGGATTTGTTTCCATCCAACTATCATTCTTGAGATACTTCTTGTTGAGATCTAGTTTCATAGATACTGGTTATTTATTTCTATATGATTTTGGTGGATGAGATTTAGATTTTACCCTGTGACTTGTGTTACATTTTTACCACTTGTGGATTTGATATTCATAATACAGCGTACGTATGGATTTGGTTTCTATATATTGGAGTTGCCATATCCATGCGGCTGGCATGATTACGTGTCCTAGTCCTACGTATTTTTGGGACTGGGGCGTGACATGTTTTTATGGTGGCCCATGCAGGTCAAGAGCATATTGTCTCGGTTACGTTACTGTGTCGAGCAAGCCTGCACCTAGGACTAGAATATAGGATCTCATTCACATTGACTATGATTCATCTTCCTCCTATCTGTTCTATTTGAACAATTGTATCTTGGTTGATTCCTGTACTTCCCTAATAATTCTTTAAGTATAGCCTTCTCCTAGAATATAGAAGTTCCTGTTGTTAGATGATAATTAGAGTAGCACACCTATTTAGAATACAACGAGAATATAGAGACACCACTAAGTTTAGAATATCTAGTAAACCCTAGAATTCCTTACCTTTAGAATTGGTTTACCACTACCCGGATATATTATGAGGACTTGAGAGTAGTATAGACACTACTAGAGTTAGTTAGAAGGTTACCATATTGTTTGCCCCTAGCATTGAGGAACCCATAGAAAACAAAAACTTAATATTTGGACTGAACCTAACCTTCATAGTTAGATGATATTGGAACCATAAACTTATATCATTGTCTTGTTATTAGCAGACAGCACCCTAGGAAGCCTAGAGGAATGTAATCAACACTTCTCCCTTGATCATACCCCGAACATAGCAACTAACACCCCACTCCCCTTAGAGAACCATGATGCTATCTAGAGCCCTCTATCTTTATTTTATATATTGTTTCCCTGCGACCATAGCGCTCGCCATTTTGCGACGGCTAATTACGTTTTTTCTCTTCATCTTTCAACTCGTGCCATCTGACACTTCGGATAGTAGGCCAAGTAATTTTATTCTTTGTTAAGGGCTCATAGTTTGCTAGGCTTATAGTTGTAGCCTTGAGTGTGAAATTTTTATGCTTGGTAGTTAGAACTTGATAAGTTTAAGTTGTTTTATAGATTGTGACCAATGATTAACCCTTAGCTTTTAAATCGTGTAATTTGTACCCTCACCTCGATACAAGTTAAACCTTTTCCCCTTAACGGCCAGTAACTTTTCTATCCCTACGATTGACACTTGTTCTATAAGCACTATGACTAAGACTTAGGATAACCATTACCTACATAAAAAGGATACCCTAATGAATACCAAGATTTTTCCTTATATGCCCTAATAGAGAGTTTCTGTTTTATTTACATGTGCAAGATTATTGTGTAGGACCCTCTTAAGACTGTCACCGTATTAGTTAATTCTTATAAGTTTGGTAGTATACCTCACCACCTAGTATCATATAGCTCTTGTGATCCATTGATGAATTGTAACTGAATGGCAGTAATTGTATGCTAACATAAGATGATAGTGTTTATCCAGACTATAGAACTTAGAGGCTCATACCCCTACTTTGTCGACTATCGACTTAGACAAGGAATTAATATGATAACTGTAGAGATTGTAGAGTCTTTTGTTATTGTTGCTTATGTTGTGTTGTTTTTGCAAACTTGAATTATTTGTAACTTCTCTCATCATAATCCAGCGTATCTATAATCTTTGTACTACCTTGACTTATGCTGCTATTATAGCCTAGTTTTGCAAGCTTATTCTTTATCGAGCTTGTTCATGACATGTATTATTGGAGTACTACACTAATACATTTCAGAACCAGTGTATTAAGGTCTAGCTAGCCTTAGTGCGCTTGGTTCGCCCTTCGTAACGCTACTTTACGTGGATTGAGATATGTAGTGATTAGTAGACGAATATACTTGCCCTAGACATGTCTGACATATCGTATCGGTTACATGACCGTACTAATACGAGCATGTGAATAGGAACTACCAAAATAGGATTTCAATCCACAACTGCTTTGACAATTCCCAATTGAATTCTTTAAACGCCTTGATCCCAATACTTCTATTCTACTACGCTGCCCTTGAACTCTTTATTATTGATCTTCGTCTTTCCCTATTTCGGAAAGACGAAACCTCGTGCTGGGTATAAAGTTTGATACACAGAGAGTACTAGATATACCCCATAGGCCGATCACATACTTGAGGATTATTCTTTCGTAATTAAGGACATATCATATGTGATATGATCGGCGTTGAAGTTTCGAGGATTGAACGACATGAGTAAATAAATTAAGGGATATTTTCTTAAGGTATATAGCCTTAGGTGATAAGTGGGTAAATTCTAAGTTGGGTAGTAGTGCATTGTCAACTCGGGAGGAATTTCTTTTAGATTATGATCGAGTAAGATTAGATTGGGAGAGGTTCAAGCCATTGTAATTTTGAGAAATTTAGAAGGATGAATAAGATGATGAGGATCAATAAATTGATATTGAGGACCCAATATTTATACCTTAAGTGCATGAGTTAAAATTTGAACAATGAAGGTAGAATCACCAACTTGAATTTAGAGGATAAAAATAGAATTTCAGACTTGAATATTGGTGGACTGCATTTAATTTATTTTTCAATTTGGTGAATTGAATTAAGAATTAAAATTTTGGTTGGACGACCTATTTGAAATAATGAGGGTGTGAATGGAATTTAAAGAGTTGAGGCATACAAAATTTTATAAGTGAAAATGGGAATATATTGGACTCAAACCACTTCTAAAGGAGATTATGATAGTTAGAGATTGTGAGGTAAAAGTTATATGAGTATGTAAATCTTGGAGATGTTATGTGGATATGGATAATTTGAAACAAGGAGAGAAGAGATAACCATAGGTTAAATTTTGATTGGAGCAGTGGTCATCTTAACCTAGAAGTGATTGCAACGGATATGATTAGGATTTTAGTTATCGCAAGAAGATTGCGACTGACTTGTCTTATTGTACATAAAGGATTAACCGATTCTGCCTTATTTCAATTTTGAGGACGACATTGTTTTAAGTTCGGCAGATTGTGAAACCCCCTCACCTAAGAATTTGACCTACTCGGCTTAGATAGTGAGACTAAGGCTAGCACGAATCCACTTAGAAATAGAACACGGTATTTTTATTTAGTTTTACAACATGATATCACTTGACACGCCTTACCGTGCTCCGATAATTGGAGCACTACACTAGCCACTACCTTCCTACACATTCTACACCCTTATCCTAGACATGCCCATCATCCAATTCTTATCTTTGTGCAATTTTCCAATTGTTGGACGCTTTTATGCAAAGGAGCATTTATGTGTCCACACAATTGGACATGACACATGAAGAAACCTATTTTTCGCTCATATGGATTTTTTCATGATGTGCAACGTGCAACATCGCCCACCCCTTTAAACCTAGCCTTGCATTTTAAACAATGCAAATCTTGTACCATCATTGCATTCTATCGTGGCTTAATTTTAATTTCGAGGACGAAATTTTTATAAGTTGGGTAGAATGTAAAATCCCCTTCCTAGAAAATCGTATATACCTTTTTATTTTATTTATTATTAATTAAATTGTAGTAATTAGGTCTAAATAGGAGAAATAGATTTTTAATAATTTTTATGTTAGGTGTTCGGGCACTTAGAGGACTTGTGCGACCATCAGGAATTTTTAGAAATTTATTCCATGTAGGGGACCCCTTGAGCTATTGCTAGCCTAACGATGTGCATACCCTATTCTATAAATTTTCTTATGAGTATATATATATATATATATATATATATGTATATATATATATTTTATAAAGAAAGAAAGGAAAAGAAAGAAATTAAATAAGTATAATAATAATATTAACTAATAGTAATATAATAATAATAATAATAATAACCTACTTATACATAAAGTTCCTTAAGAACTTGCTTCAGCGGATTGTGCTGTGACTTACTCCAGCGTATACAACAGGTGGACCCGCCCCTTAATTTACTTCTCATCCGCGACTGATCCATCCGCACCCATAGCCCACGGATCCAACTCCCTCTCTCTCTCCTAATATATAACATATATATATATAGTTAGCTTCCCAAAACCCTAACCTAAAACTCCAGACTTCTTCTTCCCATCTAGAGCCGTCACCACAGCCAGAGAAGCCTCCCCAAGCCATCCAACCATCCCGTCGACGCCGACATCGCGAACTGCAGTCTCCCACTCGAGGCACCTTCGCTCCGGCGTAATTTTTTGTTGACTCGCTCATCCAAACGCTGTTCCGTTTTCATAGGTATGATCTTCCCTCAACCCTCTCCAGTATTTGTTTTGTAGTCAACCTCGGAAAACGTGTGCCCCTAGGTGAAAACAGCGTCCAAAGTTGGACGAGCAGGCAGAATTCTGCAATCGCAGAATTCCAGATTGACCACCCATATTGCCGAGTTCGTATCTCCCACCACAGAGATCCGAATTCGGTGATTCTTTTTGATACCTGTAGATTACATGATCTAGTTTATTTTCTGTATTATAACTTTTTGCTATTAGTTGCTTTGGACAAAATTATATTCGTCACAAAACTGCGCGCACCCACTTTTTCCGGTTTTCCAAAAGTTGGAGATCGGAGCGCGCCCCGCCAAACGGGACCGCCCCGCCGTGTGCCAAGTATACCAAATGGTGCACACAGCATAACGGGACACGTGAAAATTCGTGGGGACTGATTCGGACGCGTGTGCGCGCCGGAATCAGACCGTATCCGCGGACACATTTCGTGTCGCCACTTTTGTGGAACTCGCGAGTATTTTGTACACGATTGTCAGATTTCGACGAAACTTGCGCCACTGGACTCATGGTAATACGCTGGTCCTGTGACCCAAGTTTCACGCATTTCTGAGACGGTTGACCAGATCGCCAATTGGCGGGCCCCACAGTTGACTTTTTGGACCAAATTTTGTTCGGCTCATCGGAATCCACATTTGGACATACCGTTGGGTTCGTATTGACATCTAGAGTTGTTTGACCCATAGTTTGTCCCATTTAGAGACTGTTACCCTCGGCACGCTTTTCGGTGCAAAGTGGGCCACACGTGGACCCCACTTTTGCCCGAAATTACGGTTTTGCCCCTGTGTCCAAATTGGACGAAAGGGATGTGCTTTTTAGCTATTTTGTTTATTTTGGGAATGTTGGCGATATCTATTTCAGCATCCGGAGACATTTGTTCTGTGGCCATAGCTTCTGGTCCTGTGTATTGGACATCTGGACATGACATTTTGCAGTTTCTTGCCAGGCAAGTATACCTTGCCATTGTACTGTTATTTATATTCCATATGTTGCATGCATCTTTATTTTCTGTCCTTAGTTCATATATTTTAATTGTTATATAAAATGCTCGCGACGGTGACGTCGCGATAGGTTTTTATTTATGTATTGCATTGACCTTGTTCATGAGACTACCCCATTATCATGTAGCACCATTAGGGTTCATTTGACTGTGACACCTATTTTTACACGAGTTGTGAGTCTCATATAGATCACGGACGCACGTATTGACTGATCATCGGTACGTGTAGGACGTGCGTTAGGAATAACTGCTGTTAGAAACTTTGCATGCTAGTAGACTTGGCAGTTATTAGAGGTCCATGGACATAGCCTATTGTAGTACGGTGGTCCCATCCTTGTCCTTGTATGGTTGCAGGATTGGGCTAGGGTACTAAGAATAGGCTATGGACCAAATTGTGTCATGGATGTGACATACTTAGAGCATGGGGTGGGGAGAACAACAAGTACCGCATTTGAGCTCCTTTGCACTTTTTCTGTGACGCCCAGATTCTCCGCTGGAGATACGGGTGGTGATGACCCATATATATACATTGGCGGGCCTCCGTCGTTCAAAAGACGATGTGCCTTTGGGCCCCTGGATCTTCAAAAGAGAACCATGCCAAATCCCAGTTTTCAGCCAGATAGCTCACTTGTGGGGAAAGTTGTTCTTAACTGCATTCACTTTAGACGGTTAGGCGACCCCTTTGGATATTTATTTCAGTACTTTATTGGCATGTGTTTAAGTATACTTGTTATGTCCCTCTGAGGACCTGGTCCGCTGCCTGGTGTACCTGTTCTTGAGTATTTGCAGGAGCACAGATTTGGGAGGATATAGAAGCTTCGTGGATGTCTTCTCTTCGAGCCGTGATTGGTAGCGGGTACTTATATTGTTTGAGTGAGTTGTACTTATATTGTATTTAATTCTCTATTTGAGTTGGTAGTGGATTTGTTTCCATCCAACTATCATTCTTTAGATACTTCTTGTTGAGATCTAGTTTCATAGATACTGGTTATTTATTTCTATATAATTTTGGTGGATGAGATTTAGATTTTACCCTGTGACTTGTGTTACATTTTTACCACTTGTGGATTTGATATTCATAATACAGCGTACGTATGGATTTGGTTTCTATATATTGGAGTTGCCATATCCATGCGGCTGGCATGATTACGTGTCCTAGTCCTACGTATTTTTGGGACTGGGGCGTGACACTGGGCATTGAGAATGCCCACCAGGTGGCCATGACGGCAGTGGATAGGGTGGCACAGATTCAGCCACAGGCAGATCAGACTCAGCATCCGAGGCTGGGCAGTATCATTGACTTCCAGAGGATGCGGCCCAAGGAGTTCCGGGGTACAGAAGGGATCTTGTACGCGGATGACTGGATAGAGCAGATCGAGGGGATTTTTCGGCTGGCACAGATTCCAGACAGTATGTAAATAGAGGCAGCAGGCAGTCAGATGTTCGACCTCACCTTGACGTGGTATCGCACTGATACGAGGATCGCGGCACCAAGGCTTACTTGGGAGGTTTTCAAGAGGCTTTTTAAGGAGAAAATTTTCCCAGATGTGGCGCTCAGTACTTTGGAGAGCCAGTTGGAGGCACTCGTCCAAGGGAGCATGATGGTGGACGAGTATGCAGCGAAGTTCTACCATCTGGGCAGATTTGTAGAGGGCTTGAGTGAGGCAGCAAAGGCGAGAAAGTTTTGCAGGGGCTTGGTCATGGCGGTCAAGTCTTTGACTATGAGCGACCGCGAGGCGACTTTCGAGCAGATAGTAGGAGACGCTCAGAGAGCAGAGGATGACTTGGAGATCAAGTCCAAGAGAGGCAGGGATGATTCAGGTAGTGCGAGTGGTAGTGCGGGACAGGCTAAGCGTCCCTATAGGCAGAAGACAGCACAGCAGGGTCAGGATCAGAGAGTGCCCACTTGTGCCTACTGCAGGAAGGCAGGACACACTTGGGATATTTGTAGGAGGAGGCTCAAGGTGTGTTTGTTTTATGGATCAGCTGCTCACCAGATGCGAGATTGCCCCACTGCACCTCCATTTGGTGGAGCACAGGATCGGAAAGTTGGAGCTAGGCCACCTTTGGCGCAGTATCATGCCCCGCACAACCAGAGGGGGATACCCCAGCAGGGCAGGGCTTATGCGTTGACGGTCGAGGAGGCCGATGCTACGGGTGTCGGGTTAGCAGTTATGTCTCTTTGTTCTTCTTCCTGTCCTTTTCTATTCCTTGTGGTGTGCTTCATTAGTACCTATTAGACTTTTCTTTTGTGCTGTAGTAGATAGTGTAGTGACCCTGATTGAGACTGTGATAACACGACCAGTAGGACCATGATCTTGCATGTTGTTTAGGTAAAAAAAATTTGACTGTGATTGTTGGGGGGTTTGACCTAGAGGGAGTGCGATCTACTTTAAATTTCGAGGACAAAATTTTCTAAGGAGGCTAGGCTTGTCACTACCCCATTTCTAGAACAGGGTATTTTTTTATTTTAATTTGGTTAATTGTGTATTTATCATAAATATTGTATTAATATTTAATTGTTGGTTGTATTTTTTTATTAGTTATTTTAGTGTTTTGGCTAGCCTGGACCCATGTCAGACCCTAGTGGACCCATGCCAGACCCAACCAACTCCCTTGTTAGACTTATTTATTGGCTTAGAATAATTATTTATATTTTTATTACTTAGTTGGAGTGATTAGGGATTAATTTGAGTGCATTTGGAACCCCAAATCAAAACTCCATTTATGATGACTTGATTTGGAGGGCATTTTGGTCATTTCAACCAACCCTAACCCATTTCCTATGCTTGGCCGACCCTTTCCAGGTCCAGGACAGCTGCCCCCCCCCCCCCATTCTTCTTCACTTCTTCTTCTTCTTCTTCTTCTTCTTCTTCTTCTTCTTCATTCCCCACTCTTTCTTCTTCCTTCTTCTTCCAATTTTCCATTCCAAGTAAGTAATCCCCATTTTTCTTCTCTTTCTTCTTCTATTCTTTCATAGATGTGAACCCTAACTGTCACGCCCCAGTCCCAAAATACCGAGGTACTAGACACGTGGCAATGGCCAGCAGCACACACTGATAGATAAATCTAATTTAATGGATCCATCAGGGCGTACTTAAGCTGTAAAATAAAGTCTACGACAACACGGCACAACTAATCTCATCCACACAAGAATAAAATATGATCCACAAAATATAAGGAATGTAAATTATCAATCCGTCTCAACAAAGTGCTTCGGGGAACAACCCAATAAAAATCTAATACAATGGTTCAACAGACCAGAATATAAATGACTGAATAAAGTAAATACTGAGCATGAAACATAGATGCTCAGGAAAAGTCTTCAGCTAACACCTCGTCCTCGGATGTCGGTACAGCTCCTGTATCAGCTCCTGTTGCGATCCCGTATAGCTCGAGAAAGATATCGTCTGTAAATCCTGGGGACATAATCCGGATCCAGGTCCTTAGGGGACATAGCAAGGTACAGATAATACAAGCCAAAATAAATACAGTGCAGCAAATAATGCAATAAATAGGGTAAGTATGTAACCATCTATGTGAAATGTAAGATGAGAGCATCACGAGTACTCAGGCTGAGCCACTACAAGCTCTGTGTCGGAGAGCCGGTAGCAGTAATAACTATATTGTTGGCGTAAAAGCCAAATAGATGTCTTGTTGGCGTAAAAGCCAAATAGCTGTCTTATTGGCATAAAAGCCACATTCCGCGTAAAACTTGCTGCTTTGCAAATATTTTGGCGTATTTCGAGGAGATAGCATACGGCATACTCCTATAGTTGAAAATAGCCTGGTTGGCATATTTCGAGGAGATAGCATACGACGTGTTCCTATGGTGGAAAATAGCCTGGTTGGCGTAAAATGCCAGGATGGTGATGTAAGCGTATTAGCCCTAGTTTTAGCTCTCTCAACCATGACAAATTTATAAAGGATAGAATCAAATCTCGTGCATTTAATGCAGAGATATGCCTCAATCTCGTGCATTAAATGCCGAGATATGCCTCGAGCTCTGTACGAGAAATAGCTTTTGACGTGGCATCTGATTTCGTCTCATCTTGAGTGTAAAAACTCATCTCTACCCATGTAGAATAGGTAGCGTATTCTTTGAATGCGTAAAAATGACTTGTATCAAGCATATGCCACTAAACGACAACCTGGATCTCTGTGCAAAATTATCATCACAGCCGTCCTCTCGATCATCGTGTAGTACTTTTATCAGGAGTCAGGTTCACTGTTCTGTTTGACAAATTCATCCGAGGAATACGAAGAGCTCCTCATACAACTTTACGCTGCATTAAAGACAAACATATTTTAAGCTTTACGCTGGAAGGTAAAGCAACCTTTTACGCTGAAACAGTCTTGAAGCACTGCTTTACGCGGACAGCTCTACTTTACGCCAAATGACTCTGAAGCTCTATTTTACGCGGACTTCATGTATGTTGGGGGTTTTTACTGTATAATACGTGTACAATTCCCCAGCATATTTTATGCTTCTATAAGACCCCCTTCAAAGTTTTCAGACTTGGCTAAGTCTGAAATACTTTGAATAAGAAGCATGAAATTGTCACGCATTCACTGTCCGTCTCCTTCTGCTAAGTTTGTCAGGTTGACGCATGTAGAAGTTGGCGTATGGAGGGCTAAGTGAAAATTGTCACGCATTCACTTGGGTGTCATCCACTCAAGTTTTGTTGATACTCTGTCCGAACTATCTCTCTTGAGCAATGACGAAGCAAGGCTGGAGCGGGCTCGTACCAACATCTTAAACTCTAGGAATGAGAGGATGGCTACTTTGGCGCAATAGATTCACGATTTAACTGCTCCTCCCCAATGATGTACTTCTTACTTTTTGCTCCTTATTTTCTCATAGATAATAAAGATACATTTTCTGACTTTGTGGACCCATCACTTTAAAATATAAATGATAGGCTTAGATAAAAGTGATATCAGAGGTAATATGAACATGATATACTTTCGGTAAGGCTTGGCTGAATGTAAATCTATTCAGAGGTAATATGAACCTGATAGAATATAATCCAACTAAATTTGTATACAAAACACTATCAGAGGTAATATGAACATGATAGGTTTACAAATTAGTTAAGCGGATCTATTCAGAGGTCATATAAATCTGATAGAATATGATACAGCTAATCTTTGTAAGTAGTATCGTCAGAATGGAATTTTCACCACACTCCATTAAGCAAAGGAGATCAAGCATAGTACATCTTCAGGAATTTACCGTTGATAGGAGTTATTATCAAATCTCTATTAGGCTTGGCTAGTCTGTAAGCGCCATTTGAGAATGTTGTTTCAATCACATAAGGGCCCTCTATTTTTTTACGATTGTTTGTGTGAACTTCGGGTATCGTACCAGAGGTAATATGGACGTAGTACAATACCGTGTTTGTTGAGGACATTCCGCTGGGGGATCTTTGGTGGATCTATTATTTTTTGCGCATGTTGAGTGCAAATAATAAGTTCGAAACAAGCCCTATCAGAGGAAATATGGACGTGATAGGTTTTGTGGATAGTAAAGACATCCTGCTGGGGAATTTTTGTGGACCCATTACTTTTTGCACACGTTAGTGCAAGTAATAGGTTTGAGACAAGTCCTGCCAGAGATAATATGGATACTGTAAAATATGACTCTGTGGGGATAGTGGAGAGACATATTTCTGTTGAGAGGTAATATGGAGAATTGAATTATTCGTCTCCATTGTGGGCATCCCACCGAGGATTTTTTTTTTGGACCTATTATTTCTTGTACACGAGAGTGCAAGTAATAGGTTTAAGACAAGCCCTGCCAGAGATAATATGGACGTGGCAGTTTTTGTGGACTTAACACCACTGGAGTACTTAGAGTTAAGTACGGGTGCTAAGTAGGGATGACAACCAATATCAGAGGTAATATGGACACTATAATCGATAGCCAAAACTCGGAAGGTTTGCTCAGAGGTAATATGAACATGACAAACTCATCCTGAGAGAAATAGTATGACAGCAGTTCAGAGGTAATATGGACGTGAACCCATGTCTGAAAAACTCATTTGAGGAGTGATTCGTTAAGTGTGATCTATCCGAACATGAAGATAGACCAAAGGATCGCTCCGCTGGGGAGATTGATGGGATGATAGCTCAGAGGCAATATGAGCATGGCTAGCGTCTAACGAGATTGGTTTTGAATAGTCACTGCGGGAGTGTGCAAGTAGACCTAAAGATTGCTCCGCTGGGGAGATTTTGAGGACCCATCATCCATTGCGTATCCGGGACTCTTGGATACAGATGATGGCTTTCAAGAATTTGTAACGAAGGGAAAAATGTTGCACATAGGCACTTGCTGGGGATGAAGAACCAAGAGTTGATTTGTACATCTGGGTTGTGAACTTATTATCTATGGCGTACCTTAAGTACAGATAATAAGCTGAAATGACTAGCACTACCAGAGGTTATGCGAACATGATAGTAGAAAGTCGAAGAGAAGAACTTTACTCATAGGCGATATGGACATGAAAAGGTTCTGAAAATATCTTACTCAGAGGTAATATGGATGTGGTAAGATATGACTCTGTGGGAATAAAGAAAAACATGGCAGAGGTAATATGGATTTGACCATTTTTTGAGGTGATGGATCTACTCTGCCTGAGAAAGTGGAGATACGTAGTTCAGAGGTAATATGGACGTGAACCCATGTCCAAAAAATTCACTGGAGAGTGATTTGTTGAGTGGGGATAGACCTGAAGATTCCTCAGCTGGGGATAATTTTAGGGGTTCATCACCCGGTACTTCTTGAGGGGGCAAATTGCCACGTTGGAGTGAGATCAATTTACAGTGACTGTCTTCTCGCTATAAATACATAGTGATGACTTTGGAGTCGATCAACTCCTGGATTTTCTTCTTCAGTACATAGCATACCTTTGTCGGGGGATGTATGTATCTGTGGAAAATGTTGTACTTAGGATTATTTGTACTGTCGACTTCATTTGGACGCTTTATCTCGGGGAGAGTAAGCTTGCCGCTTTTGACTAGACAATCGAATATGCTCGGAATGTCGTCATCGTCAAAAGAATATTCTTTTATGGGTCTGAAAGTCCCAGGTTTCGTCTGCGTAGATGCCGGAGTATTTTGCCTGGACGTGTTGATTGCCAGAGCTTCCTTTCCTTTTGCACTACGAGTATGGTCATTATTGGAGGATGACCGCTTTCCTCTATCAGAGGTAGAGATCATGATTCCGTTGTCACGCGCCTTTCGACTGTTGTTTTCAGCGGCTACCGTCGATATAATAAACGAGGGCCAATCATGGAACTGATATGGTCCCGTGAATACTGAGATCAGTGGAAGAAGGTTTTTCCTGCAAATATCCACCAAGGCGGAATCTGGAACTCCGGGAGGCATCTGCAAAGTAGTCTGATGAAAACATTCGATAAAAGTACGAACGTTTTCTTTTTCTTTCTGCTTCACTTCGATGAGTGATGACATAGACATGTCCATTCCTCCCTCGTAGAATCGAGAGAATAACAGAGTCTTGAAATCTTTAAAAGAAGTAATGCAGTTGTCCGCTAAACTACGGTACCATTGGTAGGCTACCCCAGACAGACAGCCCTTAAACACTCGAGTGAGAAGGGCGCCATTCCCTTGCAACAACACCGTCATCATGCTGAAGTAGTTTATGTACTGGCTTGGTGACGTCTTTTCCTCAAACAAAACTATAGCCTGTGGTTTGTATTTTGGTGGGAAAGGGATCTCGTCCCAGATAGCTGGGTATGGCTGGTTGATTCCCAACTTCTTGATCTGATCCTTGTGCTTCAAGGCATCAAATTGGGCCTTTAATTCCCGAACTGCTTGTATCGGATCTTCAGTTGGGAAAGGGACCGCAAAGAGGTGAGAGATCGGTTGTATTGTGACTCCAACAGGAGGTAATACATTCTGGGTTGAGAGGTTGAGGAGCAGCTGATTCTTAATTTTGAATAGGCTCCTGACTTGACGGTATATCTACCCCCACCTGTAGTTGAGTCGGAGGAACAGGTGCAGCTGTGTGTTGAGTCACCAACATTTGGTGCATACTCTCCATCATGGTATGCATCTCTTTGAGCGATTCTTCCAATACAACGATGCGTTGTTCTGTACTTCCCGATAGGGAAGCTTCTTCACGCTCATCTCCAACAGCATAAACTCCCATTTCTCTGGATGCCACTGAGGGATTAGTATAGATCTCTGTAGAGATTGAGTCTATACTTTCAGTATCAAATTCAGGAAACTGGCAACCCCCAGTGTCGGAATCAGAAGAATATGAAGCCGATTGCCGTGACCTCGAGCGGGTGTTTCGAAAGACACCTGCTTCAATATTCTCAAGGAGTCTGTCAAATCTCCTTTGGCTTGGAGTTCTAGAGGGATGGCGTCTTGAACTTGACCTTCCTCTTGGAATGTGCGAAGCCATGTTTACTGATGTGAATGTCGGTTCTTCTTTCTGCAAAGACAAAGAGTAGTTCAACCGGTCAAAAATTGACCGTTTTGCCTTAGAACAGCAGTAGTTAATTACAACCTTATGACTATTACAACAATGCTCCCTAGGAGGTGTAATAGACATATTAGAAGATCCCCTGTCTTTGTGTTTCTAGATCAAGAACTCATGCAAATTAGGGGGATTAACAGAAGAAGAAGAAGGCTTATTATGCCTTTTTACATCAGTAGGAACGTGGAGATTGGGAACCATAACCCTCTCTCTGCCATAAGAATACAGCAGTTCTGCCATATGAGTAGCATACGATCCATCATCCTTCTGAGGAGCATATTTTTCCGTGAAATGGGTCTTCTTTACGTGGATGGGCTTATCCTGGCGTAATCTGGAGCTTTGTACAGGTTCGCGTAAAATGGGAAAAGTCCTCGAATGGCCTCCAACGTCACGCATAATCTGAGGAGTGGGCAACTTCTTCTCTTGGTGGCGTACAAGCCTAGAGGTTGGGAGACTCGCCGCTTATTTTCCCTTGATATGATCAAAGGGACCATCTGCCTCATCGTAGATGGGAGATGTATTTTTACGCACAGGGTGCGTTCGAAGTTTCTGAATTGGCGCTGAGGCCTTGTCAGAAATTTTGTCTGCCACGTCACGGACGGAAGACGAGATTTTACACGCAGGGCGAGTTCTAGACTTCTGGATAGGCACAGAGGCATTGTCAGAAGTTTTGTCTGCCACGTCACGGATGGGAGACAAGATTTTACGCGCAAGGTACGTTCTAGACTTTTGGATTGGCACTGAGGCATTGCCAGAAGTTTTGTCTGCCGCGTCACGGACGGAAGATGAGATTTTATGCACATGGCGCATTCTAGACTTCTGAATTGGCACTGAGGCATTGCCAGAAGTTTTGTCTGTCACGTCACGGACGGGAGACATAGTTTTACGCACAGAGCGTGTAGGCTGTGTTGTCTGTCACTACCACATTTTCAGATAAGGGCATTTGGGTAATTTCACTATTTGGAATAATTATGTGTTTAATTAATCTGCTGAGTTTTTAAAACTAATTATATATTGTAAATGATATTAGGTTTTAGGTCAAACCCTAGAACGCATCAGGACAAACCCTAATGACTAAACCCTAATTTGAAAACCCAATTCTAGAGAAAACCCTAGAATTCAAATTTTAGGTTGGACCTCAAATCCTAGACTGGCTAAATCTTAGTTAATTAGGTTCTACATGACCTAACATAGGGGATTTAACCTAAACTATGCATTAGAAACCCTAGCTTGGTTTTAATATAAAAGGGAACCCTCTTTTCCTTCATGGAGGAAGAAAAGCCTAGTCTCCATTAGAAGAGCTATTTTTTCCCACCCCAAAATTCAGAATCAAACCCTAGGGATCCCCTTTTCCTCCTCCAAAGCAAAGAGAAGCAAGGGGTTGGGTCAAGAAGCCTTGGAGAAGAAGAACCTCCATTGAAGAAGCCATCTTCCTAGGTAAAACCCTATTTCTATTCATTTAATCTCTGATTTTTGTTGTTAATGCCCTTTAGGAACCCACCCTGAGGTTTAGATTTCGATTTTAGGGTTTCTATATGAAGATTTAGGAGGAACTAGGGTTTTGTGTTCATACGTTGGTTTTCCCCAATTTCAGGAACCCTAATCCTAGGGGTTTGCTAGTATACATGATTACCTCTCCTACATGTAGTCTATTATAGCGATTTAGGGTTTGATTTGGGTATTTCTGATACTTTGATGTAGAAATCAGGATTTGGGGAATTCTTGTGCATAGACAGGATTTTAACTAGTTGTGTATTGGGATTACTGTACAGTCGGGTAGTTGTTTTAACAGTGTGTTTTATGAAGTGTGGGTTTTAGTGTCCCCGTGTCTCGGTATATCAGAAACTGTAGGGTTTTCTGTGTGCACATTCGGGTTTTGGGCTGTGTTAAGGGTTCAGTGTTCAGTAGCAGTAATTGGGGATAAGGAGTATCTTGTGTTGAGTCAGGTTTTTGTGTGCTTGTGTTGCAGGTGAGATCTTAGTGTAGATGTGTCAGTGTCTCAGTGAATACATAGTGTATCAGTGTTCCTTTAACTGATCCTGTGTATCAGTGAGATTCTGTGCATGTGTGTGTATAGATAGGTTGAGAGCATTGGGGATTACTGTGGAGTGATTGGGTATCAGTGAACTTGTGTTTCACTGTGTAAGCAAATGTGTGTATCATAAAAAAACTGTGTGTGTATCAGTATATGCCTGTGAGTGCTGGGTTCAGTGAAATATATACAGACTAATTACTAGGTGTGCACTGTGACAGGGGTGTTTTCTATGTATTGATTTAGAGGGGTAGACTGATACTTAGTATCAGTAAGGTAGTTTGTATTGGTGTATTGGAAGTATACCTGTGTGTGTGTGTCAGTTACTACCTCTCTGTGTGTGTAAAGTGCATACCTCAGTGTAAATGTTTACCTATATGTGACTGTGTGTGTGTAGATTTCTGTGTGTTGGTGCAAAGTTTTACCTATGTGTTAATGTGTGTCTGTGTGTGTAGGATTAAGAGTCAGTGTGTGGTGAGGTATTATGTGCAGTGAGGAACCTATGTCAGTGTGCTTGTAAATGTGACTGTGAGTAGGACTGCGTGTTCCTATCAGTGTGTATTAGTGTGTGTCCCAGTTAAGAGTGTTAATGTGGCTGTGTGTCCCTGTGTAGAGTATCAATGTAGCTCAGAGTTTCCTGTGTGACTGTGTGTGAGAATGCCTGTGTGAGTGTATTTGGATTTGGTGAGTACACTAACACCTACTACCAATACATTAGTAAGTCTAGTGTACTCATTATGCAGTGGGTATGAGAAGGGGAAGTGTATCAGGGAGTTAGTGAGTTAGTGTTATGCATCAGTAGCTAGTTTAAGTCTGTGTGTGTGTGTTTCAGTGATGAATCAGTGAATATATCTGAGTATCAGTAAACTGTGTCAACCTATGTGAGTACCTGTGTGTGTGTGAGTGAACTTAAGTGCTTGTGTATCCCTGAGTATCAGTGAGAACTTGTGTGCAGTGAATTCTAGTGTATTAGACTGTGAATCAGTGTAGCTCTGTGTGTGAGCAGTGAGAACAATGTGTGTGTACCTGTGTGAATATCAGTGTGTGTAGCTTATGTGTGTCTGTGTGTGAGTAGTCAATTTCAGTTCAGTGTATAGGTGTGTAGAGGTGTAGGTCTGAGTTCAGTGAGTGCAGATATCATTGTGCTTACTGAGAAATACTCAGTAATCAGAGTGTGCAGTGCAGTCCCTGGGAGCATTGGGTTGAGTAGGAGGTTTTTGTGCTCAAGTTCTCTGATACTTGAGAATAATAGAATGTTGAGGAAATGGCAGCAAGTTGGAGTTCGAGAGTAGAGCAGTGGGATATGTGATCACTTGGGGGAAACTGTTCTGATACTTATGTATTTGGCAGTAGCAGCTAATGTATCCTACACTTGTTTAAGGCAGAGGGTTGTAGTAGCTAGTAGGGATTTAGGAAATCTAGGAGTTCAGTGAGTTGGTATTAAGGTAATATCAGAAATATCAAGTTATGGTCTATAGTATGTTAGATACTAGATAACCCTAGTATACATGGATATAAGATAACTATATATTTTAATCTAGATATATTAACTAGCTTAGCCTGGAAATCAACCTAGAAACCTAGGTGTAGACTGATGCTACCAAGAATTTACTATTTAGACCTAGTTGGACCTAGAAAACACTTATTTACATAATTTGACCTAATTATCATTCAAGGACATTATTTTGACATTATTTTGACATTTATATTTCATAATTAGGTCATTATGATTTCATCTTGGGCATCGATCCTCGCACTTTCCTCGGGACCACAGGCGAGTACATTCTCTGACAGTTTTCATTGTTGATTATTTCTATAATTCAGTTGTATTACATACTTGATTCCGACACTATGGATACACGGGTTAGCACCCTAGATCCCCATCATGAGGAGTCGTGATTGGAATCCATCGTGCTAGCTGGGGGATGGGGAACTATTAGTAGATTATGTGATCATATCCAAACCTTTACATGCATCATAGCTCACCCCACTTCTCACGTCGGGTGCGGCCTGACCATTTACATGCATCATAGCTGTTATATATGATTAGCCTGACCACTACATGCATCATAGCTAACCATATGGTTAGCCTGACCTACAAGAATCATAGCTAATCATATATAACCAGCCTGATCTAGTCCCAAGCCGATCACATAATAAACTGATATTTCAAACACTTAGCTAGATGTCTATTTTATTCAGATCCACTTGTTCTAGCATTCACTGTTTATTGTTCATTGCTAGATGCTCTATTGCCTATTTCCATTTCTCCAGTACTTTACTTTTCCAACATTTATTTCCATCTTGTATTTCTTACACTGTTTATAGTCTTTGTCAATTTAATGAAACTGCTGTTAGTGCTTGTGCTTCGCTCCAATCCTGACTGGATAACATTTTTCAGAGGACCTGGAGAACTTGTGCCCCACTCATTACGGCCCAGGATTAGAGGGAGATTTCACTCCGGAAATCCCCGAGGAGTTGCCCAGCCTAGAGAAGAACTTACCTGCTTGTACTTAGATTACTTTTTCTGTATTTATTATTTCAGACTGAGACTGAGTTGTAATTATTATTTTGGGACTTTGTGAGGTCATCTAGACCCAGATTTGAGTTGGACTTATTGTGGTTGGTTTTTAATAGAACTCATTTCTATTCTCATCGTGCCATTATTTCTATTAGCTTGTGATTGAGTATATCATAGAACTGTGGATTAATTATCATTGCCCTCCGTACGGAGTTGAGACTATTGACAGGATATATTATATGTTGAGACCTAGACAGCGTTCTACCGCCGATGCTGCGGCGTAGGCTGGACGTACCCACGACTCATGCCCAAATTCCGGGTGCGGGTCGTGACACATTTTAGTGGTGGCCCATACAGGTCTGGTCCTAGATTCGCATTAGAGCGATATCGTAGTGGTGCTCGCTTAGAGTATTACTACGAGCCTGTTTTAGGAAATAGGAATTAGGTCGAGGATATGCTCAATCACAATTAGGAATTTCTGATTCTTATAATACTACTCTTAATGATTTTTCCTTTAGAAATTTACTGTCCTTCTTTGATGATATCGTGTCTATTGCCTTGATTAAATTCTTCGATCTGTCTTCAGGATGCCGCCGAGGACCAGATCCCGGAGAACCGGAGCAGCAGAGTCAGAGAGGTCTGCCACCTCTCGCCTTGCCGGACAGACATCCGCAGCACCTACTACATCTCCAGTACATGTGGGAGTGTCTGCAGCATTCGGGGGTCCTCCACCACCTGTTCAGAGGATCCCCATAGCTACGACGGTACCTCCACCACCACCTCCACCACCACCACCAGTTCAGCATCCAGGAGGTGTGTCCGTCGATGGAGCACAGATGTTCGCTTTAATTCAGGGCATGGTCGATGCCCAGAGGACGTCGGCCGAAGCCCAGAGGGTACAGGCTGAGGCACATCAGGCCCAGACAGAGATGATGAGGGTGAACATGGAGAATGCTCATCAAGTGGCTCTCCAGGCTGTGGAGAGAGTCACTCAGCAGCAACAGCGTCCTGATCAGCACCACCAGAGGCCGGGCACTATTGTGGATTTTAAGAGGATGATGCCTCGGGAGTTCAAGGGGACAGAAGGGATACTCTACGCCGATGATTGGCTAGAGGACATCGAGAGGAACTTGCGCTTGGCGCAACTTCCGGAGGCTCTTCAGATCGAGGCCGCCGGCAGCCAGATGTTCGACATCGCCTTGACGTGGTTTCGCACAAAGCCGAGACTCCTTGACAGGGGACTCACTTGGGAAGCTTTCAAGGAGCTCTTCAAGGAGAAGTTCTTTCCTGATGTTATCCTGGGAGCTTTGGAGAGTCAGTTCCATGACTTAGTCCAGGGAAGCTCGTCCGTCGATGAGTATGCCGCGGAGTTTTCCCGCCTGAGCCACTTCGCGCCATCGATGATTAGAGATCCGGGGGACAGGGCCCGGAAGTTCAAAAAGGGGCTGGCAAGGGAGATCAAGTCTCGCACGTCGGGACGTCGCACAGCTACCTACGAGGGCATATTGATGGATGCCCAGATAGCCGAGGACGACTTGGGCCTCAGGCCCAAGAGGGGACGCGATGGTTCCGGAGGAGCAAACAGTAGTGCGGGACCGGGCAAGCGTCCACACTATCAGCAGCAGCAAAGGCCCTTTCAGCAGCAGCACCAGGCACCAGCCCGAGGGCAGGTCCAGCAGCAGCAACAGAGACAGACTCAGCCCGCCATCCAGTGTGCGTACTGCGGGAAGACGGGACATACTAGAGATATCTGCAGGAAGAGATTGGGCTCATGTCTGTCCTGCGGATCGACGACACACCAGCTGAGGGATTGCCCTACCATTCGTCCAGGTCAGGGTGGAGCAGCCGCCCAGAGAGGGCCAGACAGGGTACCTACCGTACCAGGAGGCTAACAACAGAGGGCACCACTTCCACCACAACATCAGAAGTTTGCCCAGCACCAGCAGCAGAGAGGTGTACCCCAGGGGCGAGCGTACGCCATGGCAGTCGAGGAGATCGAGCCAGCAGGAGACTTGATCACAGGTTCGGTTCTTCTCGATTGTATTCCCGCATTTACCTTATTCGACTTTGGTGCTTCCCATAGTTTTGTGTCTGTATCTTATGCACTTCGACATCATTTAGACACAGAACCATTAGATAGGACTTGCAAGATCATGACTGGTGGAGGTATTATCCTAGTCCGTGATCACTGCAAGGACCGGAGGGTGTCAGTAGGAGGTCGAGAGTTGAGCGTGAGCTTACTCGTCATGCCACTTCTGGGGTATGATATTATACTCGGAATGGACTGGTTGAGTAGGCATCATGCTACTATAGATTGTTATAGAGGCAGAGTATTATTTAGACCACCAGGAGAGCCGGAGTTTGAGGTTGTCAGGGGAGCAGCGGAACAGTGCAGGAGCATATTTTGCGGAGCCAGGGCGGAAGAAGAAGAGTTGCCACATCCTCTGATAGCGGAGTTCCTGGATGTATTTCCAGAGGAGTTGCCAGGCTTGCCGCCAGACAGAGATGTTGAATTCTCTATAGACTTGGTTCCAGGAGTGGAGCCCATTTCACAACATGTCTATAGAGTCAACAACAGCGATCTGGCAGAACTGAAGAAGCAAGTTGAGGAGCTGCAGGACAAAGGCTTCATCAAATCCAGTTCATCACCATGGGGAACTCCGGTATTGTTCGTACCGAAGAAGGACGGTACGGTGCGCATGTGCATTGATTATAGAGCTTTGAACAATATCACTATCAAGAACAAGTACCCGCTGCCGAGGATAGATGATCTTTTCGATCAGTTGAGCGGGGCGAGAGTGTTTTCAAAGATAGATTTGAGGTCAGGCTATCACCAGGTGAAGGTAAAGAAAGAAGACACGCCGAAGACAGCCTTTCGGACCAGATACGGCCAGTTTGAATTCATGGTGATGCCATTTGGTTTAACCAATGCACCGGCAGTATTCATGAACTTGATGAACAAGGTGTTCCACCAGTACCTTAACAAGTTCGTAGTGGTGTTCATCGACGATATTCTTGTGTATTCCAAGACCCCGGAGGAGCACGAAGAGCACCTGAGGTTGGTCTTAGAGACTCTCAGGAGGGAGAAGCTGTACGGGAAACTCTCTAAGTGTGAATTCTTCCTTGACAAGGTTGAATTTCTTGGACATGTGGTATCGGGTGACGGAATCTCGGTTAACCCACAGAAGATCGAGGCAGTGAAGTCGTGGGCTACCCCCAGTTCGGTAGCTGAGATCAGGAGTTTTCTCGGGCTAGCAGGATACTACAGGAGGTTTGTACAAGACTTCTCCAGGATTGCAGCGCCAATGACCAGATTGACTAGAAAGGATGTGGATTTTGTCTGGACGGAGGAGTGCCAGGCTGCATTTGATGAGCTGAAGAAGAGGTTGATGACAGCTCCAGTTTTGACGTTGCCAGCAGGGACAGGTGGTTTCACCATCTACAGTGATGCTTCAGGTAAGGGTCTGGGATGTGTTCTTCAGCAGCACGGAAAGGTGATTGCCTATGCTTCCAGACAGTTGCACCCTCATGAAGAGAACTACCCCACCTACGATTTGGAGTTGGCAGCGGTTATCTTCGCTCTAAAGCTGTAGAAACATTACCTGTACGGAGAGCGTATGGAGATCTTCACAGATCACAAGAGCTTGAAGTACGTATTCACACAGAAGGAGCTGAACATGAGGCAGAGAAGGTGGTTAGAGTTGATGAAAGACTTTGACATCTCATTGCAGTACCACCCAGGGAAGGCCAACGTAGTCGCCGATGCCTTGAACAGGTATCCGATGGCTATGTACTTGACGACAGATAGACATTTGCTGGCAGATTTGGAAAGCTTGGAGATTGAGGTGTTAGTTCCCGGTACTGAGATTTAGATGTGGGGATTGCAGATACAGTCCGAGCTGATGGACAGGATCAGAGCTGTGCAGTATGATGATGAGGCTCTGAGGAGGATCAGGGCACATGTTCGGGCAGGATTGTCGGACGACTTTACTATCGCAGATGATGGTTCCTTACGGCACGGTACGAGGATGTGTGTGCCGAGCGGGGAGTTGCACGAGGAGGTTTTGCAAGAGGCACACCGCTCTCAGAACTCGATGCATCCCGGTGCCAACAAGATGTATCGAGACTTGAGGGAGCACGTATGGTGGTATGGAATGAAGCACGAGGTAGCACGCTTCGTATCCCGGTGTTTAGTGTGCCAGCAGGTAAAGGCAGACCAGCAGAGGCCAGGTGGTTTGCTTCAACCTTTACCGATTCCAGAATGGAAATGGGAACACATGACCATGGATTTCATTTCAGGGCTTCTACGTTCTCCAGGAGGGAAGGACGCGATTTGGGTCATCGTGGACAGGTTGACTAAATCAGCCCATTTCTTACCTTTCAAGGTGGGCACGTCGACAGAGAGGCACGTGCGACAGTTCGTTAGACTTCATGGGGTTCCTGTAAGCATCATCTCGGATCGGGATAGCCGTTTCACTTCCCACTTCTGGAGGAGTTTGCAGGCTAGCTTGGGCACTCAGCTCCAGTTCAGTACCGCATATCACCCCCAGACAGACGGGCAGTCTGAAAGGACTATTCAGACTCTCGAGGATATGCTACGCACTTGCGTTCTAGATCTCGGAGGTTCTTGGGAGGATCATCTGCACCTGGTAGAGTTCGCTTACAACAACAGCTACCAGGCCAGCATCGAGATGTCATCATTTGAGGCTCTTTATGGAAGGAGGTGTCGTACACCGTTATCTTGGGACAACGTTGGAGAGAGAGCCTTGCTAGGACCAGAAATGGTCGTGGATGCAGCAAAAAAGGTAAAACTCATCAGAGACAGACTGCGAGTGGCGCAGGACAGACAGCGGCATTGGGCCGACAGCCACCGTAGACCCCTTGAGTTTCAGGTATAGATTGTTATTTTTTGGACTTGTGTTTGTTTGTTAGACTGCGTGTTGAGACTGTTTTGTTTTAGGTTGGCGATCTAGTATTCCTACGGATTTCTCCGACGCGTGGCACGATTCGTTTTGGTCGAGGCGGGAAGCTTAGCCCACGCTACATCGGACCCTTTGGTATTCTTGCGAGGGTAGGTGCAGTGGCATTTAGACTGGACTTGCCGCCTGTATTAGAGGGAGTGCATGATGTGTTCCACGTGTCACAGCTGAGACAGTACGTGGCAGACCCTAGTCACGTACTTGACCACTCGGAGATTGAGGTTGGTCCGACGCTCAGCTACCCCGAGCAGCCCGTAGAGATATTGGACCGCAGAGAGAAGGTGTTGCGGAACCAAATTATTCCTTTGGTCCGTGTGGCATGGAGACATCACCCTCCAGGGGAGTCGACCTGGGAGAGAGAGGACGAAATGCGCGAGCAATACCCGTACCTCTTCTAGACTTGAGGTATATCCCTTTCTGATTTTATTTTTGTTCTGTTCAGTCCAAATTTCGAGGACAAAATATCTTT
The DNA here is from genome assembly GCA_036927795.1 of Iris macrosiphon. Taxonomy (NCBI): domain Eukaryota; kingdom Viridiplantae; phylum Streptophyta; class Magnoliopsida; order Asparagales; family Iridaceae; genus Iris; species Iris macrosiphon. The sequence goes on along the minus strand of JAYESA010000002.1, from coordinate 28,452,963 downwards.
TAGGAGGGTAGACTTGTCACTACCACATTTCCAGATAAGGGCATTTGGGTAATTTCACTATTTGGAATAATTATGTGTTTAATTAATCTGCTGAGTTTTTAAAACTAATTATATATTGTAAATGATATTAGGTTTTAGGTCAAACCCTAGAACGCATCAGGACAAACCCTAATGACTAAACCCTAATTTGAAAACCCAATTCTAGAGAAAACCCTAGAATTCAAATTTTAGGTTGGACCTCTAACCCTAGACTGGCTAAACCTTAGTTAATTAGGTTCTACATGACCTAACATAGGGGGTTTAACCTAAACTATGCATTAGAAACCCTAGCTTGGTTTTAATATAAAAGGGAACCCTCTTTTCCTTCATGGAGGAAGAAAACCCTAGCCTCCATTAGAAGAGCTATTTTTCCCCACCCCAAAATTTAGAATCAAACCCTAGGGATCCCCTTTTTCTCCTCCAAAGCAAAGAGAAGCAAGGGGTTGGGTCAAGAAGCCTTGGAGAAAAAGAACCTCCATTGAAGAAGCCATCTCCCTAGGTAAAACCCTATTTCTATTCATTTAATCTCTGATTTTTGTTGTTAATGCCCTTTAGGAACCCACCCTGAGGTTTAGATTTCGATTTTAGGGTTTCTACATAGAGATTTAGGAGGAACTAGGGTTTTGTGTTCATACGTTGGTTTCCCCCAATTTCAGGAATCCTAATCCTAAGGGTTTGCTAGTATACATGATTACCTCTCCTACATGTAGTCTATTATAGCGATTTAGGGTTTGATTTGGGTATTTCTGATACTTTGATATAGAAATCAGGATTTGGGGAATTCCTGTGCATAGACAGGATTTTAACTAGTTGTGTATTGGGATTACTGTACAGTCGGGTAGTTGTTTTAACAGTGTGTTTTGTGAAGTGTGGGTTTTAGTGTCCCCGTGTCTCGGTATATCAGAAACTGTGGGGTTTTCTGTGTGCACATTCGGGTTTTGGACTGTGTTAAGGGTTCAGTGTTCAGTAGCAGTAATTGGGGATAAGGAGTATCCTGTGTTGAGTCAGGTTTTTGTGTGCTTGTGTTGCAGGTGAGATCTTAGTGTAGATGTGTCAGTGTCTCAGTGAATACATAGTGTATCAGTGTTCCTTTAACTGATCCTGTGTATCAGTGAGATTCTGTGCATGTGTGTGTATAGATAGGTTGAGAGCATTGGGGATTACTGTGGAGTGATTGGGTATCAGTGAACTTGTGTTTCACTGTGTAAGCAAATGTGTGTATCATAAAAAAACTGTGTGTATCAGTATATGCCTGTGAGTGCTGGGTTCAGTGAAATATATGCAGACTAATTACTAGGTGTGCACTGTGACAGGGGTGTTTTCTGTGTATTGATTTAGAGGGGTAGACTGATACTTAGTATCAGTAAGGTAGTTTGTATTGGTGTATTGGAAGTATACCTGTGTGTGTGTGTCAGTTACTATCTCTCTGTGTGTGTAAAGTGCATACCTCAGTGTAAATGTTTACCTATATGTGACTGTGTGTGTGTAGATTTATGTGTGTTGGTGCAAAGTTTTACCTATGTGTTAATGTGTGTCTGTGTGTGTAGGATTAAGAGTCAGTGTGTGGTGAGGTATTATGTGCAGTGAGGAACCTATGTCAGTGTGCCTGTAAATGTGACTGTGAGTAGGACTGCATGTTCCTATCAGTGTGTATTAGTGTGTGTCCTAGTTAAGAGTGTTAATGTGGCTGTGTGTCCCTGTGTAGAGTATCAGTGTAGCTCAGAGTTTCCTGTGTGACTGTGTGTGAGAATGCCTGTGTGAGTGTATTTGGATTTGGTGAGTACACTAACACCTACTACCAATACATTAGTAAGTCTAGTGTACTCATTATGCAGTGGGTATGAGAAGGGGAAGTGTATCAGGGAGTTAGTGAGTTAGTGTTATGCATCAGTAGCTAGTTTAAGTCTGTGTGTATGTGTTTCAGTGATGAATCAGTGAATATATCTGAGTATCAGTAAACTGTGTCAACCTATGTGAGTACCTGTGTGTGTGTGAGTGAACTTAAGTGCTTGTGTATCCCTGAGTATCAGTGAGAACTTGTGTGCAGTGAATTCTAGTGTATCAGACTGTGAATCAGTGTAGCTCTGTGTGTGAGCAGTGAGAACAATGTGTGTGTACCTGTGTGAATATCAGTGTGTGTAGCTTATGTGTGTCTGTGTGTGAGTAGTCAATTTCAATTCAGTGTATAGGTGTGTAGAGGTGTAGGTCTGAGTTCAGTGAGTGCAGATATCATTGTGCTTACTGAGAAATACTCAGTAATCAGAGTGTGCAGTGCAGTCCCTGGGAGCATTGGGTTGAGTAGGAGGTTTTTGTGCTCAAGTTCTCTGATACTTGAGAATAACAGAATATTGAGGAAATGGCAGCAAGTTGGAGTTCGAGAGTAGAGCAGTGGGATATGTGATCACTTGGGGGAAACTGTTCTGATACTTATGTATTTGGCAGTAGCAGCTAATGTATCCTACACTTGTTTAAGGCAGAGGGTTGTAGTAGCTAGTAGGGATTTAGGAAATCTAGGAGTTCAGTGAGTTGGTATTAAGGTAATATCAGAAATATCAAGTTATGGTCTATAGTATGTTAGATACTAGGTAACCCTAGTATACATGGATATAAGATAACTATATATTTTAATCTAGATATATTAACTAGCTTAGCCTGGAAATCAACCTAGAAACCTAGGTGTAGACTGATGCTACCAAGAATTTACTATTTAGACCTAGTTGGACCTAGAAAACACTTATTTACATAATTTGACCTAATTATCATTCAAGGACATTATTTTGACATTATTTTGACATTTATATTTCATAATTAGGTCATTGTGATTTCATCTTGGGCATCGATCCTCGCACTTTCCTCGGGACCACAGGCGAGTACATTCTCTGACAGTTTTCATTGTTGATTATTTCTATAATTCAGTTGTATTACATACTTGATTCCGACACTATGGATACACGGGTTAGCACCCTAGATCCCCATCATGAGGAGTCGTGATTGGAATCCATCGTACTAGCTGGGGGATGGGAAACTATTAGTAGATTATGTGATCATATCCAAACCTTTACATGCATCATAGCTCACCCCACTTCTCACGTCGGGTGCGGCCTGACCATTTACATGCATCATAGCTGTTATATATGATTAGCCTGACCACTACATGCATCATAGCTAACCATATGGTTAGCCTGACCTACAAGAATCATAGCTAATCATATATAACCAGCCTGATCTAGTCCCAAGCCGATCACATAATAAACTGATATTTCAAACACTTAGCTAGATGTCTATTTTATTCAGATCCACTTGTTCTAGCATTCACTGTTTATTGTTCATTGCTAGATGCTCTATTGCCTATTTCCATTTCTCCAGTACTTTACATTTCCAGCATTTATTTCCATCTTGTATTTCTTACACTGTTTATAGTCTTTGTCAATTTAATGAAACTGCTGTTAGTGCTTGTGCTTCGCTCCAATCCTGACTGGATAACATTTTTTAGAGGACCTGGAGAACTTGTGCCCCACTCATTACGGCCCAGGATTAGAGGGAGATTTCACTCCGGAAATCCCCGAGGAGTTGCCCAGCCTAGAGGAGAACTTACCTGCTTGTACTTAGATTACTTTTTTTGCATTTATTGTTTCAGACTGAGACTGAGTTGTAATTATTATTTTGGGACTTTGTGAGGTCATCTAGACCCAGATTTGAGTTGGACTTATTGTGGTTTGTTTTTAATAGAACTCTTTTCTATTCTCATAGTGCCATTATTTCTATTAGCTTGTGATTGAGTATATCATAGAACTGTGGATTAATTATCATTGCCCTCCGTGCGGAGTTGAGACTATTGACAGGATATATTATATGTTGAGACCTAGACAGCATTCTACCGCCGATGCTGCGGCGTAGGCTGGACGTACCCACGACTCATGCCCAAATTCCGGGTGCGGGTCGTGACATTGTCACAACCTTGTTGATCAGAGGAGGAGAGCTAGCAGGAAGGGTAGAGGACGTCTTGGGCATCCCAACTTTATGCAGCTTCCTGTTGTTCTGGATAGAGGGGGAACGAGAGCTACCCCCTGCACGAAGCATGTAAACTCCCTCACCCAAAATAGGTATTTGTGTATATTTTATATTATTATATTTATTATAGATGTTGAATTTATTTAGAGTATTCTCTTAGTTAATTAGAAAATAATTTTTTTTAGTATATTTACTTATATAAATATTTATTTAGAATTATTTTTAGGCTATTTTAGATTATTGGGATTTTTCCATAAATTTTAGTTAATTAAAAACTAGTAACACTAATTTTTGAGGACTTTAAAGAATTTATTTTATGTTCAAACTTAATTAAAAATATCCCAAAATTTTATTTTAGGTTCTAAATAATAAAATATATTTTCTAGAATTTTTTTGGAATTTTTCGATTATTTTTAGCATTTATTTTGAGTTAATTATGAAAAACTGAATTAAAAACTAATTTCTGAAAAAGAAAACCCAAAAAGTAATTAATTCTGCCCAGTCAGCAAACAAGGGGCCAACCTGTCAGCCTCCAGTAGTGAACAGTGCCGGGCCCGCCTGTCAGTGACCGCTGAGTGGGTGCGAGCCGAGCCGAGCCGACCTCGAGCCGAGCCGAGTCAGAGTTCGACTTTGACTCAGCTGAGCCGAGCCGCGTCAGTGCCTGACCATCTGATCTGAGCGGGCAGCCCTAGATTGCTGCCGCGCACTGTGAGCCGCGGCTGCACTTTCTCTCTCCTCTATATATATATAATAGTTTAGATATTAATTTCTAGGGGTTTTTTTCTTCAGCCGATTTTTGGAGAATTGTCATCTAGGGTTCCTTCATCTTCCAGAAGCCATTGCACATAGCTCCGGACTCCAAACGAGGCCTAGTTTTTTTTGTTAGAACGATAATGAGGTTAGATTTCTGATTATATAAATTTATTTTCTAAATTATTAGTATTAAATTCTAGAAAATTCGTAGAGCACAGCATATCTGAAAATAGACATATTTCGATGTTTTCGCAATTTTGGGAGAACCCAAAATCAGAATCATGAACCGTTTAAAGTTTCAGAAAGCTAATGTTGAGATCATCGACATATATTTTTCCCAGAATTTAAATCGAAGTATTTACATACTGTAATTTCTGTAGAACTTCTAGGTTAGAATTTAACCATCGGTGCACAATACAAAATTTGTATGTGCCATAATTCCCAAACGAATTTGAATCCGGACGAGCTGTAAATTCCAGCATGTTTTTGACGCTGAAATCTACAGGAAATAATGCATGAAAGTTGAGTTTGTGTCGGTTGACTTTTTGGTCAACAGATTGCCTCGATTTGCGTGCCTTGAGTCTCGAGTTGATAAAATTCAGTTTCTTTGGACAAAATTTTGGAATTAACATAAAAATCATAATAATAAGATTAAAATAGGATTTTAGAGTAATTATTCCAGAATTAAATAAATTAAAATAAATTATCTTTTGACGTGATAAATTTGTAATACATAGGCTATTTGGACTGTGACTTGGACTCTGATTCATACCAGCAGCAGGACCCCAGGCAAGATACCTTGCCAAATTGTTTACAGTACTTTGCATGCTATTTATATTTCTTTTTATTCATTTTATTTCTGTATAGTTCTTGCATGTGTAGTTTTTCTCCAGTCATTACTATGTATTAGATATATTGACACACACATGGCACCTAGTATCATGGGAGGACAATCATTAGGCGTATGGACTTTTAACCACTCTGATAAACCGTAGTATATAGTTTGCACTACGGGCGTGTGTCGCGCTGGTCGCTACCCCAGAGGTATGTCGATTTCTGTAGAGTCGCACTGGTCGCTACCCCAGAGGTATGTCGATTTCTGATGTTCTAGACGGGTGTGTGAGTTGTGAGGCTTAGATCGAGTAGACTACCCTTGCCCATACGTCAAAAAGTTGTCCTCATTTGCATTCATATAGATTGTCTTGTACAGCGTACTTATCTATTTTCAAACCATATGCATGTTTACTGTATTCAAATTGGCTCGTATTTTCTGTATCTTGTTACGTCCCTCTGAGGACCTGGTCCTCTGCCAGGTGTATCTGCTCTTGAGTATTTGCAGGAGTACGGGCCTGGACCTGACGCATTATTTTCTGTCGAGGAGGTCTTACCTTCTGAGCATCGTTGATTATCTGGCGATGGATTCTTTTAGCAGATGCACTTCTGTCTTCACATTATTTTACATTGGAGACTTTATACTCCTCTCTCATTTTAGTTTTGGATATAGTCATGGGTAGTGGATTTGTCTCCACCCGACTATTATTTTAGATATTTCAGACTCCTTATTCTAGTTTAGTATTTCTTTTCTATGACTTGTTGTGTGGATGAGATTAGCATATCTGTGACTTGTGACATTATATATACCACATGTGAGTTTATATTCATATTACAGCGTACGTATGGGTTATGGTTTCCATATATTGGAGTTGCCATATCCATGCGACTGGCATGCTTACGTGTTCCTAGTCCTACGTATTTGGGACTGGGGCATGACATATTTTTGTGGTGGCCCATGCAGGTCGAGTTAGCCGTTTCGGTTACGTCACTGTACCGAGCCGGCCTGCACCTAGGATTAGAATTTTAGATCTCATCCACACTTGACTATAACTTACCTTCCTTCTAACATGTCCTACTTAAGTTCTTGTATCCTGCTTGATTCATGTACTCTTCTTAATCCTTCGTCCATCTCTTGTAGAGAGATAAATTTGAATAACGGGCATGCCGCCACCGGGGACAACACGTCTCCAGGGGACGACGACCAACCACTAGGAGTGACCTCAACACCACCTCTTCCTCCCGGACCGGATGGACCGACTAGCAATCCAATTCCATCAACCCCCTCCACGATACCTAATAGGACTTTTCCAGCTCCACTAGCACCGCAAGATGGCCAAGCGCAGCTGTTCCAATTCTTTCAGATGATAATACAGGAACAGAGGCAGCAAGCAGCAGAGCAGAGGCTAGAATTTCTGGCAGCGCTTGAGAGAATGGCTGCACTAGCCCCTATTCCAACCCAGGCACTAGTTTCAGTACCACAAGCTTGGGTTGGTTCAGTCAAGGACTTTGTGCAGATGGGCCCTAAGCCATATAAGGGCAAAGAGAGTCCAGAGGAGACCACGAACTGGATTGCCAATACCAAGAAGTTGTTAGAGGCATCACAACTACCTACTGACCTATGGATGATAGGCGTGAGGACTCAGTTAGAAGGCAACGCGCATCACTGGTGGGAATCAATGGAGCGCCAGTTGGGTACGCGTCAGACTTGGGAACAATTCTTGGAAAGCTTTGAGAGGAAGTACTTCCCGGATATTGTAAGGGACATATTTTACGATCAGTTCCTCCATATAGAGAAAGGGGACAAGACGGTTGATGAGTATGACGCAAAATTTAGCCGTCTCAGTAAGTATGGCACAGTCCTAATACCTAATGACTTAGAGAAGGCTAAGAGGTTTCACCGTGGGCTAACTCGGGAGCTCCAGCACTACACTAGCTCACAGTCCCGGATCTCTTATGCCGAGTTATTGACAGAAGCCAGGATTCAGGAGGCCATCAGCAAGGGAAACGGAATTCAACTGAGAAGTCACCAAGGACCAGTAAGGATACAGCAAAGAGGACCCATTCGATACCCTTTGACACGCCAGCAACCAAATAGTGTCGCACCATATCCAGCCAAGGGGCATCGTACTTGTAACTTTTGTGGTATACCAGGTCATATTCATAGAGATTATCGTCGTCAATTGGGATTGTGCATGGTATGTGGATCAAGTCACCATCAAGCTCGAGAATGTCCTCAGCAGAACCCGGGGTCTATGGCATTAAAATCAGGAACACCGCATTCACCCTCAAGTATAGAAGACCAAAGGGACCCACCACTGCTTCTACAGTCTGCACAAATTGAGGGGACTAGACCCCAGTTGATCAACCAAAGACAAGGCCAAGCACTCATTATGACAAGTATGGGAGAGCAGACACAGGAAGCCGTAGATACAGGTACGACCTTTTAGTTATAATTGTCTTTGCATACTCATAAACCCATTGTGACACAAGCTCTTAGATGTACAAATAGCTATAGAATTTTATATATGGTAGCTTAGCAGTTATGAGGATGTATGTATATTCTACCCAGATGGCATACACGCGATGCTAATAGATGACGTGAGTAGCAGTAGTAGTATTCTCCCCTATTTTATCTCGCCCTCTTGGGGTGACTCATCTTCTCCTTTTATATTCATTCCTTATCTCGTGCGTAACTCTTCCTATCATAGTCGTATCTTTTGTGCCATTATGAATTGTTTGATATCAACCTCACCCCTATTTTGTTAGTTAAACATAAATTTGTTAGTAATGCTTGATAACTAAGGATGAGTTCTTAATATGTATATGCACTATAACAATATATGTATTCTTTATTAGTTTAACCCTTAAGTAGCACCATGTAGCATAGTAGAAATTGTTAGATCACTTGAGCTAGATCATAGCCCTAATAGTTAGTCAAGACCTTAAGTGTCTCCCTAAAAACTTAGACTATGCCTAGGAAAGAGTTGAAGGCACTTGTTACGAACTGATGACTATGACAAATCGCTGGCGAGGTAGCGACAGTTGCAGCCAGACGATTATGGTAGAATAGTCGAATTACTTGCAGCCATACTGGCCAGGTGGCGTGGCAGTATTAGACTATGATACTTGACGGTTATGGGAAAAGTCATAGTTATGAGATTCTAGACTGGTATCCCAAGATTCTCGACCCAATAAATGTATTTACCTTACAAACCTAGACAATAGCTTCAAAGAATGTGACTACTAGTAGAATCTTGTAAGTTGGGTAGTGTAGACGAGTTAGAGGATGATAGAATAGTGGATGGACAATAGATGAGAAAGTGTTAGAATGGCAGACCATGAGTTTAGGAGTCCTGCTAGACACCAATGTAGTGTAATAGCTATAGTGATCACTATGAATATGGGTTAGTGTCAATTTTGAGGACGAAATTGTTGTAAGTTGGGTAGATTGTAAACTCCCTCACCCAAAATAGGTATTTGTGTATATTTTATATTATTATATTTATTATAGATGTTGAATTTATTTAGAGTATTCTCTTAATTAATTAGAAAATAATTTTTTTTTAGTATATTTACTTATATAAATATTTATTTAGAATTACTTTAGGCTATTTTAGATTATTGGGATTTTTCCATAAATTTTAGTTAATTAAAAACTAGTAACACTAATTTTTGAGGACTTTAAAGAATTTATTTTATGTTCAAACTTAACTAAAAATATCCCAAAATTTTATTTTAGGTTCTAAATAATATAATATATTTTCTAGAAATTTTTGGGAATTTTTCGATTATTTTTAGTATTTATTTTGAGTTAATTATGAAAAACTAAATTAAAAACTAATTTCTGTAAAAGAAAACCCAAAAAGTAATTAATTCTGCCCAGTCAGCAAACAGAGGGCCCACCTGTCAGCCTCCAGTAGTGAACAGTGCCGAGCCCGCCTGTCAGTGACCGCTGAGTGGGTGCGAGCCGAGCCGAGCCGAGCCGAGCCGACCTCGAGCCGAGCCGAGTCAGAGTTCGACTCGGACTCAGCTGAGCCGAGCCGCGTCAGTGCCTGACCGTCCGATCTGAGCGGGCAGCCCTGGATTGCTACCACGTGGCGCGCTGTGAGCCGTGGCTACACTTTCTCTCTCCTCTATATATATATATAATAGTTTAGATATTAATTTCTAGGGTTTTATTCTTCAGCCGATTTTTGGAGAATTGTCATCTAGGGTTCCTTCATCTTCCAGAAGCCATTGCGCATAGCTTCGGACTCCAAACGAGGCCTAGTTTTTTTTTTTAGAACGATAATGAGGTTAGATTTCTGATTATATAAATTTTTTTTCTAAATTATTAGTATTAAATTCTAAAAAATTCGTAGAGCACAGCATATCCGAAAATAGACGTATTTTGATGTTTTCGTAATTTCGGGAGAACCCGGAATCAGAATCATGAACCGTTTAAAGTTTTGGAAAGCTAATGTCAAGATCATCGACATATATTTTTCCCAGAATTTAATTCGAAGTATTTACATACTGTTAATTCTGTAGAACTTTTAGGTTAGAATTTAACCATCGGTGCACAATACAAAATTTGTATGTGCCATAATTCCCAAATGAATTTGAGTTCGGACGAGCTATAAATTCCAGCATGTTATTGACGCTGAAATCTACAGAAAATAATGCATGAAAGTTGAGTTTGTGTCGGTTGACTTTTTGGTCAACAGATCGCCTCGATTTGCGTGCATGAGTCTCGAGTTGATAAAATTTAGTTTCTTTGGACAAAATTTAGGAATTAACATAAAAATCAGAATAATAAGATTAAAATAGGATTTTAGAGTAATTATTCCAGAATTAAATAAATTAAAATAAATTATCTTTTGACGTGATAAATTTGTAATACATAGGCTATTTGGACTGTGACTTGGACTCTGATTCATACCAGCAGCAGGACCCCAGGCAAGATACCTTGCCAAATTGTTTACAGTACTTTGCATGCTATTTATATTTCTTTTTATTTATTTCATTTCTGTATAGTTCTTGCATGTGTAGTTTTCTTCAGTCATTACTATGTATTAGATATGTTGACACACACATGGCACCTAGTATCATGGGAGGACAATCATTAGGCGTATGGGCTTTTAACCACTCTGGTAAACCATAGTATATAGTTCGCACTACGGGCGTGTGTCGCGCTGGTCGCTACCCCAGAGGTATGTTGATTTCTGTAGAGTCGCGCTGGTCGCTACCTCAGAGGTATATCGATTTCTGATATTCTAGACGGGTGTGTGAGTTGTGAGGCTTAGATCGAGTAGACTACCCTTGCCCATACGTCGAAAAGTTGTCCTTATTTGCATTCATATAGATTGTCTTGTACAACGTACTTATCTATTTTCAAACCATATGCATGTTTACTGTATTCAAATTGGCTCGTATTTTCTGTATCTTGTTACGTCCCTCTGAGGACCTGGTCCTCTGCCAGGTGTATCTGCTCTTGAGTATTTACAGGAGTACGGGCCTGGACCTGACGCATTATTTTCTGTCGAGGAGGTCTTACCTTCTGAGCATCGTTGATTATCTGGCGATGGATTCTTTTAGCTGATGCACTTCTGTCTTCACATTATTTTACATTGGAGACTTTATACTCCTCTCTCATTTTAGTTTTGGATATAGTCATGGGTAGTGGATTTGTCTCCACCCGACTATTATTTTAGATATTTCAGACTCCTTATTCTAGTTTAGTATTTCTTTTCTATGACTTGTTGTGTGGATGAGATTAGCATATCTGTGACTTGTGACATTATATATACCACATGTGAGTTTATATTCATATTACAGCGTACGTATGGGTTATGGTTTCCATATATTGGAGTTGCCATATCCATGCGGCTGGCATGCTTACGTGTTCCTAGTCCTATGTATTTGGGACTGGGGCATGACAAAGCATGTCTTCATAAGAAGATTGGTCGAATTGGATGACCAAAGTCTTCTTCGTTGATTCGACGGATACCACATCGTGTTGAGCAATTGCCTTCTCATCAGATGAGAAAGTAATCCCCAACAGAGTCGCCATCTTGTGTTTGATGATAAACAAAAGAATGAAACTAGGTTTATACGAAACCCTTTCTTTGTTTACAAACAAGAAAATAAAAGAGTATAATTAATCCTATACGAGGATGGTAAGTACAATAAAAATGATTCTGGAGAAAAATTGCTATAGGAGTCTGATCTGCAGTCGATCATTTTTTCCCTTGGACCACACGATGAGGAAGAAGTGCTGTAGAAGAAGAAGAAGAAGAAGCTTCAAAGATTGCAGGAGGGATTGAATTCTCTTTGCTAAAGTTTTCAATCAACACTCTCTGTCTGTGCTCTCTCTCTATAATCTCTTGATCTCTGATCTTGATCCTCTCTTCGATCTTTCGACCTACTTTTCGATATTTTTCCTCTCCTCTTCCCCTTGTCACTGTGACCAGAGGTCTCTATTTATAGAGATCAGTCACCATAACTATCCAGTCGGCGTAGAAGCCAAACTGTGGAGAGATTTGTACCTTTTATGCGGCGGTTATAATAACTGCTACCCACGTTCCAATGATCCTCTGAATATGCGTATGACACGTGTCCCATTATGAGGTAACGCGTATAACTGCCTCTCGAAGATCATGGCATGCAAGCCACGTAGGTAACTTCCCCTCGCGTAGAGATGGTTGGCATAAAAGCCAAATAACTGTATTGTTGGCGTAAAAGCCAAATAGTTGTCTTGTTGGCGTAAAAGCCAAATAGCTGTCTTGTTGGCGTAAAAGCCAAATTTCGCGTAAAACTTGCTGCTTTGCAAATATAGCCTGAGTTGTCATATTTCGAGGAGATAGCATACGGCGTACTCCTATAGTTGAAAATAGCCTGGTTGGCATATTTCGAGGAGATAGCATACGGCGTGCTCCTATGGTTGAAAATAGCCTGGTTGGCGTAAAATGCCAGGATGGTGATGTAAGCGTATTAGCCCTAGTTTTACCTCTCCCAACCATGACAAATTTATAAAGGATAGAACCAAATCTCGTGCATTTAATGCAGAGATATGCCTCAATCTCGTGCATTAAATGCCGAGATATTCCTCGAGCTCTGTACGAGAAACAGGTTTTGACGTGGCGTCTGATTTCGTCTCATCTTGAGCGTAAAAACTCATCTATGCCCATGTAGAATAGGCAGTGTATTCTTTGAATGCGTAAAAAAGACTTGTATCAAGCATATGCCACTAAACGACAGCCTGGGTCTCTGTACAAAATTATCATCACAGCCGTCCTCTCGATCATCATGCAATACTTTTATTAGGAGTCAGGTTCACTGTTCTGTCTGACAAATCCATCCGAGGAATACGAAGAGTTCCTTGTACAACTTTATGCTGCATTAAAGACAAACGTATTTTAAGCTTTATGCTGGAAGGTAAAGCAACCTTTTATGCTGAAACAGTCTTGAAGCACTGCTTTACGCGGACAGCTCTACTTTACGCCAAACGGCTCTGAAGCTCTATTTTTACGCGGACTTCATGTATGTTGGGGGGTTTTACTGTATAATATGCGTACAATTCCCCAGCCTATTTTATGCTTCTACAGACATCATCATCTTCGAAGGAATAAGTTTCCTTCGATCTTGGGGCCTCTGCAAGCTTTTGCTCGGGCTTCTTGGTTATATTGGCGACAAGAGCATATTTTTCCTTGCTATCTCGGGTGACATTGCCGCTATTGTTGTTGTTGTTGTTGTTGTTGTTGTTGTTGTAGGGTCATTTTCCCCTATCATCAATGATGGGGATCTGTATTCCCAAGAGCCGGACGTCCTTCACCTTTTTTTCAGTGCCGACAAGGTTTATGATGAACGTTGTCAAGTCTTTGAACTGACTGTTGCCCATCCAGAGGCTGACTGTTGGAAGTATATTTCTACGGCACATGTCCATCAGCGTGGACTCAGGATTGCCATGAGGCAACTTCAGTGCTGCTTTCATGTATCGTTCGATGTATGCGCGTACAGGCTCCTTCTTCTTCTGAATAATGTCCATTAGAGAGGACATTTTTATGTCGCTTTATAAAAACCCCAAATTTTAAATGTATTTTAATTATTTAATTAACCATTTAATTTATTTGTCGTATTTCTTAGTTAATTAGAAAAATAGAATTTATCAAATTTTAATTACTAGGTAAATATTCATCTAGAAATTATTGATCAAACTATTATTTATCTTATTTTATTTTATGTAGGAAGTCTTTGTAGAAGGATGAAGGATTATATTTTATGTACTAATATACTTTTCTGAAAATTTTATTACCATATATATATATATATATATATATATATATATATATATATATATATATATATATAATAGAATAAAAAAAAGAAATAAAAGAAATAAAAGAAATAAAAGAAATAAAAGAAATAAAATCCTTAAACTAAATCCTTAATACTCTAAACCCTAAGTCTAATTTCCCAGAACCCCAGCCCGCCTAATTACCCCCCGCGAGCACACCCGCGCGGTCAGCCAAATCTTCCTATCTACTCACCGCTCCCTCTACCCTATATATACATACATCTATTCCATAAAACCTAACCCTAAACCTACTCCCCCACAACCCTGCACCGACCTCGACGACCGTCGGATTACCCCGCAGCCACCGGAGCACCGCCGACCACCCCCGCGTCCGCGCGACCGTGAGATTCTGCGACAGAATTGAATAGCAACATACCCTATTTCCCGCGATGTTTTCTGCCGCGTCGCTCAACCAAATTCGGATCCGTCTTCACCGGTATGTTCACGATCTATCCCCCTTCCAACTCTGTAAATTAGTTTCCATCGAACAGCGCTTAACACTAGGCAAAAATCAAGGCCAAGTTAGAGAAAAACTACATCTTTTACATTACAGAAACTGTTGCGACCACCCATGTTTAAGGACTGATATCTTCCTCCATAGACATCCAAACTTAGATCCATATTTTTCTATGTGAAGACCATATAACTGAGATCATATTCTATTAATTAGATTATTCTATTTTGTGTTATATGCAGAGATAAACTGGGTTAAAAATCAGGAAAAACATGTTTTCAAAACTTTAAAATTTACGATACGGAGTGCGCCCCGACAAACGGAATCACCCCATTGCGTACCAATTGCACCTAAAGACGCGTATGGTATATCCTGACGTATGGGATTTTGCGAAAACTGATTTGGACGTGTGTGCGCGTCAGAATCAACCCGTATCCGTAAAAAGTTTCCGTATTGCGACTTTTGTAAAATACCGCACCATTTAGTTTACGCTCATCGGAATGCGACAAAACTTGCGATATTGGATTCGTGATATCACGCTGGCCCTGTAACCCAAGTTTCACGCAATTCTGAGACAATTGACCAAGTCACCTATTTGCGGGCCTTACGGTCAACTTCTTAGGCGAATTTGTGTTTGGCTCACCGGAATATAAAATTGGACATACCGTTGAGTTCGTATTGACATTTAGAATTTGTTTGACCTATAATTTGTCCCATTTAGAGACTTGTACCCCTGGCATGCATTTCGGTGCAAAGTGGGCCATATATGGACCCCGCTTTGGTCCAAAATTATCGTTTTGCCCTTGTGTCCAAATTGGACGAAAGGGTAGTATTTTCTAGCTATCTCGCTGATTTCTGGGAACGTTGGTGATGTTTATTTCAGCATCCGGAGACGTTTGTTCGGAGGCCATAATTCCTGATCCTGTGTACTTGACATCTGGACGCTTACGCTTTACAGATTATTTGCTAGGCAAGTATGCCTTGCCATTGTACTGTGATTTACATTTCATATGATGCATATATTTTATTTTTGGTCATTTAGTTCATATATTTTAACTGCTATATAAACTGCGTGTCCAAGAATAACTTGGGTGCAACGACGGTGACGTCGTATTCTGTTTTTACTATATATATCCATGTTGACCTAGTTTATGAGACTACCCCATTATCATGAGGCATTTTATGTTTTATTGGCCATGACACTGTTATTACACGAGTGTGAGTCTCATGTAGAACACGGACTTGCGTATTCGGCTGGCCACTGGTACGTATAGGACGTGCGATGGATAGGAATAACTGCTGATAGAAATTGCATGCTAGAAGACCTGGCAGTTATTTAGAGGTATTATCATATCATGGATGTAACATGCTTAGTGCATGGGGTAGGGAGAACAACAAGTAAGGCGTTTGGGATCCTTTGCACTTTTTTTGTGTAACCCGTACGCTCCACCAGAGATGCGCGGTCATGATAACCCCTATATATTACCTGACGGCCTCTGAGGTTCAAAAGATGTCATGCTTTGTAGGCCCCTAAATCTCCAAGAGAATCGTGCCAATCCCATTTTGGCCAGATAGCCCACTTATTGGAAAGTTGTTCTCAAACTGCATTCACATAGATGGTTAGGCGACCCATTTGATGTTTATTTTTAGTACTTTATTGGCATGTTTATATGTATCTTGTTATGTCCCTCTGAGGACCTGGTCCATTTCCAGGTATAGACTTGTAGGAGTATCCACAGGAGTACGAACCCGGACCTGACGCTTCATACCAGGCTGAGGAGGTCTTACCTTCAGAGTACATTTGATTTATCGCAGCTGATGGATATTCTAGTTGCTATTTTTCTTATAGACATTTATCTTATATTAGAGTTGATCTCTTCTCTCATTTAGTAGTTTTAGTATAGTCGATTGGCAGTGGATTTGTTTCCATCCGACTATCATACTTTAATACTTCATATTTGAGATTCAGTTATTTATTTCCTATTTCTTTATTTATGTTGTGGATGAGATATAGATTGCGTGTGACTTGTGTTGACTTTATATTACCACTTATAGATTAGATATTCATAATACAGCGTACGTATGTGGTATGGTTTCCATATATTGTAGTTGCCATATACATACGGATGGTATGATTACATATTCCTAGTCCTACGTATTTTGGGACTGGAGCGTGACATGTTTTTAGTGGTGGCCCATGCAGGTCTACGAATATATTGTCTCGGTTACGTTATTGTAAAGAACAAGCATGCGTATAGGAATAGAGTATAAGATCTCATCCACGCTTGACTGAAACTCATCTTCACTTTCAACTTCCTATTTAAATGCTTGCATCCTGTTTGATTCTTGTACTCCTTCTAATCATTCCGTCCACCTCTTGTAGAGAGATGGATTTGTGAAGTGGATGTACTGCCGCCGGATGTGACACACCTTCAGGAGTCAACGACCAAACTCGAGGGGAGACCTCGACGACTCCTAGACTTCCAGGGACGGATGGACAGACTCACAATCCAGTTCCATCTGATCTTTCCACTTCACTTAATGGGACCTTTCCGGCTTTATCCACACCACAGGATGGCCAGACACAGCTGTTCCAATTCTTCCAAATTATGATGCAGGAACAGAGACAACAGGAGGTCGCACTAACCGTAGAGCAGAGGCATCAAGCGACAGAGGAGAGGCAAAAAATCTTGCAGCACTTGAGAGAATGGCTGCACAGGCAACTGTACCAGCCTAGGTACTAGTTTCAGTACCACGAGCTAGAGTTGGTTCAGTTAAGGACTTTGTAAAGATGGGTCCCAAGCCGCGTAAAGGCACTGAGAGCCCAGAGGAGACTATAAACTGGATTACCTACACCAAGAAGTTATTAGAAGCATCACAGCTGCCTACCGATCTCTGGATGACAGGCGTAATGACGCAGCTAGATGGTAACGCACATCACTGGTGGGAATCAATGGAGCGTCAGTTGGGTACGTACCAGACTTGCGAACATTTTTTGGAGTGCTTCGAGAGGAAGTACTTCCCGGATACTGTAAGGAAAGTATTGTACGATCAGTTTCTAGAGCAGGGGAACAAGACAGTTGACGAGTATGATGCAAAGTTTAGCCGCCTTAGTAAATATGGTGCTGCCCTGATACCGAATAACTTGGAGAAGGCTAAGGGGTTTCACCGCGGACTGACTCAGAAGCTCCAACACTACACTAGCTCACAATCTCGGATCTCTTATGCCGAATTATTGACAGAAGCAAGATTACAATAGACCATCAGCAAGGGAAAAAGAGGTCAACTGAAGACACAGCAAGGACCAACAAGGATACAGCAAGGAGGGCCTATCATACGTCCCTTGGCACAGCAGCAGCAGCACAGAGCAGGACCGTACCAGATTCTGGAGAAGCCCTACTACAATTATTGTGGGAGACGCGGTCATATTTTTAGAGACTGTCGGACTCGCTTAGGATAATGTATGAGATATTGTTCCGGACAGCATATGGAGAGAGACTGTCCAATACAGCAGACATTGACACTTCTACCGCCAATACAGAGGCTAGCACTTCCAGCACCGAAGCCAGTTCAGCAGATGACTAGACCAGGAGCACCTCGACCCCCGACAGCCGGAGGATTTCAGCGAGGACCACTGCTACCTACTCAGGAGGATCAGTACATGAGGGTCAGTCATGGATTACCACAGAGGAAGGGACAAGCATTTGCACTAGAAGTGGATGACATAGAATAGGAGATTGATGTCATAGCAGGTATTACTTTTGCTTTTACTTTTCCTGCTGTGACATTATTTGATACGGGAGCCACCCACTCGTTCATATCTTCTACTTTTATTGCCAAACACAATATTGCACCTTTACCTAGTTGTGTTAGAATTCTCACCGGAGGAGAAGTTGTACCTGTTAGTCGGATTTGTAGATCGTGTCTTGTAGTAATTCGTGGCAGGGAGATGAATGCCCGACTCTTAGTCCTTCCTATGCCAACTTTTGATATTGTGTTTGGAATGGACTGGCTAAGCAAGTACCACGCTTTCTTTGACTGCTTTGGAGGAAGCATACTTTTTAAGGTACCAGGCCAGCCGAAACTTGAGTTTGCACGAGGATCCACAGAAGCCCTTGACGATGTTCAGCTTGCAATGGACGACGTTATTTATCATCCCATCATTTCAGAGTTTCAAGACGTCTTTCCAGAGGAATTGCCAGGACTACCTCCGGACAGAGACGTAGAATTCTTGATTGAATTGATACCAGGAGCAGCACCCATAGCGTCGCATGTTTATAGATTGGCGAAGAAGGAGATGGATGAGCTGAAGGCACAGTTGAAAGAATTAGAGGAGAAAGGTTTCATCCGTCCAAGTGCATCACCCTGGGGAGCACCAGTGTTATTTGTACAAAAGAAGGATGGGTCAGTGCGTATGTGCATCAACTACAGAGCCTTAAATTTGGTGACCGTGAAAAATAAATACCTATTGCCATGCATTGATGACTTATTTGATCAGCTTAGTGGAGCCAAGGTATTATCGAAGATAGAATTGATATCGGGATATCACCAGGTGAAGGTATGGAAGCAGGACATCCCAAAGACCGCATTCAGGACAAGATATGGGCACTACGAGTTTCTGGTCATGCCATTTGGATTGACCAATGCTCCAGCTATCTTTATGGACTTAATGAATCGAGTATTCCATCAGTATTTGGACCAGTTCATAGTCGTCTTCATAGATGACATACTTGTCTATTTGAAGAGCTACGAGGAGCACGAGAAGCACATGCGGATCGTCCTAGAGACCTTGAGGAGAGAGCAGTTATATACGAAGCTCAGTAAATATGAGTTTTTCTTGGACAGAGTCGCGTTTCTTGGGCATGTCATTACGGGAGATGGTATTTCTGTTGATTCAGAGAAAATCTTGGCCGTCGAGACATGGCCCGTTCCTAAATCAGCATCGGAGGTGAGAAGTTTTCTTGGACTTACGGAATATTACCGATGGTTCATGAAGAACTTCTCAAGGATAGCAGAACCTATCACTCGGTTGACATGCAAGGATTAAGAGTTCGTATGGACCGACGAGTGTCAAGCCGCTTTCGAGGAGTTGAAGAAGCGACTGACCACAGCGCCGGTATTGACTATTCCATCAGGATCAGGAGGTTATGTGATTTACAGTGACGCATCAGGAAAAGGCTTGGGATGCGTGTTGATGCAGCATGGCAAGGTGATTGCATACGCATCTAGACAGTTACGAGTACACGAAAAGAATTATCCAACTCATGACTTGGAGCTTGCAGCAGTTATTTTTGCTCTGAAGCTATGGAGACATTACTTATATGGGGAACGAGTGGAGATCTATACAGACCACAAAAGTCTCAAGTATGTCTTCACGTAAAAGGTGCTAAATATGAGGCAACGTCGGTGGCTTGAGTTGATGAAGGATTTTGAAATAGAGCTACATTATCACCAGGCAAGGCTAACGTAGTAGCAGACGCGTTAAGCCGGAAACCAGCAGCTTACTTCTTGACGACACAGAGGGAATTATTGGAGGACTTGCAAGAACTTGGTATAAAAGTGATATTACCCAGAGCAGATGGGACATTAGCCAACTTACAAGTACATTCATCACTAGTAGAGAGGATCAAGGCAGCTTTGCCTATGGACACCAGATTCAGGAGATTGAAAGAAAGGACAGAGACCGGAGAGCAGACGGGATTGTGCATTCATGATGACGGGACATTACGATGTGGTGATCGTCTATATATTTCCAATGGAGAGATTGGACAGGAGCTGATGGCAGAAGCTCATAGTTCGATATATTCTATTCATCCTGGAGGCACTAAGATATACCGTGACTTACGACAGCACTTTTGGTGGCATGGGATAAAAAGAGAGATAGCTCACTTTGTAGCCAAATGTCTAGTACGTCAGCAGGTAAAGACGGAGAACCAGAGAACAGCAGGGCTACTGCAACTACTTCCGATTTCTGAGTGGAAGTAGGAGCACATCACTATGGACTTTGTCAAGAGTTTTCCAAAGAGTCCAAGTGGGAAAGATGCAGTATGGGTAATAGTGGATCGACTCACCAAGATCGCACATTTCATGCCTTTTAGGGTTGGCCAGTCTACAGAAGCCTTGGTCGACTTATACATGAGGCAGATTGTGAGGTTGCACGGTATACCGGTCAGCATTGTGTCAGACAGGGATTCTCGTTTTATATCTCACTTTTGGAGAAGCATGCAAGAGAGTCTTGGGACTCTTCTGAAGTTCAGTAAATCTTACCACCCGCAGACAGATGGACAGTCCGAACATACTGTTCAGACACTGGAAGATAGGTTGAGGGCTTGTATATTAGACTTTGGAGGATCATGGTAGGACCACCTATATCTTGTGGAGTTTTCTTACAACAATAGCTATCAGGCGAGCATACAGATGGCTCCGTTTAAAGCATTGTATGGAAGAAAGTGTAGGTCTCCCGTGTGTTGGAGTGACGTGGGAGAACGTCAGATTCTGGGACCAGAGTTGGTAGTCAATACCGTTGAGACAGTGAAGAAGATACAAGGGCACTTGCGAGCAGCGCAAGATAGGCATAAGCAGTGGGCAGACCTTCATCGTCATCCCTTGGAGTTTAAAAAGGGTGATCATGTCTTATTGAGGATATCACCTACTAGAGGCACCATTCGATTCAGAGGGCGAGGCAAATTGAGCCCAAGGTATATTGGACCATTTAACGTACTAGAGAGAGTGGGAGAAGTGGCGTATCGACTGGCTCTACCACCTTCACTTGAGGGAGTACATAATGTATTCTACGTGTCACAACTTAGGCGATATATGGCAGATAGCAGTCACGTTCTCGACCATTCTAAGATCACCATTGGGCCGAGCTTGTCATACCAAGAGCAACCCGTGGGGATCCTTGATCGTCGAGAGAAAGTGTTGAGGAATCAGTCTATTTCTTTGGTCTGCGTGGCATGGAAGCATCATGCGCCAGAAAAATCAACTTGGGAGCGCGAGGACGACATGCGCAAACATTTTCCGTATCTATTCGTAGACCAAGATATGAATTCACCTTGTTCATTTCTACCATATACCATCCTTGTTTTTTCTACCGTGGCTTAGTTTTAATTTCAAGGACGAAATTGTTATAAGTTTGGTAGAATATAAAACCACCAAATTTTAAATATATTTTAATTATTTAATCAACCATTTAATTTATTTATCGTATTTCTTAGTTAATTAGAAAAATAGAATTTATCGAATTTTAATTACTAGGTAAATATTCATCTAGAAATTATTGATCAAACTATTATTTTATCTTATTTTATTTTATGTAGGAAGTCTTTGTAGAAGGATGAAGGATTATTTTTAAGTACTAATATACTTTTCTGAAAATTTTATTACCATATATATATATATATATATATATATATATATATATATATATATATATATATATATATATATATATATATATAAGTAATAGAATAAAAGAAAAGAAAAAAGGAAAAAGGAAAAAAATCCTTAAACTAAATCCTTAATACACTAAACCCTAAGTCTAATTTACCAGAACCCCAGCCCGCCTAATTACCCCCCGCGAGCACACCCGAGCGGTCATCCGACCCTTCCCATCTACTCACCGCTCCCTCTACGCTATATATACATACATCTATTCCATAAACCCTAACCCTAAACCTACTCCCCCACGACCCTGCGCCGACCTCGATGATCGTCGGATCACCCCGCAGCCACCGGAGCACCGTCGGCCACCCCCGCGTCCGCGCAACCGTGAGATTCCGCGACAGAATTGAGTAGCAACGTACCCTACTTCCCGCGTTATTTTTTGCCGCATCGCTTGACCAAATTCGGATCCGTCTTCACCAGTATGTTCATGACCTATCCCCCTTCCAACTCTATAAATTAGTTTCCATCGAACAACGCTTAACGCGAGGTAGAAATCAAGGCCAAGTTAGAGAAAAACTACATCATTTATACTGCAGAAACTGTTGCGACCACCCATGTTTAAGGACTGATATCTTCCTCCACAGACATCCAAAATTAGATCCACCTTTTTCTATGTGAAGACCATATAACCGAGATTATTTCCTGTTAATTAGATTATTCTATTTTGTGTTATATGCAGAGATAAACTGGGTTAAAAATCAGAAAAAACTTGTTTTTAAAATTTTAAATTTTGCGATACGGAGCGCCCCCCGCCAAATGGGACTGCCCCGTCGCGTACCAATTGTACCGAAAGGTACGTATGGTATATCCTGACATGTGAACTTTTGCGAAAACTGATTTGGACGTGTGTGCGCGTCGAAATCAACCTGTATCCGTAAAAAGTTTCCGTATGGCAACTTTTATAAAATACCGTACCATTTAGTATACGCTCGTCGGAATATGACGGAACTTGTGCCATTTGATTCGTAGTATCACGTTGGTCCTGTGACCCAAGTTTTACGCAATTCTGTGACAGTTGACCAAGCATCCTATTTACAGGCCCCACGGTTGACTTTTTAGGCAAATTTGTGTTCGGCTTACCGGAATCCAAAATTGGACATACCGTTGAATTCGTATTGACGTTTAGAATTTGTTTGACCTATAATTTGTCCCATTTAGTGACCTTTACCCCTGGCACGTATTTCGGTGCAAAGTGGGCCACATATGGACCATGCTTTGGTCTGAAATTACTGTTTTGCCCTTGTGTCCAAATTGGACGAAAGGGTAGTGTTTTCTAGCTATCAAGCTAATTTTCGGGAACGTTGGTGATGTTTATTTCAGCATCCGTAGACGTTTGTTTCGAGGCCATAGTTCCTGATCATGTGTACTTGACATCTGGACGCTTACGCTTTACAGATTGCTTGCCAGGCAAGTATACCTTGTCATTGTACTGTGATTTACATTTCATATGATGCATGTATTTTATTTTTGGCCATTTAGTTCATATATTTTAAGTGCTATATAAATTGCGTATCCATGTAAACCCCCTCGACCAGAAATTAGGGCTAATTAAATTCAAATAACCTAATTAGGGTTAACTGGAATTAATTATGATTTATTATATGGTGTTATGATACTTGTACAATGATTTGATTATTTGGGATGATACCATAGCTGTTACCCTAAAGCTAATGCTACATATTTGACCTAGACCTGTAAAGCCATTATATTTAACCTAGAACAAACCCCGGATACCGATTTTCGTGCCCGATTCTAGTCGTACAAAAGTCGTTACAAACGTCCGTGCGCAAATTAATTAAATTGCGTAATTACGTTCGCTGCTCGTTCCAATTGACATTGAGACCCAACCTCAACCAGTTTTGACCAACCCAGATCACGATAATATTGTACACTGGGCCTACTACACCAATGACCCTTGTCCAACCTAATTTAGACTCCCGGATTTTATTTAAATTAAATTAGAGACACCCGTTACATTAATTATAAATTAATTAATGTGGCTACCTAACCTCAATTACATTAGACCCAACTCCAACCCAAACCCACATCCACACCCACAAGCCTCATACAAAATACCATACACCACCCTAGTCCAATGAGGAACACCAAACATGGTGTTTGGTTACATTAAATCCCCAAATCTAGTTATTGTGCAAATACCAAATTGTTCAGGGGCCTAATTGCAAAATTATAATGAGGTGTCCCCCTCTCATTGGCCCAAACTATCATGGAGAAAAGTATTGGTCATGCCTAACCGTATGCATCAATTTTTCCTCCCTTTTCCTATGTACTTACCTTACTTTATGTAGGGCACATCTTGGCCCTACATTTGAAATGGCCCATTCCTAGCCATCCACTCATCTTGATGGACAACCCCACTCCCCAAGAAAATAGGTCCAGCCGGCCCTAACCCCAAGACAGCCCCCCCCCTCACTCTCTCTCCTACATATACATGCATTATTACACATTAAATGAAAAACCAAAACCTAAAACTAAACTAAAACCCTAATATCCCCAACCGAGCTCCCCTCAGCCCGACCCCAGCCGACCCACCCCGAGCTCGACACCGGCCACCAGCCACCTCCAGACGCCGCCACACTAACCCAACCCCTTCGCCGGACCCTCCCCTACCCTCGGCCACCGCCACCCGGCCACTACGCCGCCGGCAGCCATCTCCCCAGCCAACCACACTGACCCGAGCCTCCCTCCCCGAGTGCACCGCCGACCCACCCATTCCCTTCGTGCTCCGCCACCTTAGCTCCGCCGACCGCCATACTTAGCCGACGACTCCCCCAGCCAGTCCTCCACCACCCCGTCGAGTTTCAGCCGACGCCGCCGCCACCTCAAGGAGCAATCGAGCCCGCAGCGCCAAGACATCCAAACCGCGGCTGTTGTTGCCGATCCTCCCCGAGCTTCGCTGGAGCTCCGGCCGGCCACCCCCGCCGTCGACGGTCAGCCGCCGGACTCCCCTTGGCCTGAGCATCGTATAGGTACATGATTTCATGTATTTATACTAGTATATTAATACTTAATTCGAGTTGTATTGGTTGTGTACACATATATACATATATATTTCCGTATTTATCTCTGTATTTAAATGCGTATTCATTATTATATATATATATTATTTATTTCCTGTATTTCTGTAGTATTTAAAAGTATATATACTGTTTAATATTTTCTAAGTATAATTTATATGTGATATATATATATATATAAATACATAATGACTAATAATAAAGGTATATGTATACATAGTATATATTTTTGGGTATAAATACTTTAACTTCCTAATGTGTATATGTGTATATATATATATACAAATAAATGTATATATTTCTGAAATACATAATATATGTATTATTGCATAATTATTAAATGTTGTATATATATATAAAATGTTATATTCATATTGGGTATACACATAAATATATATATGTATATATATATATATAAATAATGTGTGTATATATAAATATATATGTATTTTGGTATATATATAAATATATGTATATGAATATATATATATATATATATATATATATATATATACAATGTAAAATTAGTACAATTATAGAGTACAAGTATGTATTAAATTGAACTTATGAGTATGTATATAAATATACTATATGAAGTAGTACACTATGTGTATTATAAATATATTCAATATGTATATATGTATATATAAGTATATATATGTACATACAGGGTGTATTTGAGTATTTTAGAATATAAATGAATATTATAGTATTGTGTATTTTAAATATGATATTATATTTAAAATAAGTATGTGTATCTTTGTACTTATACAAAAATTATTTCTAAATATATATATGTATATATATATATAAATTCATGATATTACCCAGTTATGTACAGATATTTAATAAGTGTAATATTAGTCTATACTAATTAATACGTAAGTACTATTTTTGTACTATTAAACATAGCTATTTTTCTAATAATTAAATATGATATAGTGTATATGTATATGATAGTGTTAGCTATATATACATACAGCCCCGACCCTTGACAGTTGTAGATACAAACCATGTGTCTTAGTCGTGCTATTGTAGCGACTAATTTGGGTCATTACTATATCCTATATAGGATTGCTGGACACTACTGCCGAGGCATCAGGAGCAGGACTTTGGATTTCGTAGCTACCCGGGACAGGCAAGTATACCTTGCCTTGTTGTACTATTTAAATTCAATTATTGTTGGTTACATATTTATTCATTATATAAATGTGCGCGTCCGAGCAGACTCGGGTGCAGTCAACGAAGGCGTTGACGTTAGGAGTAGTATCTGACTTAGTGTCTAGTAGACCCACATAAAGTTGTGAAGTTATTGATATAACTTCCCAGGCCTTGACACGTATCATTACACGTCACAGAGTGAGTTCATGTAGGGACGCGTGCCTCATGCGCGACTGGCCATCAGTATGAGCAACACGTGTAGCGGTATGTAGCTCAGTTGTTTATTTCATAGAGACTTGCATCATAGTATGAGATGTCCACGTCGTTTTCACGATTTGTACATCTACATTGGGCGGGAAAGACATCTAGTAGGCGTATGGGACACCCCCCCCTCTGATATATACTCAAGTTACCATGCTCTTCGGAGATGGGGATTACAGTATATATAGCGAGTTACCATGCTCTTCGGAGATGGGGATTATAGCGAGTTACCATGCTCTTCGGAGATGGGGATTATAGCGAGTTACCATGCTCTTATGAGATGGGGAGTTGCAACATATTTCGGGTTACCATGCTCTTCGGAGATGGGGAGTTGCAATATGTTTCAAGTTACCATGCTCTTAGGAGATGGGGATAGCATCAATGCCCTTAAACGGGGGCATATGTGGCATATACTAGCCAGTCCCGACGATTGGTGAATTACGTCAGCATATGTCTGAGCCTACACATTCCCATGCGTACTACCAGGTCCTTAAATTGCATTCACTTAGATGGTTAGCACACCCCCCCTTTATTTACTCAGTACTTACTTATTGGCATGTATTTTTTTGTATCTTGTTACGTCCCTCTGAGGACCTGGTTTTCTTCCAGGTTGTTTGTGCAGTTGCAGGATACTTGATCTAATAGAGTGTGGACATCATTGCAGGTATATTTACATTTCTAGCTATTTCAGTCTTGTATTACTTCCATTTTATTCTGCTTATATAGCCTAGTGTTTATAGACCTATATTGTTCTTCTGGTCTATTCGAACGGATGTGTTATTGGGCTGCAGACTGATGATGCATAACGTTCTTCCTTGGATCACTTGACCATGGACAGCGTAAGTGCACTTCGTCGGGTCCATTAAATTGGAAAGCCCTACGGAGTCGTACCAGCTGGCCATTGCCACGGGTCTAGTCCCATAGATTTTGGGACTGGGGCGTGACAGTCCAAGAATAACTTGGGTGCAACGACGGTGATGTCGTATTCTGTTTTTACTATATATATGCATGTTGAACTAGTTTATGAGACCACCCCATTATCATGAGACATTTTATGTTTCATTAGCCATGACACTGTTATTACACGAGTGTGAGTCTCATGTAGGACACGGCCTTGCGTATTCGGCTGGCCACTGGTACGTATAGGACGTGCGACGGATAGGGATAACTGTTGATAAAAATTACATGCTAGAAGACCTGACAGTTATTTAGAGGTATTATCGTATCATGGATGTGACATACTTAGAGCATGGGTGGGGAGAACAACAAGTAAGGCGTTTTGGCTCCTTTGCACTTTCCTTGTAACCCGTACACTCCGTCGGAGATGCACGATCATGATGACCCCTATATATTACCTGACGGCCTCTGAGGTTCAAAATATGTCATACTTTGTAGGCCCCTAAATCTCCAAGAGAATCATGCCAATCCTATTTTGGCCAGATAGCCCACTTGTTGGAAAGTTGTTCTCAAACTGCATTCACATAGATGGTTAGGCGACCCATTTGATGTTTATTTTTAGTACTTTATTGGCATGTTTCTATGTATCTTGTTATGTCCCTCTGAGACCTGGTACCTTTCCAGGTATAGACTTACAGGAGTATCCACAGGAGTGCGGACCCGGACCTGACGCTTCATACCAAACTGAGGAGATCTTACCTTCAGAGTACCTTTGATTCATCGCAGTTGATGGATATTCTAGTTGTTATTTTCCTTGTGGACATTTATCTTGTATTAGAGTTGATCTCTTCTCTCATTTAGTAGTTTTAGTACAGTCGATTGGCAGTGGATTTGTTTCCATCCGACTATCATATTTTGATACTTCATATTTGAGATTCAGTTATTTATTTTCTATTTCTTTATTTATGTTGTAGATGAGATATAGATTGCTGTGACTTGTGTTGACAGTATATTACCACTTGTGGATTGGATATTCATAATACAGCGTACGTATGTGGTATGGTTTTTATATATTGGAGTTGCCATATACATACGGCTGGCATGATTACGTATTCCTAGTCCTACGTATTTTGGGACTGGGGTGTGACACGCTTCCCCCGTCATAGAATCGGGCAAGAAAAAGACCTTTTAGATCATCGAACAACGAAATACAGTTGTCTTAGAGACTGCAGAACCAGTCAAAGGCTATTCTGGATAATGCCCCCACAAAGAGCTTAGTGAGGATAGCGTCACTATGAGGTAGGTGCCCCGTTGCAGTCTCAAAGTAACTCATGAATTGATGGGGAAACATCTTCCCGTCAAATGGGTTCAGATTAAAGTGTTTGTACTTTGGCGGATACGGTACATCCCTCCATTTGGGGTGATACGGTTGTCGTATCCCAATCTCGCGGAGTGTGTCCCGATTGTCCAGCAAGTCCAGACGAGCTCTCAGTTCTCGTACCTCCCGAATTGCTTCTCGGGCTTCATCTGATGCAGAAGGAACAGACGATCCTGGTAGAGTATGATGACCACTAGCAGGAGGCGCGGTTGTATTCGAATCTCTATTGGTCCTAGGGTCCTGGTTTGCTTGATTTGAGGCCCATGGTGGTTGAGAGGATACACTTGCCTTGATGTCTAGAACTGCTTGGGTCAAGGCTTGCATTAACTCGCTCATGGTTTGCATCATGGCCTCGAGGGTATCGAGGTGCTGCCGATCACTGGGGCCTTTGTCCTCGTCCTCTGCCATGTATGATGCTCTCACCTGAGGTGAGATGGATGGGATGGTAGACATGGCAATTTCCTCCTCGGACTCTTACAGCGAGTAGTCATCGAGAAAAGTTGGTAGTATTGTGTCTCGTTCGGACTCTGATGGAACACTACCCCCAGCGCAGGAGGCTGCATCTTTTTTATGATGGTGGCTACCCCCAGGGATCTCAGCATATGTTCCCTGGGAATCACTGTCGTCTCAGAATGCTGGATTATCATAGAGTTTCATGGGACTGCGAGCCCCAGCTTCTACAGTCATCTGGAGTCCAAAGAAAGAGCTACCCCCAGTGGCTGGCAGCTTCTTCTTTGAGCGGGTACCCAGGAAAATACCCTTTGTAGGTCTTGCTGCTTGTTCTACTTGGACCCGCCTCCTCGATACACTGGTCGAGAGTGACGGACTGGAGGTGATGGACTTCCTACATCCCTTCGTGAAGGGGGCCTTCAAAGTCGAATAGCATAAGGTGAAGTGCGACTCCTCCTCCTTTGGTACTTGCACCTGCTCTTTGGGCTGCTGCCGGCTGGGTGCCCTTGGTTGAAGTCGATGTAATATCGACTGCATGTTTGCAAGTACTGCTATCTGATTACAGCAGCAATTGATGATAATGCTAGCACAGTGATGCCCCAAAGGGGCCATTTCACATGCCATGGTTTCTTTCCTTGCTTTGCGCTTATGATTGATCACGTTGCGCAAGTCACGCGAGATCTGATTTACCATTATAGCCTTGTTATGAGCACATGGGTGTGTAGGTATTATTTTTGCTCCCTGACCTGGGGTTCATGAAAGAACTTTTCCCAAGTCGTTAGTGGAAGACTTTTGAGATTGACCCCGTCCACTTGCCACTGCGGGTTGGACACGTGGTTCGGTCTTGTATAGCTTTTTGTCCGAGACACGCATAATAGTTAGCGATGCCTGTTGTCGGTCAGCCGAATAAGCAGTTGCTTGAGCTTGGCGAGCTCGCACTGCCCTAGACTTCTTAGTCCTTACACGAGCTGGTGCATAATACGAATAGTCCAAGTTTGAATTTTTACCATTCTCAGCATGACGAATAGGATCAGCGCTACGTGAGATTCGATCAAAAACCGAGTTTCGGCTGCTGACAGAGCCGCATGTGGCCATCTGCCTGCGACTGTCAACCGATGCCACATAGTCAATCTTATGCGGCCTTCTCCTTGGCCCCATAGAACTTTCATCAGCACCCGAACGTCTGGCATCGTAGTATTTTTCTCTGCCAAGGTTTGAGTGCCGAGCATTTTCTGCGTCAGACGAAGATACCGCATGGACATGGACAACCTGGGTGGACGCCTGACGAGCGTCTTCAGCAACAGAGAGAGAGGCAGGAAGAATATGCTCTGCAGTTGGGTGAGACACATTGGCCTTCGCTACCCAAGTCTTGGGGTTATTCTTAGGCCTTGCTAGCCTTGGAGAGGGACTTGCTCTGCCCGCAGAGAGCATCTCTTCGAACGCTTGCTAGTCGAAGAGTACTACCAGCATCCTCTGGGTTGAACCCAGCTTGGTCGCATCAGACTGCATCTCAACCTTCTCATTAGAGGAGAAGGACGTCCCCAACAGAGTTGCCATCTTGTTCGTCAATCGCAAGTGAGTTTAGGTACACTTTTGTTTAATAACAAACAAACGTACAAAAAAATGCTAAGCAGAAGATCTAAGTACAATATTTAATATGGGTAGTATGACGATGCAGATCAAGTGTTGTGGTGGCTCCTTTATTCCGTTGACGGTCTGATGCCGGAATGAGGATGCTTTCTCCTGTTTTCTCTCTCCTGAGCTTGTGTGCACGTACGCAGCTCGTCGGGGGTGTATGGTCTCTTCCAAAAAAATGAAGGCCCCCTTGGAACATCCAAGTTCCTCCTATTTATAGCCATCATGCTGATGGACTATAGGTGCCGCATATGTCTCTGTTTGGTGGTCGCATAGGACTCAACAGAATACGGTTGCAACTGCAGTCGTATGCCATGGACAGGCTGTCATGTGGTCTTGGTTATGATATATTGTTGAAGTGATCTTGGGGTTGTTGTATGCGTGACTTGGTCAGCTGGACACGTAGTCAGCACTGATTGTGCGAGAAATTATCTTCGGTTGTAACAGAAAGATCTTGTAGGTCGAGAGTCGTATAACGTCTTGGCTGCATATCGTGTGGCCGGATACATGCCCTCGTTTGGCCTTGGTTGGATAGAAAATTGGGCCACATGTTGACGAGGTCGCATGGGGGATGTAGCCGCATATGATGATTAGGCCACATGGATACACAGCCGCATAGGGGAGGACACGTAGCATGGTGCGCCTGTCGAAGCCATTAATGCGTGATGTGACTTTGTCTTTTTGCATGCCGCCCTTTTCATGAGTCTTGATGAGCTCAGAACTTTATGTCAGGTATCGGAGGCTGTGTCGAGGGCTCTTTATGCGGCCTCTTACTCTGAGGTTGTTCGGGCCGCATAAAGGCTATTATGCGGCTTCCATCTGGCCGCATAGATAATGCTCTTATGTGGCTCCAAGGGGCATGAGTTCTATGCGGCTTGCAAAATTGTTATGCTTCCTTGCTTGGTTCTACGATGGGGACAACTGCATCTCATCGTTCGACAATCTCAATGGTCTCTTTCTTGCTCGGTTTAACGAAGGAAGGAACGATATGTCGATGTCCTCTTTGATAGACATCACACAAAGAGATAAAGTGTTTGTATGGGAATACATCGAGAGGTACAGCCAAGCGACGTTGAAGTTACCCCCCGGTAACCCTGAGTCCACGTTAATGGACACAAGTCGGAGAAATCTTCTCCTTTCATTAGGCTATGGATGGGCGACTCTTAGTTCAAAGAATGGACGGCGTTCATCATAAATGCAGTCGGGGTTGAGAAGAAGGTGAAGGACGCCCATCTCTTGAGGATACAGATCTTCGTCGCTTATGATAGGGGAAAACGCCTCTACAAAAGCAACAACAACAGCAGAAATGGAGCCCAGGATAGCAAGGGAAAGCAGGCTCTTGTCGCCAACATAATCAAGAAGTCCGAGCAAAAGCACGCAGAGGCCCCAAGACCGAAAGAAACTTATTCCTTCGAAGATGATGACATTATGGCGATCTTTGACTTGCTAATGAAGAAAAACAAGCTTCGACTCCCCGATATCAAGCACCTTGTTGAGACAGCCTAGATGGATAATCTGAAGTACTGCCACTACCATCATTACGTCCGACATTCAATGCGAGACTGCTACACACTGAAGCGGTTCATCCAGCATCTTCTCGACACCAAGGCTCTCACCTTGGACTTCGATGACAAGACAGTTACGAAAAACATGATTTCGCTTCAGTTTAGTAACTTCTCAGCGACGGAAGCCCAAGACGGAGTAATTATGATCCCCCGGGCAACAATGGAGGTCGTCAATCTCCCGCCAGCCCACGACCAAACAACCGGGCTGATACCTCTCACCACATCATGAGGGAAGGCTATGTGGGTCTATCCCGATCTTTTCCTAGACTTGATACAGCATGTAACACCTTCCGCCACCAAGTCCTAGGGCAAGAAGTCTAAGTCCTACTACACAGTTTCTATCCCTTTCGAAGAAGCTGTAACAGAAACAACAAGGTTAGGCATGGCATACCAACGAGAGTATGACATCCCCGACAATGGGTCTCTCCCAATCTCTACATCCGATTCGGGTCCATCCCAGCCTCCAGCTATAGACAAGTCCAAGCAGAAAGAAACTCGCTTCCACAAACCGTTGCGCAAGGATACAGCTCAGGGACTGGAGAAGCCCTACAACTTTGGCATCTTAGAACAACCGGCCAATACGACGTCACCGTAAAACTAGGTGGACATGCATAATATATAATAAAGATAAAATACGACGTCACCGTCGTTGCACCCAAGTTATTCTTGGACGCGCAGTTTATATATAACAGTTAAAATATATGAACTAAATAACGAAAATAAAATGCATACACATATAGAATGTAAATCACAGTACAATGGCAAGGTATACTTGCCTGGCAAGCAATCTACGTAGTATAAGCGTCCAGACGTCAAGCACACAAGATCAGAAACTATGGCCTCCAAATAAATATCTTCGGATGCTGAAATAAATATCACCAATGTTCCCAGAATAAGCGAGATAGCTAGAAATACTACCCTTTCGTCCAATTTGGACACAGGGGTAAAACGGTAATTTCGGGTCAAAGCGGGTCCACATATGGGCCACTTTGCACCAAAAAGCGTGTCGGAGGTAAAGGTCTCTAAATGGGACAATTTATAGGTCAAAAAAATTCTAAACGACGATACGAACTCAACAGTATGTCCAATTTTGGATTCCGGTGAGCCGATCAGAAATTCGCCCTTAAAATCAATCGTGGGGCTCACAAATAGGTAGATTGGTCAACTGTCTCGGAAACGCGTAAAACTTGGGTTACTGGACCAGCGTGATACCATGAATACAATGGAGCAAGTTTCGTCGCATTCCGACTAGCGTACACAAAATGGGGTGATATTTTACAAATATTGCGATACGGGAACTTTTTACGGATACGGGTTGATTCCGACGCGCGCACACGTCCGAATCCACTTTCGCGAAAGCCCACACGTTAGGATATACCATACGCGTATTTTGGTGCAATTGGTATACCATGAGGCGATCCCGTTTGGCGGGACGCACTCCGTATCACAAAATTTAAGTTTTGAAAGATCAAGTTTTTGGTCGTTTTGGAGGCCGAATAATTTAACGCACAGAACGAATTAATAAAAACTAAAAGAGCACAAAAAATCTTGATTATATTGAGAATAAAATCTTTTAATTAGTTTTTGAAAATATTAAACAGATTGATGGCAAATTGGGTGTGAACATGGGAGTTTGGGTTGAAGTTTCTGGACTGCTTTTGGTCAGTTTTTGGGCTATTTTTCGGTCGAAATTTCGACCAATATAGGGCACGAAAACTCGTCTCGCTTGAATAAAAATCCTAGAGGGTTAGGTTGTGAATGTACACGGATAAACCGCTCGATAAAAGGACGAGAGATGAGAGAGATACATCACCGTGAAGATGGCTCGAGACTGCGGCTGTTGTGCACGCGATCGGCGCGCCCTGGGACGGACGGCGGGGGTCGGCCGGGCTACGATGTTGGTCGGCGCGGGGGCGGCGGCGCCGTGTTGGGGTAGGGTTTTAGGTTTGAGAGATTAGGGTTAGGGCTTAGGAATTTAGAATTTACATATGTATATGTATATGTATATGTATATAGGGAGAGATGGAGTGGGTTGCAGGGAGGGAAAGTAGTCTGGGGTCTGCGGTGAGTTGCTTGTGGTGTGGGGATTAGTTAGGTTTTGTAGTTTTACTTTAGGTTTAGTTAGGTTTATTAGTTAGGGTTTTATTTAGTTTATCCTTTTCTTTTCTTTTCTTTTCTTTTCTTTTTGCTTTTCTTTTCTTTTCTTTTCCTTTTCTTTTCCTTTTTCTTTAATTTTTCTTTTGTTTTTCTTTATTATTATTATTATTATTATTATTATTATTATTATTATTATTATTATTATTATTATTATTATTATTATTACTATTACTATTACTATTATTATTCTTCTTCTTATTATCATTATTACTAATATTATTATCATTATTATTATTATCATGGTTATTATTATTATTATTATTATTATTATCATTTTTACTAATATTATTATTATTTCTAATATTATTATTATTATTACTATGTATTTATTAACATATATTAAAATATATAAATGAGGAAAAATCCAAAAATAATATTTGTACACCAAATAAATTCTAGAAAATTACTTTATAAAGTTCTAACAAAATACCACACTCAAAATATTTTATGTAATATTTTGTAATTAATAATTAGGTATTTATCTAGTTATAATAAATTAAATAATTATATCATCTAATAACTAAGTAATTAATTAAATGGTTATCCACAAAACAGGTAATAGAAAATATTATGCAAATCTATAAAAAGGAAATTTACCTACTTTGGCACGGAAAATTTTGGGATGTTAATTGTAGAAAAAATAGAATTGAAAAATAACCACAAATAAATTATATATAAATTATCTAGATATTTAACACATAATCTATGGTCGTTACACTAATGTCATACTAACACCAAGAGATCGAATTCTTGTGCCACGAAAAAATTCTACAGGTAGTGTCTCATGTGTAGGCTACTTCTTATGAAGGAAGATACAGATTTTGGAGCCATTCTATATTATTAATGTCCAAACCATGGTGAAGTATTCTAATATAATCATTGGGTTTTAATTGTTTCGAAAAATAATCTAAAATAAATACAATAAATACAAAATACACACAAAATACCTATTTTTGAGTGAGGGGGTTTACAATCTACCCAACTTAAAAGAATTTCGTCCTCGAAGTTAAAAATAAGACATGATTTGCAAAATCTTTCACATTCGTATGTAAGGCAAGTCAATTGCAATCTCCTCCAAAAATTTTAATAACAAAATTTTTTTAAATCCATCGCAATTACTTCAAAATTAAAATAACCATTATTTAAATTAAAATTCAACCTATCGTAGTCTCTTCTCGATTTTCAAATCATCAACATCCAAATTTAATTTAAATCTATATGACATCCCACATCCAAAATTTACATCACAATTTCCAACTATCATAATTTCCTCTAGACTTTGAACAATACACAATTCTAATCAAATCTTATTCCTATTCTTAACTTATGAATTTTGTACTCTTCAAATTTTAAATTCAATTTTTATCCTCAACATTTCAAATGGGTTATCCAACAATCAAAATTCAACTTTTAATTCAAATCATCAAATTATAAAAAATTTAAATATAATTCACCAATTGTTCAAGTCTAGAATTCTATATTTATCCTCAAAATTTAAATCGATGATTCAACCTTTAATATTCAAAATTTAAATCATGTGCTCAATGTATAAATATTTGGTCCACAATATCAAGATATCAAAATTCATTAAATCCTCTTCATCTTAATTATTCTTCTAAAATAATTTAAAATTAAAATGACTTAAATCTCTCAATCTAATCTTACTTGATCATAATCAAAAAAATTTACCTCAAGTTGACAATGTAACTTCTACCCAACTTAGAATTTACCCATCTATCACATAAGGCTATACATTTAAGAAAGGCTTCCTCAAATTATTTATTCGTGTTATTCAATCCACAAAAAATTTTAACGCCAAAATATATCACATATGATATGCCCTTAATTACAAAAGATGGTCACAAAGTAATATAATTGACCTATGGGGTATATTTAGTACTCTCTGTGTATCAAACTTATACCAAGCACGATCGTTCGTCTTTCCGAAATAGGGGAAGACGAAAAACAATAATAAAGAATTCAATGAGGAGGTGATAGAATACAAGTTTGGGGGTCAAGGCGATTAAAGAATTCAAAAGGGAGTTGCCAAGGCAGTTGTGGATTGAAATCCTATTTTGGTAAATTCCTATTCGCATGTTCATATTAGAACAGTTATGTAAATGATAAGATATGCATGAACATATCTAAAGGGCAAGTATATTCATCTACTAGTCAACTATATATCTCAATCCACGTAAAGTAATCATGCAAAGAGCGAACCGAGCGCACTAAGGTTGTCCAGACCATAATACACTGATTCTGATTTAGACAATGTATTAGTAGGCGTCCCCAATAACACATATGTCATGAACAATCTCGATAAAAGAATAAGCTTGTAAAACTAGGCTATAAAATAGCAGCATAAGTCGAGGTAGTACAGAAAATATAAGTACTCTGGATTATGATGAAGGAAGGTACAAAATAATTCAAGTTCATCAAGAAGATAAGACTCGTCCGGTGTTGTGCCTCTAAAGTTGCCATACTAACTCCTTGTCTAAGTCTCTAGTCGACCAAATGGGGGTATGGGCCTCTAAGTTCTACAGTCTGGATAAACACTATCTTCTTATGCAAGTCTATAGTTGGAGTCATTCAATTACACTTCATTAATCGATCAAAAGGACTTTGTGATACTATGTTGTGAGGCGTACTACCCAACTTAAAAGAATAAACTAATATCGTAACTGCCTTGTGGGGATAAAGTAGAAATTCTTGTTAGGGTATACGAGAAAAAGATCTTGGTACTTATTAAGGTATCCTATTGTATTATATAGATAATGGTCATCTTAAGTCTTAATCATAGTATTTATAGAACAAAAGTGTTAATATTAAGAATGGAGAAGTTACTGGCCCTTAAGTGAAAGAGGATATAACCTATATAGAGATATGTGGAACAGATTACTTGATTTGAAAATAAAGAATAATCATAAACTTATAATCTAAATGATCAACTCAAACTATCAAGTTTCTAACTACTAAGCACATAATTTCAAAATTCAAGATTAACAACTAGAATCCTAGTAAACTATATATCCTAACATAAAAGGAATCACTTGGCTTACAATAAGAAGGGTTAGGTGGCACAAATTGAAAGATGAAGAAAAATTTTAGTCGTCGCACAAATAGCGAGCGCTAAGGTTTCAGAGGAACAAGATATAAAATTAAATAGAGAGACTCTTGATAATACCATGGTTTCCTAAGGAAAGGTGGTATGCTAATCTCTGTGTTCAATGTACGATCAAGAAAAATATTATATTCATTCCTCTTGGCTTCCTAAGGTACTGTTCTGCTAATATCAAAACAAGAATCTAAATTTATAGTTCTCTAATACTATCTCACTATAAAAGTTAGGTTTATTCCTAATATTCAACCTTGGATTTTTATTGGTTCCTCAATACTAGGGTCAAACAATACGATCAAATTTCTAACTACCCTAGTAGTGTCTATGCTACTCTCAAGTCCTTCATAAATATATCAAGGGATAATGGTCAATTAATCTACAGGTAAGGGATGCTAGGGTTCATTAGGTATTCTAAACTTAGTGATGTTTCAATATTCTAGTTGTATTCTTAGTAGGAATGTTACCCTAATTATTATTCTAACAACAAGGATTCATATATTCTAGGAGAAGGCTACACTCAATGAACTATTAGGGAAGTACATGAATCAAGCAGGATGCAATCATTTAAATAGAACGGATTGGAAGGAAGGTGAGTCATAGTCAAATATGGATGAGACCTAAAACTCTAATCCTATTTGCAGGCTTGCTCGGTACAGTAACGTAACCGAGACAATATACTCTCGACATGCATGGGCCACCACTAAAAATATGTCACGTCCTAGTCCCAAAATATGTAGGACTAGGAATACGTAAGCATGTTAGCCGTATGTATATGGCAACTCTAATATATGGAAACCATAACACATACGTACGTTGTATTATGAACAATAATTCACAAGTAGTATATATTTGTTACAAGTCACAGGACATAACTAAATCTCATCCACAAAATCACAAAGAAATGAATAACCAATCAACCATATAACTGAATCAAGTATAAAATGCTTGATAAGAACAATTAGTTGGGTGGAGACAAATCCACTACCAAACTGGAATATAAAAGAAACAAATAAGTACATCTAATGAACAATGAGGCTCGAAAAGAAGACCTCCTCGAAAGATAATGAAGTAGCAAGTCCTGATCCTTGCTCCTGCGAATAGTCATAATCGTCTATACCTGAAAAGGGACCATCTCCTCAGAGGGACGTAACAAGATACATAGAAGCATGCCAATAAATACTGAAGATAAACATCCAAAGGGTCATCTAACCACCTATGTGAATGCACTTTGAGAACAACTTTCCAACACGTGGAATATCTGGCTAAAATGGGATTGGCATGATTCTCTCGGAGAATTAGGGGCCTACAAAGCATGACATCTTTTGAACGTCAGAGGCCGCCTGATAATAATAATATATAGGGTTCATCATGACCGCGCATCTCCGGCGGAGCATACGGGTTACACAAGGAAAGTGCAAAGGAGCCCAAACGTCTTACTTGTTGTTCTCCCATGCTCTAAGCATGTCATATCCATGACACGATGAGACCTATAATAACTGCCAAGGTTTCTAATTATGCAAGTTCTATCAGCAGTTATCCCTATCCGTCGCACGTCCCATACGTACCGGTGATCAGCCGAATACGCAAGTTCGTGTCCTACATGAGACTCACACTCGTGTAACAACTGTGTCACGGCTAAGGAAACATAAGAATGCCTCATGATCATGTGGTAGTCTCGTAAAACTATGTCGACATGCATAATATATAATAAAGATAAAATACGACGTCACCGTCGTTGCACCCAAGTTATTCTTGGATGCGCAGTTTATATATAGCAGTTAAAATATATGAACTAAATAACGAAAATAAAATACATACACCATATAGAATGTAAATTATAGTACAATGGCAAGGTATACTTGCCTGGCAAGCAATCTGCGTAGTATAAGCGTCCAGACGTCAAGCACACAAGATCAAAAACTATGGCCTCCGAATAAACATCTCCGGATGCTGAAATAAATATCACCAACATTCCCAGAATAAGCGAGATAGCTAGAAAATACTACCCTTTCGTCCAATTTGGACACATGGACAAAACGGTAATTTCAGGTCAAAACGGGTCCATATATGGGCCACTTTGCACCGAAAAGCGTGCCAGAGGTAAAGTTCTCTAAATAGAATAATTTATAGGTCAAACGACGATGCGAACTCAACGGTATGTACAATTTTGGATTCCGGTGAGCCGATCAGAAATTCGCCCTTAAAGTCAACCGTGGGGCTCACAAATAGGTGGATTGGTCAACTATCTCGGAATCGCATGAAACTTGGGTTATTGGACCAGCGTGATACCATGAATCCAATGGCGCAAGCTTCGTCGCATTCCGACGAGCGTACACAAAATGGGGTGGTGTTTTGGAAATATCGCGATACGGAGAATTTTTACGGATACGGGTTGATTCCGACGCGCACACACGTCTGAATCCACTTCCGCGAAAGCCCACACGTCAGGATATACCATACGCATATTTTGGTGGAATTGGTACGCTATGAGGCGATCCCGTTTGGCGGTGCGCACTCCGTATCACAAAATTTAAGTTTTGAAAGATTAAGTTTTTGGTCGTTTTGGAGGCCGAATAATTTAACGCACAAAACGAATTAATAAAAACTAAAAGAACACAAAAAATCTCAGTTATATTGAGAAGAAAATCCTTCAATTAGTTTTAAAAAATATTAAACAGGTTGATGGCAAATGGGGTGTGAACATGGGAGTTTGGGTTAAAGTTTTTGGACTGTTTTTGGTCAGTTTTTCGGCCATTTTTTGGTCGAATTTTCGACCAATATAGGGCACGAAAATTTGTCCCGCTTGAATGAAAATCCTAGAGGGTTAGGTTGTGAACGTACAAGGACAAACCGTTCGAGAAAAGGATGAGAGATGAGAGAGATACATCACCGTGAAGATGGCTCAAGACTGCGCCTGCTTTGCACGCTCGTGGCACGCGCGGTGACGGACGGCGGCGGTCGGCGCGGGGGCGGCGCCGCCGGGCTGGGGTAGGGTTTTAGGTTTGAGAGATTAGGGTTAGGGCTTAGAAATTTAGAGTTTACATATATATATATATATATATATATATATATATATATAGGGAGAGATAGAGTGGGCCGCGGGAGGGGAAGTAGTCTGGGGTCTGCGGTGAGTTGCTTGCGGTGTGGGGATTAGTTAGGTTTTGTAGTTTTGCTTTAAGTTTAGTTAGGTTTATTAGTTAGGGTTTTATTTAGTTTATCCTTTTCTTTTCTTTTCTTTTCCTTTTTCCTTTTCCTTTTCCTTTTTCTTTTTCTTTTGTTTTTGTTTTTCTTTTATTATTATTATTATTATTATTATTATTATTATTATTATTATTATTATTATTATTATCATGGTTATTATTATTATTATCATTTTTACTATTATTATTATTATTATTATTATTATTATTATTATTACTATGTATTTATTAACATATATTCAAATATATAAATGAGAAAAAATCCAAAAATAATATTTGCACACCAAATAAATTCTAGAAAATTACTTTATAAAGTTCTAACAAAATACCACACTCAAAATATTTTATGTAATATTTTGTAATTAATAATTAGGTATTTATCTAGTTATAATAAATCAAATAATTATATCATCTAATTAACTAAGTAATTAATTAAATGGTCATCCACAAAACAGATAATAGAAAATATTATGAAAATCTATAAAAAAAGGGAATTTACCTACTTTGGCACGGAGAATTATGGGATGTTAATTGTAGAAAAATTATAATTAGAAAATAACCACAAATAAATTATATATAAATTATCTAGATATTTAACACATGATCTATGGTCGTTACACTAATATCATACTAACACCAAGAGATCGAATTCTTG
The DNA here is from genome assembly GCA_036927795.1 of Iris macrosiphon. Taxonomy (NCBI): domain Eukaryota; kingdom Viridiplantae; phylum Streptophyta; class Magnoliopsida; order Asparagales; family Iridaceae; genus Iris; species Iris macrosiphon. The sequence goes on along the minus strand of JAYESA010000002.1, from coordinate 28,411,576 downwards.
TACCACGAAAAGATCCTACATGTAGTGTAGTGTCTCCTGTGTAAGCTACTTCCTATGAAGGAAGATACAGATTTTGGGGCCATTCTATATTATTAATGTCCAAACAATGGTGAAGTGTCCTAATATAATCATTGGGTTTTAGTTATTTCAAAAAATAATCTAAAACAAATACAAGAAATACAAAATACACACAAAATACCTATTTTTGGGTGAGGGGGTTTACAAGACAAACTCATCATCTTCGGCAGAGTGGAAAGTCCACAATCCTTCGACCCAAAGGAACTGGAGCCAGAACCTGATACCGAAAAAATACCACTTCATTGGTATAGCTCTCAAGCCAAGCACCTTATTCAGAAGATGGGCTACGATATGAAAGGCTCTAGGGGCTTGAACTACGACAAAGGCCGACGGCTGCCTTTGCGTCTGCTGGCTCCTGCACGCAAGTATGAGTATTACTACCAAAAGATCAAGCATGGCTTGGGGTATGTAACACCTCCATCAACCCCTGAAACCTCGGAGGAAGAAGATAAGTCACAGTCACACTCTTGGGAATCCTCCACTTGGGACTCTGACACCAGTATCGGAGACCTCTTTAGACGAACGTTGTTTGTCAATATGGCGTCAGCTGACCATGAGGAAGACAACAAGGACTCACCGAAACTCTTTAAAGTGGAACCTGGGGCCCAGCACTTAGGCTCTCAATGGGAGCTATGTTTCGAGCAACGTGAATCTCCCACCGAAGATGAGGCCGTACAAGTCGACATGGGCCAGGAATCTACCCCCAAACCTATCTTCATCATCAAAGGCTTATCCGGTGAAGATCGTGAATCTCTGTTACAACTCATACGGGAATATATTAATATCTTTGCCTGGAGCTATGAAGACATGCCAGATTTGGACCCCCAGATTGCGGTCCACAAGCTCAACATCTTGCCGAACGCTAAGCCAGTGAAGCAACAACAACGGCGGTTCCGTCCGGATATCATGAACGTTATCGAAGATGAAGTAAACAAACTGATAGCTAGTGGCTTCATCCGCGAGGAACAATATCCCGATTGGATGGCCAATATCGTGACTGTCATCAAGAAAATGGAAAGATTCGAATGTGTATAGACTTTCGTGATCTGAATGCGGCATGCCCAAAAGATGAGTTTTCCCTTTCGATCACTAACATAATGATCGATAACACATGAGGCTTCGAGCGCATGTCCTTCATGGATGAATTCTCGGGTTACAATCAAATCAAAATATTTTTCGACGACGAGAAGCATACGTCGTTCCGGACACTGATGGGGGTATACTGCTACATAGTCATGTCCTTCGGACTAAAGAATGAAGGTGCTACATACCATTGAGCTATGAGCACCATTTTCCATAAATATTTGCACAAGATAGTGGAGTGCTACGTCGATGACATCGTTGTCAAAAGTTGCTCCAAAGTTGATCACCTTCAGGACTTGAGAACTGTTTTCGACTTGATGCGGGAACACTATCTCAAGATGAATCCTACCAAGTATTTCCTAGGAGTCTCTAGCGGCAAGTTCCTAAATTTTGTTATAACTTCGAAGGGTATCCCCGTAGACCCTGACAAGACTAAGGCAACCTTGAAATGCGCCCACCGAAGAACTTTAGAGAACTTTGTGGCCTTCAAGGAAGACTGGCATACATCATAAGATTCATAGCAAATCTCTTTGGACATTGTCAGTCATTCACCCATCTCATAAAAAAGGGAGTCTCATTTGTCTGGAACGAAGAATGCCAGTGTGCATTCGATGACATCAAGGAATACCTCATAAACCCTCCGGTGCTGGTAGCCCCTGTAGTAGGAAAGCCCTTTCTGCTCTATGTACGAGCAATGGATCACACTTTTGGCGCTCTGCTAGTCCATAAGAGGGACACAGGTCACGAGTAGGCTATCTACTACCTCAGCAGGATGATGTCGGCATGACGCACATATACAATCCCGTCGAGAAAGAGTGCCTTACTCTGGTCTTTGCTATCTAGAAAACTCGGCATTATGTGACAGGACAAACGATCCATGTGATCTCATGGGTCAACCCTCTCAGGGCCCTCATGCCCAAACCTAGGACACTCAACTCCCGCTTGGCTATGTGGGTGATACTCCTGTCACCATACGACATGGTATTTGTTCCACAGAAGATGGTCAAAGGTCAAGTGTTGGCCGATTTCTTGGATGTCCATCCAGTACCGAAAACCTCGAAGCTCTACGAGAAGATCCCAGACGAAGTAGCAGACTCAAACATGACCACAAGCGCAGAAGCCGTTTGGCGAATGTTCTTCGATGGTGCTTCAAGAACAGGTCCCAAAGGCGATATTGTCGCTGGCGTCGGGATAGTACTGATTTCTCCCCATGATCTGTCATCAATCGCACTTACTGCCTCACAGAGCCTTGCGCCAACAACGTGGCAGAGTATAACGCCCTCGTTATTGGACTCCATCTCGCTAAGAAAGTAGGAGCCGACTACCTAGAGGCCTACGGCGACTCTAAGTTGATCGTCAGTCGGGTCCGGGGTGAGTACGAAGTCCGGCATCAGAATTTGATTCTCTACCACCAAGCCGCACTCGTTATAAACTCCACCTTCGAGGGGTTCTTCATAGAGCATATCCCTCGACTACAAAATATTGAGGCTGACACCCTTGCCGGTCTCACAACCTCCTTGGTCGTCCCTGCCAACACTTACCAGTTGATCACCGTGGTCAGCCAAGAGCTAGTCTGCCCGAAAAACAATCTCTGCATGTGTCTGAGCTATGTCGCAGAGGAAGAAACTAGCATCCAAGACTGGAGGCTCCCGTTTATCGACTATGCAGCCTATGGAATCCTTCCTGAGAACCCAAAGGAAGCCACTTCCATCAGAATACATTCTCTCCGGTTCTATTATGATACGGCTACCAAAATATTGTATCGTCTCTTCTATGACGGTCTTCTGCTGCGATACTTATCGAATGCAGAAGCGAAGCAGGCTCTCCACGAGGCCCACGACGGAGTTTACGGTGTCCATCAACCCGGACCCAAGCTACATGACCGTCTCCAGAGAATGAGTTACTATTGGCCGACAATGGTGAAAGATGCCGTCGATTATGCGAGAAAGTGTCAAGCGTGCCAAATCCACGTAGACTTCATCCACCAACCCTTGGAGTTCCTACACCCGACTGTTGCGTCTTGGTCGTTCGAAGCCTGGGGCATGGATATCATTGGGCCGATCAGTCCGCCCTCGTCTAAGGGACATAGGTTTATCCTCGCTATTACCGAATACTTCTCCAAGTTGGCAGGAGTTGTTCCGCTCACTGAAGTCAAGACATCAAACGTGATCAGCTTCGTCAAGCATCACGTTATTTACCGCTTCGGCTTGCCACGAAGGGTCATCCATGACAATGGTCCACAGTTTGCAAGTCACGCTTTCTACCGGTTCTGTGACAAGAACCGAATTTAGAATGTAGCCTCGACTGCCTATAATCCAGCAATAAATGGTCCAGCAGAAGCATTCAACAAGACCATCATAAAGCTAATCAAAAAGTTCGTCTCATCAAATAAGCGCAATTAGAATGAGAAGTTGGGTGAATGTCTCTGGGCCTAACGAACAACGGTCCAGACGCCGACTGGTAGTACGTCATTCTCCTTGGTCTACAGGAACGAAAAGGTCCTCCCCCTCGAGGTCCAAATTCTCTTGCTCTGAGTGGCTCTCTCCAACCGGTTAACCGTCGAAGACAATCACCGTCGACGGCTGCAAGAGTTAGAAGCACTCGACAAGAAGCGTCTTATATCTCAACAGCGCATTGAGCTGTACCAAGCGTACCTCTCTGGAGCCTTCAACAAATGGGTTAAGGAGAGAACTTTCCAAGTGGGGGAGCTCGTCTTGACAGTAAGGAGACCGATGGTTATGACCCACAAGACGGTCGACAAATTTTAACCCAAATGGGAAGGCCCGTTCGTCATAGAATCTGTATTCTCCAACGGCGCCTACCGATTGGCAAAACCTAATGGCGACTTTCTCATGATGCCTGTCATCGACAAGTTCCTAAAAAAGAACTATGTCTAAGGCTAGGCTGGTACTTCTCTCTATCCACATCGCCAACAAAGATGTATAGGGTTCGCACTCCCTTTTTACCCCAGTGAGTGCCTATACACGATATTTTTCTACAATCCATTATCGGTATTCAGGAGTCATGGATACACAACGGATAATGGATCCTCAAAAGCGCCCCCAACAGAGCAGTCCTTAGGTCCATCAGCATACTCCCGCAGGGAGCACCCAAACCAGTCTCGTTAGACGCTAGTTCACGTCCATATTACCCATGAGTTATCGTCCTAACGATCTCTCTAACAGAGTAACCCTCAGGTCTTTCTACATTCTCGGATAGGCCACACTTAGCAAACCACCCCTCGGTGAGTTTTTCGGACATTGGTTCACGTCCATATTACCTCTGAACTACTGTCCTAATATTTTTCTCCGGCTGAGTTTGCCATATCCATATTACCTCTGAGCAAACCTTCCAGATTTGGCTATCGATTATCACGTCCATATTACCTCTGATATCGGTTGTCATCTCAACTTATCATCCGTACTTAACTCTAATTATGTCAGCGGTGCTAAGTCCACAAAACCTGCAACGTCCATATCACCTATGGCATGGCTTGTCCTAAATCTATTACTTGCACTCAGGTACGCAAGAAGTAATGGGGCTATAAAATCTATCACGTCCATATCACCTCTGATAGGGTTTTATCTCGAACCTATTACTTTTCCTCAGTGCGCAAGAAGTAATAGGTCCACCAAAGATCCCCAGTGGGATGTTCTAAATGGAAGCAAATGGTTCACGTCCATTTTACCTCTGAACTATGAGCTGTCCATGTTACCCATCCAAAGAAAACTGCCACATCCATATTACCTTTAGATCGTTTCCTTTTTCTTCCATCAAAAATACCGGGATCGTACCAACCTCTCGGTACGACTATCGATTAGCTCACGAGCTATCGTCCTCATACCCTCCCCAGTAGAGTTTGTCATGTCCATACTACCTCTGAGCAAATCTACCGGTTTTGGCTATCGATCATCACGTCCATATTACCTCTGATATCGGTTGTCAACTCAACTTATCACCCGTATTTAACTCTAAGTACGCTAGCGGTGTTAAGTTCACAAAACCGGCCACGTCCATATCACCTTTGCAGGGCTTATCTCTAACCTACCATTTGCACTCCAGTGCGCAAGAAGTAATAGATCCATCTAAGTCCCCCAGTGGGACATCCTTAACAGACTGCGGTGTTGTGCAACATCCATATTACCTCTAGTACAATATCTAAAGTCCACAACATGGAAAACGACAAGTGCAAAGAGAAGTTCTGAAAAAAGATAAACTTTTAATTAATATTCAAGATCATGAGTACATATGATGAAAATCCATTACATTCAAGGGTTTTTATTAATATTCAAGATTATGAGTACATGCGATGGAAAATTCTACAATCATAACTTTCTCCATCCAGGCGCCCCTCCGTGCTGTTATGGCAACCAGCTCAAGTAGAGCCAGCAGCAGAGCTCAATACTTTCTGGGTCATCCCTCCACAGCGCAAACCTCAGTATAAGGAAAAGAATCCATACTGATGGACAGCAAGAGAGGAGCGGATCAGACGCTCTACAAACCAGGCGGGAAGATCGAAGACAAGAATGGCAATTAATCTAAATCCTGTCATCGACATCGCAGCCTCCCGACCGGTAGCAGGCCACATAAAGGGAAGCAAGGCATCTAGCATGTTGCATAAACAGGGACAGTTCCACGCATGACTTAGGATATTCATCCTTATCTCCTGGATTAGTTCTTGGCAAAACTGCAGTATAAAGTTGGTCTTTACCCCGAACAACGGGCATTATGATATCCTTACATGCTCTATCATGAGAAGCACGAGGGAGGACAAAGCCTACACACGAAAAACATATGACATCAACAAACAAAAACAAAAGTTGGTGTCCATGCGGTAGAGCCTAGTCAACGTATGAGGTGCATTCCATGCGGCAGAGTCATGGTTGTCGCATGTCCATGTCGAGCACTCCATGCGGCAGAATCATAGTTGTCGCATGACCAAGGTCGAGCGTTCATCCATGCGGCAGAGTCTTAGCTGCTGCATGATGGTTGCCCTTCCATGTGGCAGACGAATGAGAAAATCTCGCGCACGTTCACGATAATCTCTCATCCATGTGATAAGGCTGTCTAAAAAGCCTGTGCGTGTTTTAGACAATTTCTCATCAACACAGCAAGACTGTGTACGGGTGTTTCTGTGTCCATGAAAGCCCAACGAGAAGAATGCGGTGCTCCCCTACCTCCGAGTAAAGCATCGAAATCAGGGGGCTAAGGATCAAGACCGCCCCTGACAAATTCCTCGGCAAAAAGAGCTGCAGTCGTCAGCATCCTTCACAGGGAAGAAGAAATAAAGCAAAGAACTGAAGCGCTCTCTCTCTCTCTCTCTCTCTCTCTCTCCTCCTCCTCCTAGCCGCCTATTTATAGGCTTCAAAGCCGCGTAAAGAGATCAAGGCAGTGAACCAAAGCAGTTATGAGGATGAACCTGACGCCTCGATTTACGGGATTCACTTTAAATCTCCTTGGAAATCGATGCCTCGAGTCATGTGTCAGAAGACGACGCAGAATTTCAAGAGATCGATGCGAGGATCGAAGCAAATTAAGGCATTAAATGATCGAGCAGCCTGTTAGAGACAATTATGCGGCCATAAGACTATGCGGCATGCTCTGCATATGCGGCCAATAGCGCTCGGCCATGGTTCTTTTAAAGTATTACAAACTTGTCATTTTAGAAACTTTGAAGGGGGTCTTTTAGAAGCATGAAAAATTATGCAGGCCGTATAGAGGCCACGTCCCCTCAAAGAACAAACCAAGCCGCAGAGGAGTCATATGCGGCATAAACATCAACCAAAGATCTACAAACCGCATAGTATACTCTATGAGGCCTAAAAACAACTGCAGAGTAGGAAGGCCGCATAAAACTCCCCTGACACAGCATTCGGTGACTATTAGACTCTGACACATCACTCATCATACTGAGGTGCTTCGAGACTTATGAAGACGACTGCTCAAAAAGGACAAAAAGTTGCATCAACTCATTGATGACCTCGACAGACGTGCCATGCCACGTGCTCATTCATATGCGACTACATATCCATGCGGCCTCTTCATCATACGACCAGAGTGTCCATCAGACCAAGGCCAGACGAGAGCTTGCATGCGGCTGCGTACCCATGTGGCCTCGTTATCATGCGTCCAGAGTGTCCATCCGACCAAGGCCATACGAGAGCCTATATACGGCTACGTACCCATGCGGCCTCATCATCATGTAGCCAGAGTGTCCATCCTACCAAGGCCAAACGAGAGCACATATGCGGCCAAAATATCGTGCGGCCAGAGTGTCCATCCGACCAAGGACAAACGAGAGCACGTATGCGGCCACGAAGATATGCGACCAAGATGTTATGCGGCTCCCGACTTGCAGGATCTTTCTGTTGCAACCGAAGATAATTTTTTACAAAATCAGTGTTGACTACATATTCAGCTGACCAAGTCATGCATGCAACAAACCCGAGATCTCTTCAACCGCATATCATAACCAAGACCACGTGGCAGCTTGTCTGTGGCATGCGACTGCAGTTGCAACTGCATTCTGTTGAAGGAGTCATATTAGGCCACCAAACAGAGGCATATGCGGCATCTATAGCCCATCAGCCTGATGGCTCTAAATAGGAGGAACTTGGACGTTCCCAGGGTCCTCTTTTCAAAGACCATACCCCAGAACCCCCCCTACGAGCTACGTACGTGCACACAAGATCAGAAGAGAGAAAACATGAGATAGCATCCCCGTACCCTCATCAGACCGTCAACGGAGTAAAGGAGACGTTGTCACGCTCAAGCTCCATCGTCACTACCCAGATCAAAATATTGTACTTAGATTTTCTGCTTAGGATCTCTTTGTACTTCTTTGTTTGTTATTTTAACGTTCAAAACTTGCGATGTTGAACACGTCTGACCCCCGTGCCCGCCCTCGTGTCATCAGGATTAGGCAAGGTGATCGACTGGGAGATCGAACACGATGGAGTAGCAAAGGAATCAACCCAACCTGGACTTTCAATTCTTTAGGAAAGAGGAAGTCCAGTAGGTCAAAGTGTTATCTCCGAAGATGATCATACCTTCGGAGACAATAGTTCAACCTAGTGGCCACCTTCTTCAGAATTTACAGATTCGTGAGCATGAACCTCCTCTCTAAACACGTCGCCTGTTGAGTCTGGGCATGAGTCTGCTATGTGTCCAATGCATCGACAGAAAACACACATTTGTGGTATCCATTCAAAAATAATAGGTCTTAAAAACTTATTGCCGTCATGCAAGTATGGTTGAACATTCGGTTAATTCGGTTCCAACTGAACCGAATAACCAAAAATCAACTTGGACCAAAAATCGAATGAGCAAAACCGAAACCAAATCGAAATGGCCCATAACCGAACCGAATTAAATCGGTTCAGTTTTCGGTTTATTTGGTTTATTCAATTTTTTGTTTATTTGCGCTTTTTTTTGTTAATATATATAGTAACTAAATATACCTAGATATATTTAGTATACACCTATAGTGTGTGTGTGTGTGTGTGTGTGTGTGTGTGTGTGTGTGTGTGTGTACGCTTGGACTTAGTGAAGTTCTCATTCGTTCAGCGAGTGAAACACAAGAAGTTCTGTCGTTAAGATTTTTCCAAGTACTTAGCTTCAAAACGCATGTGTACAAATCAGTCATGCATCCAACAAGATGGACGCATGTTGGGAGGTATATGCGGAAAAGAGTTCATGCCGCATAGCAAAGAGTTCAGGCCGCTTAGAACTCTCTGTCGCATAGGTATTGGCCGCATGAACACTTCGTCTTCTCCAAACAGTAAGTTCAACAATGGCGGAAAGCTCAAAATCGAAAATTTATTTTCTTCATAAAAATTTTATTTTAACTCCAAATCAAGTGAACCAAAAGTCAAAACTGCACGAAATTGAATGCTTTATCACGTGGAATAACTAGTTTTTGAAGATACCAAGTTTAAATAGATCAAAACCAAGAAAACACATGGAACCCATGAAATCATATTCTTCAAATGTAGTTGTATCCATCCAACAAAGTCAAAAACTCCAAGTATTAAAAGTTCTTAGAATCATAATGCGCATATATTAGAATAATAAAATGCAAGAAAAAAAGCAAGAATTAAAATCTAAGGATTTCTCCATGTCATGCAAGGTGTACTTGCCTAAAATTAAGAAAATGAGAGAATGAGGGAAGAGAGAGAAAGATGTTGACTTATATAGTTAGGCCTTGAGGTTTAGACCATGGATTCAACTCTTGACCAAACCAAGCCAAACAAATAAACCATGAACCAATCTAAACCAAAGAATGTGTCTAGTCTCCATGCAACCTAATTATCATGCAAGCAATAAATAATATGTTCCAAATATGTATCAAAAATAGGAAGTGGCATCTCTACCCACCTTAGAAAAATTCTGTCCTCGGAATTCAAACTCAAGGCTAGCTAGAGAAATCAAAACAACCACTATATTAGCCACAAGCACATCTACACATGCAATCAAATTCAATCACATAATGGGAAAAAAAATATCATAGAGCATGGGTGAACGAATCACTAGATTCGAGATACGAAGGCATAGGAACAAATATACCTTCAAAGTCGAAGAAGTGTGAATACCGAGACCGGATATCGTTCTTGCGCTCCCACGTCGACTCTCCCAAAGGGTTATGACCCCAAGCAACTCGGACAAGATGGATAGTTCGATTCTTGAGCACATTCTTCCTTAGGTCCAAAATGGACACGGGTTGCTCCTCGAGACAAGTCGGTACCAATGACTAGCTCAGAATGGTCAATGATATGACTCGAATCTGGGACATACCTATGCAACTGAGATACATGAAACACATCGTGCACCTCACATAGCGAAGGCGGGAGGGCAAGACGATAAGCAACATCGCCTACCCGCTCGAGGATATCGAACGGACCGACGTATCGCGGATTAAGTTTCCTGCGGACCCCGAATCTAGTGACTCCACGGGTCGGCAAAATCTGCAAGAACACGTGGTCGTCGACGCGAAACTCTAAATGCCTACGGTGCTGATCCGCCCATTGACGATGTCTGTCTTACGCATCCCGAAGTCGCTCTCTGATCTTCTTGACAACTTCTACTGTCTGCGTGATCATCTCGGGGCCTAATATCTTTCGCTCACCTATATCATCCCATGCCAATGGTGACCGACACTTTCTTCCATATACTGCCTCGAATGGCACCATTTGGATACTCGCCTGATAATTGTTGTTATACGAGAACTCGACGAGATGAATGTGATCTTCCCAAGACCCTCCAAAATTTAAAGTACAAACTCGCAACATATCCTCCAATGTCTGGATGGTTCTTTCTAACTGCCCGTCTGTCTGAAGATGATAAGCAGTACTGAACCTCAACTTGGTGCCTAGACTCTGGTGCAAGATCTTCCAAAAATGAGAGGTGAACCGAGTATCTCGATCTAATACGATACTTACCGGAATACCGTGATGTCTTACTATCCGTCGTATCTACTTTTCTGCCAACTGCTCTATAGACTGTGCTACTCGGAAAGAAAGAAAATGAGCTACTTTCGTGAGTCGATCCACTATCACCCAAACTACATCACGATCAATTGGAAATCTAGGTAAACCTGTCACAAAGTCCATCGTGATATGCTCCCACTTCCACTCCAGAATAGGAAGGGTTGTAATAATTCTTCTAGTCTTTACTAGTCGGCCTTTACTTGCTGACATACCAAACATCGAGAAACAAATCATGTTATATCCCTCTTCATCCCGTTCCACCAGAAATGTTGCTTGATATCTTGATACATCTTGGTAATCCTGGATGAATTGAATACTAGGAACTGTGCACCTCGGTCATAACTTCTTGCCAGATATCTCCACTTGGTACACAGAGACGATTTCCTAAATTTTCTTATTCGGTTTTCGTTTTTGACCGAAACTGAAACCCGAAACCGAAACCGAATAAGAAAATTTAGTATTTTCAAAACCGAAACTGAACCAATTTTTTTTAAACCAACCGAATCTCGTATTCGGTTCAGTTTGGTTTAGTTCGGTTCGATTGTCGGTCCAAAACAGAATAATGCTCACCCCTACATGCAAGAGTATTGGTACTTCTTTTGGCAGATCCTTGCGTGCAGTTATCCCTACCATGACTCGCGCAAAACCTAACCATCGCCTGCTCGTCATAGCCGAGTTCATACGCATGGGCAAGCCTACAGTGCTTGTTATCGTACTCGATGCCTCCACGTTCCACAGATGAAGAGGGAATCGAAATAGTTGAATCCAAACCGGTGTTAAGACAAGGAGATCCCTCTCCAAGTATATTAGAGGTTCTCATCTCTTAATTATGATTAGCCTTCCTTCAAAGGTGCTTGGTCCTCCGCGGAGCACCGAGAGAAGAGGCAACTCACTTGAGAATTTCGCAAAGAAGCACCTATTTTTACGCAAGATGATTTCGATGACTCCTAGCGGTCTCCATATGCAACGAACGTACGACGAGATAACCAAATATGATGGTCGTTCCCCTAGAACGTACAACAACAAGGTATGCTCCCATTCGACCATCAATCATTCTCCATCTGTCATGGTAATCACCGTAATGCATTTACCATCTATCAGTTCATGGACCGAAGAGCTCCTCAACAACCCAATCTCAGTTGGTATTGACTTGTGCTTGGAGGCTAGTACGGACGCACAAATTGACGCCCAAGTTAAGGTAGGTCTAGTTGCAAAGGAGGCTTCTCCCCCATTTGTAATCTGCCTAGCCAAAGCTACTGGCCTGGCCACATTGCTTCAGGGGTGGGGGGATCCATCATCGATCTGACCTTAGGTTGCAGCTTAGCTGCCTTCCGAGAGAACTCTCTTTGACCTCCAGCTTTGCTCATTGGACCCTCACCTTGCAGACGAGCTACAGTTGCAGTTGGACCCTTGCCCATCCGATTGATAGGGCCACGTCTCAAAACAGGTATGGCTACAACCCATGCTTCGAATTTGTTACTTGAGCTCTACACCACCGGACTTCGGTCCAATCCCCTTCCTCTAATGGATAGAGAGGGGCCGACTGGACAGCCAAGGGTGGATCATCAGCGCTAGAAGACCCCGAATAAAGGGGGAAATCATCGCCACCGCCAAGAACCATAACCCTAATGTTTATATATCACAGGCTAGTGTGAAAGCGAAAAAGTAAATGAAAGTCGAGAAAGAGGAGGTTAAATTAGTATTAAAAAATATTATAAATTTAATTAAATAATTAATTAGTTTGTGTTATCATTATAGTACACTTTTTCACTTTTACCTCTCAATCGAACTATTAACACCCACACAACTAGTTAATAAAATAATTGAATAATAAAAAGGTTAAATAATTACATAATAATAAAAAAGTAATTATTCATACGTAAGTTAAATAATTACTTGACAAAAAAGTAAATCAATCAGTTAATAATTTTTTTGGTGATATTAATTGTTAATACTTAAAATAGAAAAGTTATATAATTAGTATTAATAAATAATTATTAATTCACCTAGATAACAAATTATTTTATTGAACTTTATTTTTTACTTTCCATCTCCTACATAGACATTCAACGTTAATAATTTTTTGGGTGAAATTAATTGTTAATACTTAAAATAGAAAAGTTATATAATTAGTATTAATAAATAATTATTAATTCACCTAGATAACAAATTATTTTATTGAACTATATTTTTTTTACTTTCCATATCCTACATAGACATTCAACGTTAATAACTTTTTTGGTGATATTAATTGTTAATACTTATAATAGAAAAGTTATATAATTAGTATTAATAAATAATTATTAATTCACCTAGATAACTAATTATTTTATTGAACTTTATTTTTTACTTTCCATCTCCTACATAGACATTCAAACGTTAGGGCATCCAAATTCTTAAGTCTAAATTTGTTCACGTCCAAATTACAAAACATCATTTACCAAAATATTCCAGTAGACAAGAAGTAGAATAAAACTCAAAAACATACACATATTTCAATTTCAATCGACAAAAAAAAACACTTTTTGCAGTTAACACGGATCAAAAAGCCCTTGGTTAAGAGTACATAACACAACTGCATATATTATAAAAATCTCGTTCTAGTAGTTACGCTCTTGACTCTATGTATCATGAGCATATAACAGTACAGTCGTAGGAGTAACTTAAAGCTTCAAAACAGAATGCTTAATTAGCGAACAAAAGGAAACTAAAACATCTTCTACAATTTCTAGGTGCTTCCTCTGTGCTTACTATAGTACTTCTCTATGGCGCAATACCAGTTCCACTGGAAGCATAGGCCTAGAAAGCGCATGGGACCAGCACCAAACACCTCCAGCAGTGCCTTTAGGCTTGACCTCTGCGGGGATAAACCAGCAGTAGCTATGGACAACATTGTTCCCTCAAAATTGCAAGGGATAATAAATGCTGCAGACTTGATGCCGTTTAAGGCTTTTTCAGCAACATCATCAGATTTCATTCCACCAGAAGATCCTGCTATAATGCTACTGAGCTCTGTTCTCAACTTGGCCTCTGCGTAAATATACCTCGGATTAGTTTGAAGTGAAATAACTTACTTTAAGGTTCAATAGAAATGATGAAAGATAACCTTTCATTTTCCAACATGTTTCCTATTTTACGAAATGATTACTTGCTGAAAGTTTTCAACATTAGTTGTAGTTGTAGTTGTTGTGTGTGTGTGTGTGTGTGTGCGCGCGTTGGTGGTGGGGGGTGATATCCTTTGAATCAAGCTGATATAGTGATCCAGAATTAAGTTCAGTATAAGAATAGGAGAGAACACCAACCTTTCAACAGGATTAATTTATGAATGAACAAATAGAGAACTGAGCCATATATGCTCAGCAAATTTTCTCCTTAATTAATAAGCTCACAGTTATAATCTTGTATATAAAAGCCTATGCCACCTTGTAGAATATTTTGGAGTAATTGTTATATATTTTTATTGATAATCTCTTGGCTATTTATAGCCTTACAACCCTTCATCTTACATTAATACTCCATTAAAATCCACTGTAGAATATTCTAATATCCCAACAAATATACCAAGAATATTCTAATATACCAACACTCCTCAAGATGGACAAAAGATATTCAATAAGCCCATCTTGTCACATCCTCTAATCATACCAAGAATACTCTAATATACCAACACTCCTCCTCAAGATGGGCGAAAGATATTCACTAAGCCCATCTTGTCACATCCTCTAATCATATCTGAGCTAAGTCTCTTGGTCATACTGTCTGCTACCTGCTCCTTGGTTGGAATATGACCTAGCTCCAGTAATCCACGGTCCAACTTCTCCTCGATGAAGAACCTATCGATATCGATGTGTTTGGTCCTGTCATGCTGCATGTAGCGCCCCGTTCTCCCGATGCGGAGAGCGCGGCTAAGAAACACAAGTCGGTATCGTTCGATCGGGATAGATTGAATTAAGAACTCGTCCTCGTTATGGATTTGTTTCTTCGGAATCGATTCCCATATTCAGTGGACTGCGCCCCAAGGATCGGCTTAGCGGCAGAGTCAGGAGGGACCTCTCCGCTGCTATCTTTTATTACCTCGGTTTTCGATGTCGCTTGTTGCTTTCGTGCTTTGAGTTGGTTTTGGGACTTGCTTGTTTTCTTGAACGGTTTCGATGGTTTTCATTGTTTTCGTTCATTGACTTGCACTTCTATTCCGAGATTGGAAAGAGAGGAAGAAGTATTAATCGAGCTGTTCGTGTGCAGGTGAACGAGCAGTAGGCGGCTTGCGAGCGGAGTCGTGAAGCGCCTCTTTCCTTCTTCTTTCCAAAATCTAAGTGAGTGGCTACCAACCCGATTAGCTAGTCCTGCTTCCAAGCTTCACAGCTAATAAATCTGCACTCTTCTATGCCCCGATCAAACGATACCAAGTAATAATAAAAGAAACCAAGATAAAAGACAAATATACTTGGTTATTATGCTTGTCAATCAAACCTGTGAACTGTTGCCTTATCGTATGCTTGTTCGTGCAAATGTTCTATAAAACGTGCTAAGTATAGAACACATCTTGTATATGCATAATTGTTCAGGGAGGCTATGTTAAATGAATCATGTATTACTGCTTGTCGTGCACTCGTGTTCTTGCACTCGTGTTCTTGCAATCGTGTTGCCTCAACTGCATGAATTGTTAACTTGTTAATCGTGTTCGATCATGGACAACTTGTGCACAAGGTATAGTTCTGCGGACGGTCGCTGGGGCACTGGCACCGATCCGATCCGGGCGGAACTCGTGTATAGTCATCGTGTACGGGATAAGATGGCTTGCAACGCCTCGTGTACTATCGTTGCATGCTATCCCTGTCTCGGACTAGTCCATTATGGCAACCATGCCAGTGATCATCGTGTATATTTAAACCTGTTGCATACTAACTTGTGTCTTCGTGGCAGGGAAGGCATGGTAAGTATTGTGCAGGTAATTCAGACGGTCAGGTAAAATCCACCTAACGGTGGCACGTTCATTTCAGTAAATTCAATATGCTGCTTACTTGTAAATGAACTAAGGCAAGATAGAAACCCACAAAAATATGCATGCTTCACTAAACAACGTGTTGATTGGTATAGTTCGGCTAGCTCGCCTTCACCAGCATGTTTCGATATGCTGACCCTCGTTGAAACAGGTTCTCCGCACCAAGGCGAACCGAGCGAGGAGCCGAAGTCGTCTTCCCGATCCAGTCCAGCTGTTAGCGCATCTTCACCGCGCCTCGAAGCCTTTTGAAGTCCGAAGCTGCAACTCTTCATACACAAATGCAGCTCCGTGGCAAAGCGATCCTCCAGCCTGGAGGTCTTTATCATTTTGAGTTTATAAAGGGATGTAATGTACAGGACTGCTATCTCATTTTGAGTCATCTCTTTTGTAAGCCGTTCGGCATATTAGCTAACTCGTTCAAGAGTTTGTAATAGATGTTCATTATCAATAAAGAGAACTTTTCTATGTTTCAAATCTGTGTTTCAATTTATCTGCGTACTCTGAATATGTGCTTGCTATGCAAATCATTAAAGCCTTGTGCGGGCGCAACTCCAGGCCCGCACGGCGGTCACGATTCGGGGGACGCCTCAAGTGATTCTACGGAATTGGGTCGTGACATAGTGGTATCAGAGCACAGATTCAAGTTCCTTAGACTTCGTGCTGGAAAAGTTCCTTTAACGATCAAATTCCTGTGCGAACTCTTGAACTCGCTAGGCCAAAATGAGATACGTTCATGCAATAAGTCCATAATACATTATGATCCTAATGTAATTTACCTTCTTTTGAAGGAATGGCTCCAGCGCAATCTGCAGCGCAAACTCCGGACGAAACGCAAGGCCAAGAAAGTAGTTCGGATACTTCGGAAAGTTCAAAGAGCCAGCGAGCCGTGCCAAGTATCGATCCCGTCCAACGAATGTTGCAGATGTTGGAGGCAAACCAACAAAGGGACGAGGCTCGCTATGAACGGGCCGAGAAGCGGGCGGAAGAGAGTCAGCTCAAGTTTCAAGACAATATAGAAGCACGATTCTCAGTCCAACAGAAGCAGGTAGATACCCTGCAGCAGATCGTTCAGACTCTGGCATCCAACCAGTCCGCGGCAACGCCAGCGACTCCGATGGAACAGCCCGTGCTTGAAGTAGAGACGTCGCAAATTCCAAGGGCGAGGGACGTGACTGCCTTCGACTTTGGCCACTTCAAGAAAGTCTGCAACACCCCATTCAACGGGACTGAGGACCCAGTCGTAGCTCTAGATTGGTTGGCCGAACTTGAAGATCACTTCGCTCTGCTAGAGGTCCCCGAAGAGAAGCGCGTCGCCTGCGCGCAACTACAGCTCCGCCTCAACGCACACGATTGGTGGGACGTGCATCGACGATCTCTCCAATTTGATCACGGAGAGGAGGCGATCTCGTGGACGACCTTTCGTGCCGCGTTCGAAGAGGAGTTTGTACCCCCTCCAGTACAACGTCAAATGGAAAACGAGTTCATGCAGCTGCGGCAAGGCAGCATGACAGTTAAGGAGTACTCCGCCGAATTCAACCGACTCTCCAAATTCGCTAGGGCCTATTTACCTGATGCAGCGAGTCGAGCTAGAAGGTTTGAAGGTGGACTACGCCCTGCCATCCATTCGCACGTAGCCGTTCCTCAGTATCGTACGATGCGTGAAGTCATGAATCACGCCCTATCGCTTGAACCTCACTATCCTCACGTTCCTGTCGGCGCTGTGCATACCTACACTCACAAACGCCAAAGCAACGATAGAGGAAATACTGCTGCAAAACGCCCTAACAACGGAGGGCACCAAAGAGGAAACCCAGGGCCATCGTGTAATTTCTGTAAAAAGCGTGGGCACACTGCCAACAATTGTCGTTTGAGACTTGGGTTATGCCTAGCGTGTGGACAATTAGGCCATGCCATTAATTCCTGTCCGAACCTTCCTGATCGTCGTCCCCAACGAAATAATCCCTAACGATAAGTTCTACCCTAAGTTTCGGGACGAAACTTCCAATTAGTTGGGTAGGATGTAGCGCCCCGTTCTCCCGATGCGGAGAGCGCGGCTAAGAAACACAAGTCGGTATCGTTCGATCGGGATAGATTGAATTAAGAACTCGTCCTCGTTATGGATTTGTTTCTTCGGAATCGATTCCCATATTCAGTGGACTGCGCCCCAAGGATCGGCTTAGCGGCAGAGTCAGGAGGGACCTCTCCGCTGCTATCTTTTATTACCTCGGTTTTCGATGTCGCTTGTTGCTTTCGTGCTTTGAGTTGGTTTTGGGACTTGCTTGTTTTCTTGAACGGTTTCGATGGTTTTCATTGTTTTCGTTCATTGACTTGCACTTCTATTCCGAGATTGGAAAGAGAGGAAGAAGTATTAATCGAGCTGTTCGTGTGCAGGTGAACGAGCAGTAGGCGGCTTGCGAGCGGAGTCGTGAAGCGCCTCTTTCCTTCTTCTTTCCAAAATCTAAGTGAGTGGCTACCAACCCGATTAGCTAGTCCTGCTTCCAAGCTTCACAGCTAATAAATCTGCACTCTTCTATGCCCCGATCAAACGATACCAAGTAATAATAAAAGAAACCAAGATAAAAGACAAATATACTTGGTTATTATGCTTGTCAATCAAACCTGTGAACTGTTGCCTTATCGTATGCTTGTTCGTGCAAATGTTCTATAAAACGTGCTAAGTATAGAACACATCTTGTATATGCATAATTGTTCAGGGAGGCTATGTTAAATGAATCATGTATTACTGCTTGTCGTGCACTCGTGTTCTTGCACTCGTGTTCTTGCAATCGTGTTGCCTCAACTGCATGAATTGTTAACTTGTTAATCGTGTTCGATCATGGACAACTTGTGCACAAGGTATAGTTCTGCGGACGGTCGCTGGGGCACTGGCACCGATCCGATCCGGGCGGAACTCGTGTATAGTCATCGTGTATGGGATAAGATGGCTTGCAACGCCTCGTGTACTATCGTTGCATGCTATCCTTGTCTCGGACTAGTCCATTATGGCAACCATGCCAGTGATCATCGTGTATATTTAAACCTGTTGCATACTAACTTGTGTCTTCGTGGCAGGGAAGGCATGGTAAGTATTGTGCAGGTAATTCAGACGGTCAGGTAAAATCCACCTAACGGTGGCACGTTCATTTCAGTAAATTCAATATGCTGCTTACTTGTAAATGGACTAAGGCAAGATAGAAACCCACAAAAATATGCATGCTTCACTAAACAACGTGTTGATTGGTATAGTTCGGCTAGCTCGCCTTCACCAGCATGTTTCGATATGCTGACCCTCGTTGAAACAGGTTCTCCGTACCAAGGCGAACCGAGCGAGGAGCCGAAGTCGTCTTCCCGATCCAGTCCAGCTGTTAGCGCATCTTCACCGCGCCTCGAAGCCTTTTGAAGTCCGAAGCTGCAACTCTTCATACACAAATGCAGCTCCGTGGCAAAGCGATCCTCCAGCCTGGAGGTCTTTATCATTTTGAGTTTATAAAGGGATGTAATGTACAGGACTGCTATCTCATTTTGAGTCATCTCTTTTGTAAGCCATTCGGCATATTAGCTAACTCGTTCAAGAGTTTGTAATAGATGTTCATTATCAATAAAGAGAACTTTTCTATGTTTCAAATCTGTGTTTCAATTTATCTGCGTACTCTGAATATGTGCTTGCTATGCAAATCATTAAAGCCTTGTGCGGGCGCAACTCCAGGCCCGCACGGCGGTCACGATTCGGGGGACGCCTCAAGTGATTCTACGGAATTGGGTCGTGACACTGCACTGGATTGTTGGCTATACTGATGGCTGACTGGTTGTCACACCACAGCTTCATCTTGGCTCATTGATCCAGCTTCAGCTCCACCAGCATACTCTTCAGTCATAGCGGCTCTGCAACTCCCAAGGTCATAACTCTGTACTCCGCTTCAGCTGTCGATCTGGCCACCACCGACTGCTTCTTACGCCTCCAAGAGACCAAGTTGCCTCCTACAAATATGCAATAGCCCGAGATAGACCTCTTGTCATCAGTACAGCTAGCCCAGTCAGAGTCACAGTAGCCCTCGATGCTCAAGTGAGCATTCTTCCTGAATATCAACCCATTTCCGAGAGCATCCTTCAAGTATCTCAGAATCTGGTAAACTTCGTCCATATGACCCTTCCTTGGGTCATGCATGTAGCGACTCACCACACTCACTGCAAAGCAGATATCAGGACGTGTGTGGCTCAAATAGATCAACTTGTCCACCAGTTCTGGTATCTGTCTCGGTCAACTGGTTCTCCAGCCTCAACACACAGGTTGAACCCCTGGTTGATCGGCGTCGTTGCAAGTCTGCATCCCAACATCCCTGTCTCTGTGAGAAGGTCCAGCGCATACTTCTTCTGAGAAAGAACAACCCCCTCTGCTTCTCGAGCAATCTCAATCCCAAGGAAGTACCGAAGAAGGCCAAGGTCCTTCACCTCGAACTCCTTGCCAAGCTTCCCCTTGAATCATGCAATCTCCTGCTCATCTCATGTGATAATCATATTGTCCACATACACAGCAAGCATGGTGATGTGGCCTCCACTCCGACGGAAGAACACAGCATGATCAGCATTAATCTGCTGATATCTCATCCCTATCATCGCCCTCCTGAATCTGTCAAACCATGCTCGAGGAAACTGCTTCAGTCCATAGAGGGACTTCTTCAACCTGCAGACCTTGCCCACTGTCTTATCGGTGCAGAATCCTGGTGGTATCTCCATGTACACTTCCTCCACTATATCCCCATGAAGAAACGCATTCTTCACATCCAGTTGGTATAGCTTCCATCCACCATTCGCTGCCAAAGAAATCAGGGTCCTGACGGTGCTCATCTTCGCCACTGGTACAAATGGCTCATCATAGTCAATGTCGTACGTCTGACTGTATCATTTTGCCACCAGTCGAGCCTTGTAGTGCTCTACTTTTCCATCTGGGTTCTGCTTCACAGTAAAGACCCACTTGCATCCGACTGCCCTCTTCCCCTCTGGCAGTTTTACCAGTTCCCAAGTGTGATTTTTCTCAAGAGCGCCTAACTCCTCGTGCATCGCTGCTTTCCACTTTGGATCGTTCTTGACAACCTGCCAATTGTTATGTACAGTAATACTATCCAAAGATGCAATGAATGCTCCATGAGAAGAAGAGATGTTATTATATGAAACAAACTGATCAAGGTCCTAACCATATCTATCAGGAGAATTTTTCACATTGCTGCGAGTGGTCCTCCGTACTAATAATGGTGTGGGAGGAGTAGGAAGAATGATATCACCTGAAAGAGAATCTGGTGGTGGTGGTGGTGGTGTAGGTGTCTCAGGAGTTGAGACGGACGCAGACAAGGGACTTGGCACTGGCACTATAGGTACTGGTCCTGCAGTTTGCTTCCCTTTCCTGCTGTAGGTAAGTAACTCACCCTGAGCCGTGGACCTAATACCTCTCATCGCCTCCCCTTGTTCCTCTTCACTCTCCTGCTCCTCAAACGTTCTTTCATGCCATACTCCTAAATCGGTCACCACACTCCTACCAATCTCCTTCTCTCGCCTCATACTCTCAGTATCAGGGGAGTTGCTCATGGATGAGGTTCTCTCCTGACGGTTGTATGGCTCAAACTCCCTGAAGTGAACATCCATGCTCACAAACTTTTTCTCTACTGGGCTCCAGCACACGTACCCCTTCTGAGTCGCCGAATAGCCCATGAATGCACACTTGAAGCCCATGAATACACACTTGACTGCTCTAGGGTCAAGTTTCCCAACAGACAGTCTGTTGTCCTTCACAAAACATATGCATCCAAACACCATTAGTGGGAGTATCCCACTATTATTTTCTTGCAATATCTCACATGGAGATTTCAATCCCAGTACCTTCGAGAGCATCATGTTGATCAATCGAGCTGTTGTCAACACTGCATGCCCCCACAGACTCTGTGGGACATTCATGGCGATCATCATGCTCCTTGCCACCTCCAGAAGGTGTATGTTCTTCCTTTCTGCCACTCCATTTTGTGTTGGTGTGTATGCACAAGTGGTCTAATGCTGTATCTCTTGAGCTGACAGGTATTCCTCAAGTGCTTTGTTGGTATACTCCGTTCCATTGGATAATCTTACTGAACCCGTACAATCCACAGTACCCTTACCGACCACTGGCTGGAAAGTACCATCGTTTGTTTGAATGCTGTCAGCAGATGCTAGGTGAGTGTAGGAAGAGAAGTCACTAGCATTCCCTGTCACGTGTCGAGACGCACCCGAATAAACAATCCAGTCCGACGATCTAAGAGAAGACATAAATGCAAGGGCGAGTGAGTCATCAGTACCTTCCGATGGATGGGCATACATGACAGCGTTGCCTCTGGCGAAGACTAAGGTGGACGCCTCCTCAGTCCCACTCATGTCTCCATCGCTTGACGCTCTCTGCTTTCTCCTGAGTACTTCCAGCATGCCCAGTAGTGTCTGATCCTCCTCAGTATAGGCACCATTAGCTCCATCCTCGTCTTCTGCTACCAGCAGGTTCGTCCCATAACCTCCTCGACCACCTCGTCGACCCCCACGACCACGGCCACGTCCTCCAAACTGTCCACGTCCGCCACCTGAATCTTCCTCCTTGGGTGGTTTGGTGCAAGTACCTCAGATGGCCCACCTCCCCGCAGTTGTAACACTATCGGGGGTCTCCCTTAGGTCCTGTGCCGCCTGAATTGGCAACCGCCAGTGTTGTCTTCACTTCAGGAGGACCACGTCCCTGCCTGCAGCTTGATACGAGTCTCCTCCTGGATCATGGCCGAAATAGCCTCCTCAAGTGTAGGAATCTTCGGTTGGGCTAGAAGTAGTGTTGTCCTCTGAACAAACACTGCGGCCAGCCCCTTAAGAAACTTCATCGTCCTCTCCTGCAGACATACATGTCTCTCCTTACACTTCGGGTCCTCGCAGCTCATCCGATTTGAGAAGTGATCATAATCCAACCACAGACGCTCCAACTCCGTGACATACTCATGTACCGTCTTCTCTTCCTGTACGGTGTCGTCGATCTCCCCCTTGATCTGGAAAACCCTCAAGTTATTTCCCACACCATCGTAGGTTCTCCTCAACTTCTCCCACACGTCTTTCACTATCTCAAGGTCATCCACTGTGGCGGCGATCGACTGGACTAAAGAATTGATGAGCCAAATGTATACCATCATATGAGTGGATTTCCACTCGTCGCGTCCTGCCGAGCCCTCATCCGGCTGTCTTCTCTCTTGACAAGAAACCCTCCAGGTTCTTCCTTGCGAGGGTTCTCCTCACCCGTCGTGACCAACTCAGGTAGGTGGCCGGTCCATCAAACTTCAGATCGATGGATGGAAGCTCCAGCTTCGCCAATATTCGTGTCGCGCTCTTACAAGATGACAATTTTATCAGCTTTATCAACGTTGCGACCTCCGCAGAGTCCAACTTCTTGATGATCTCTTCCATCGATCCTCTTCTCCGATCACCTCACACCCATCCCACGATTCACGTTCGTCCTCTTCGTCCTCTCCTAGACCCGATCATGTCGCTCCCCCATCAAATCTAGGCCTTCGATGTCAACGTCTGGAACGACCCGCAGGAGACGCCAGGAACCGCGGCAGAAGGCTCCGCGGGAGTCGCGGCTTCGCGGTGGTGGTGGCGGACGAGCGGCGACGATGGTGGCGGACGAGCAGTGCGGCAACGGTGGTGGCGGGCGGCGAGGTAGCACGACAGCGGTGATGGCGGGCGGTGTGGCAGCAGTGGCGGCTAGGGTTTGGGAGGTGGTGGCTAGGGTTTGCTCTGATACCATGTAGAATATTTTGGAATAATTGTTATATTTTTTATTGATAATCTCTTGGCTATTTATAGCCTTACAACTCTTTATCTTACATTAATACCCCATTAAAATCCCCTGTAGAATATTCTAATATCCCAACAAATATACCAAGAATATTCTAATATACCAACAAATATTCCAAGAATATTCTAATATACCAACACACTTCTATCGATAAAAAATCCAATGAAATAGATAAATTGTGTTACCATTTAGACTTAGTTATAGACAATAACAAGTTTTAGACTTTAAAAAGCAGTAGTTCACATACCCTTTGAACTAAATCAAGTAAGAAAACATTATAGAACCATTAGAAAATGAAAAATTCTTCTTATATGGAAGAAGAAAAAACATTGAAGCTGGATATCTCTACAAATTTGAAGTGAGGTGATAAATTGAAACAAACCAACTGTATGATTATTGAGCAATAAGGAAATATAATTCAGAATAACATCATAGAGAAGGGAAAAAAATAGTATATTTCAACTCTATACCACTGATCAAAGGCAATATTCAGCTGTCCACCAACAGAGTATGCCATAAGATGAAATGTCTATACTAGAATACTTCTCTCTCAAAAAAAAGAACTCAACGAATGTCTACAGATTACATATATGTGATTTAAGAGCTTTACTTGCAGCAGCTTATAATCCATCCAGAAGACGATATAAGATAACAACTATTAGTAACAGGCATAGCCAAATACTAAGAGAAAAATAATCAAACAGAAACTTTTCCAACTAAAGTCTCAACAAAGTGAGTCATTTTCTTATTACACCTTATTGGGAATATAGAATATACATAGTCCCATGGGATTAACATATGCACAACTAGATTAATTATAAAATTACAAAGGTGATGCTGACTGTTATAACCTATATATCAATCTACTTTTCAGAAATCTAAGTCTAACATTTCTTTGAAAAAAAAAATCTAGAAAATTTTAACTAGGGTTGAGTTACCTACCTTCAGCAAAGCCCGGGGTATCTGTATCTGGAGGAAATATTAGAGACACGTGAATGTTGTCGGAAATGACTTCCTGCTGCAATGCCTCCCCTAAGCCGCGAAGGCCGAATTTGCTTGCTGAGTAAGCTGTGTAGCCATAAACTCCCACCTAGAAAACATAATTTCTTCCAAATTAGCACAAGGAAAAATCAAAATCCCCATAGTTGCAAAGGGTGAATCATTTTTTATAGCATTCCTGCAAATTGTTGTTGTTATTAGTCCAAACCAGTTTCTTGCACATTATAATATAATGTTGAGGAGCGTGTCACAATCAAAACTTTAGTAAAAGGTAACCAAAATTCACCTTTTACCAAAATTCCAATGATCTATCGAGTGACATAAAACATAAGAGCATCTAAAGAAATTTGGGTAAGAAATCAGTAAAGCGATCCAAATAATCAAAATAAAGAAGAAAATTTCTTAGTATAATTAAATTCTAACAAGTTCACATAACAGGATTGTAGCAATACAAGAAATCTTAATCCTAAACACTAGGTTAAAAGCTTGAAGTCGGGATAGAGATAAGTATCCATGAGAAAATTTTAATAGGAAAGTTGCCTATGTGACAACTATAGTGAAGAGTCCCAAGTTCTCATAAAACTTGAGTCAACTTTAACATCTAAACAAACGTTATTTCCTAATTAAGAAGTGGGCATTCCAAACACCAGAACTCGTACCAGAAAGTACAAAAAAGAAACCTTCAAAATTCTAGTTCCTTCAAATGAGAATATAATGCTTAAGTTCCAACAAGCCAATCCATAAGTCATTTAGACAATATTAGCATATAGCGAACAGCTTCAACTTGTCATCAAAATTCAGGAGAAAGGTTCTCAGGAGAACTTGATTTGTGGACCAAAAAACGTTCCTTTACCTGTCACAAAATCCTAGTTCGTAGTTCCCACAACCGCAATATTGGTATAACATATTTGAACATTCTCAATACTTCAGCAGTAAAGAAAGGCTGAAGTAATTTGCCAAATAAGGAAATAGCATTGTTTTGAATTGCATGGTGCTAGGTTTTTCTCTAAGCCAATCAACTCCACATTCTGCTAATATGCTTATTCAAAATCTAAGGACAATCTCTGTAGGTATGCTTTCCTTATTTACTATTTAGAAATTGATACTACTCATGTTGGGTGTTAAATGTTTGCTCAAGTGTTTTGATAAAGTGTCTGCGGGCACTGTCCATCCTAAATTTTAGGCTATTATCAGAATTCAAGAAATAATCTATGTACCTCAGATATTTCAACCAAAAGTGTTCATTATATTCAAAATGGCCCATTGTTTGGTGACAAGCAAAATTCCAAGCATGAACCAAAATGAGTTAAGAAAAAACTTTTGAAGGTTCAATCTTTTGATACTTCTTCCTAATTGGTAGGGTTTAGCCACAAAAATTCAACCTTTTTAATGAACCTGAACAAATTCCAACTTAGCACCAAAATTGAATACAATTACAGTAAGTTATCACCAAATTCTTACTACAGAAATCCTTTGGCTTGTTTGCAACTAAATATCATTAACTTTGACCGTTTTACAAGTTGTTACCTAAACAACTATAATTAGCAACTAAATACCATAAACTTTTTCTCAGGTCGGAGCATAGAATAGCAAGCTAAAAATTTGTGGAAAGGTAGGGAGCATTTAGTTGTCAAAATTCTGAAAGTTTAGGATAGCAACTTGCTAACTATAATGTTTAGGATAGCAACTTGCATATCAGGATATGTTCATGGTATTTAAAAGCATATTAGCCAATCCTTTTTATCACAATTTCAGAAAGTGATCGAGAAATTGATAAACCTTCCTAATATGCAAGTTCTGGCCTCAAAATTCAATCTTTCTTTAAGATATCTAAAAATTGGTAAGTTCTGACTCAAAATTCAGTCTTTCTTTAAGAGATCTGAACAAAATCCAACTTGACAGCAAAGCTGACCACAGTTAGAGCATCCACAATGGGGACACTCCAAACACATACTCCAAATTATTGAAAATTGTGTAAATTACTACTTTGGAGTGTCTCCTTGATATTGACACACACAATGGTACACTCCAAACAAATACTTCAAATGAACCTCCTCTTTTCCCTTCCTCTTTTTCCTCTTTATTTTCTTTCCATGTTTGGTAAGATCTTCCCTCCCCCTTTATTTCCCTTCCTTGTTTGATAACGGTTAATTTTGGTGGGCCAGAAATTAATGTAGAGGAGCTAGGACAAGCTTCAAATCTGAAGTGTCTCTTGACTTTTTAGCAATTTTCAAATTTGGACAAGTGTCCACTGTAGCCTTCAAGTGCTACAAAATTTGACTAAATTCAAATACAACACTTAGAAACTTCTCCCACTGTGGATGCTCTTAAAGCAAGTAATCAAACAATTTCTCACCAAAAGTAAAATTTTAGCAAGAAATTAAGAAAATGGATTTATTTGATTTGCTTGATATATATATATATATATATATATATATATATATATATATATATATATATAGGGTCCTTCTACAATACAAGCATGTATCGATCCATCCCATACAATTGCATTGTAAAATTGTGATCCATTGGATCAACAATCAATGGTTCAGATTTTGCTTGTATCGATACACATTTGTATTTAAGAATTTATATATATATATATATATATATATATGGCCTCCAAAATGCTGGAGCCGGCCCTGAAATTAGCCACAGTTCTTTTTATCACAATTTCAGAAAGCTATCGAGAAATTGATAAACCTTCTAATCTGTGAGTTCTGGACTCAAAATTCAATCTTTCTTAAAGAGATCTGAAAATTGGTAAGTTCTGACTCAAAATCAAATCTTTCTTTAAGAGATCTGAACAAAATCCAACATGACAGCAAAGCTGACCACAGTTACAGCAAGTAATCAACAATTTCTTACCAAAAGTAAAAAATTTAAGCAAGAAATCAAGAAAATGGATCTATATATATATACCTGCCCGGCCTGCGACGACATGATGGCTATGGAAGCGGGCAGGCCGGTATCCCTGGCTCTCCTCTTCATCTCGGGCAGCGCGGCCTTGATGAGGTGGAACGTCCCCATCAGGTTCACCTCCACCATGAACCTCGTCTCCTCCAGGTCCTGCTCCGCCAGCTCCCCCGGCGAGAACACGCCGTGGTTGCAGATCAGCACGTCGACCGGCCCGGCCTCCCCGAGGGCGCGCGCCACCGCGTCGGCGTCGCGGACGTCGGCGCTGAGCGCCGCGACCTCGACGCCCGTGGCGAGGCGGATCGACTCGGCCGCCTCGTCGAGCCTCGACTGGTTGCGGGCGAGGATGGAGACGCGCGCGCCGGAGGCGGCGGCGAGGCGGGCGAGGGAGAGGCCGATGCCGCTGGATCCGCCGCTGATGAAGACGTGGCGGTTCTTGATGGGGACTCTAGTCGGCTTCGGTCGGACGAGGAAGGAGAGGACGGCGAAGAGGAGAAGAGGGACGAGGAGTACCAGGAGTACGAGGAATAAGAGAGGAGACGCCATGTGAACTAGGGTTAGGGTTTGGAGGGAGGAGAAGGAAGATCGTCGGATTTGACGGGAATAACCGGATCGGATCTGAAGTCGGAGAGAGCTAAGTGGCGAGGGCTTTTATTTTGGGGTTGGGGGGAGAGGGGGGGTTGAGGAAGTGGAAATTTTGGACTACTATATTCTTGAATTTAAGTTAATTATTTATTTAGAGCATCAGTAGTAAGCCGATCCCACATTCTATATTCTATATAAAATATAGTAGCTCATTTTATAGAAGAGTAAATTTTATTTTTTAGTTTTAATTTTTAAATTTTTGGTTCCATTTGGTCCATAGATGTTAAGGGATTGGTCTCTCAGTTTCTAAATTCTAGATTATAGGAACTTATTTTGTAGAATAATAAATTTTAATTTGGAGCTCAATTTTCTAAATTCTAGATTTTATATTTTTTTTTCTACATTAATTTTTGACCATACAATCTTTGGAGCCGGAGTTCACTTTATCATTTTGTACTATTTTCGTACAAATTTAGTAGTATTGTAGAGTTCCAACTACTAATGATGCTCTTAGGAGCATCAATCTCCCTCAAATGTTGATGGGGCTGTTTTTGTTTTTTGGGAAATTCAAAGTTATATTATACTCATGACAACTTTTGACGTATTTTTCATGCAACTTTTGACTAAAAATTAATTCTACACTTCGTAGAAAAAGAAGAGAAATGCACTACAAAAAAGATCCAGAACAGTCCAAATTTGTATCATTGATAATTACAAGTTTGTCACTTCCAAAAATTAGTCACCGAGCTGCCCACTTCCAATTGATTTTTTTTATAATTAGGACTGTCAAAATTTTGACAGTCCTACCAATTTAAAGGACTGTCAACCCACTTCCAATTGATTTTTTTTTAATTAGGATTGTCAAAATTTTGACAGTCGTACCAATTGGAATGACTGTCAAAATTTTGACAGTCTTAACAATTGAAAGGACTGTCAAAATTTTGATAGGCCGGAGGGGAGGGCTACGAGAGTGACACGAGGGCGGGGCTGCGTAGAGGCCGGAAGGGGGGAAGAAGTGGAGGAGGAGGAGGAGGGGGGGAGGAGGCGGAGGCGCACGCGCGGGGGGGCGAGGCGTAGGCACACGTGCTCGCCTTCGCTGCTCCTGCCACTTCTGCTGCTGTTGCCGCCGTCGCTGCCATCATCGGCACGAGACGTAGCCGCAGCCTCCCGCGAGCGCATGCCTCCGTCGCACGCAGCCCCCCGCACGCTTCTTCTTCTTCTTCTTCTTCTTCTTCTTCATCGCCTTCGTGACGGAGACGACGGAAAGGTGCTTGAGGTGCGGCTCGACGGCGGCGACGTGGTCGATGGCGAGGTCAACGACGCGGAGAGACGGAAAATCGCGAGAGGAGGGAGGAGGAGAGGCCGGAGTGGGTGGGGGTGGAGGAGGAGCACGAGGAGGGAGGTGAAAAGGGTGGGCAATCCTAGTAAATTTTGCGCTAGCCTGAGTAAAAATTCTTCCTAACTAGACTAGCACCAATACTAGAATATCCCCGAGTCATTTTTGTAATGCCTTTATCAAGAGTCAAAAAAGAAAGAAAGAAAGAAAGAAAGAAAGAAAGAAATGGAGCGAAGAAACGATGACGTAACTGGTTTGTTTGTGTCGAACTTGAGTGATCATTGTGGTTATCGAGAAGAGACAAGAGTTCTGACTAGATAGTGGAAGATCGGTGGATTGAACCACTTGGACGTATTATTCTTCCCATTTATATTCCAATAGCCGAAGACATACGGTTTCTAAAAAAAAAATCAGAAAATTTATTGTACCGATAATAATTTTATATTAATTAAGTATAACGATAGAAGTTTTAAAAAATTTGAAATTATGATATATATCGCCAACTGTGTTGGCGAAAATTAGGAGTGCTCGATTTTTGCAAACTGCAAAAATCTTACGAAGATCGACGCGGAATCCGACGTGGCAATTTTGGGCTGGATTTTTGCCAACTGAGTTGGCAAAATTTGGGACGAAAATATGCTCGGTTGGTTTTTATTGTTTGTTTTTTAGTTTTTTGTTTAGGGTTTGATTTGGTTTGGTTTTTTGTGTTATTTTTTTGTTGGTTTATTTTCTTGGTAATACAAAAATTTTGCTGTAAAAAAAATATTTTTAAACAAATTAACTAAAATGAAACGTTTGTCAAAAATTTGAAATCACGAAAGTTTGGGTTGGCGAAAATATGAAATAATAATTTTTTTTTATATTTGTCAAATTTTTCCAACTGGTTGGGTTTTTTTTGTGTTGGTTTTTTTAAATTTTTGACAATGCTAATTTGATTTTTTTTTTTTCATTTTGTCAGAAAATTTGTAGTACAATACTAATCAGAAAATTTGTTGTACAGAAAATATTTTTAAACAAATTAACTAAAAC
This sequence comes from Iris macrosiphon, assembly GCA_036927795.1. Lineage (NCBI taxonomy): Eukaryota > Viridiplantae > Streptophyta > Magnoliopsida > Asparagales > Iridaceae > Iris > Iris macrosiphon. Next base: position 28,381,217 of record JAYESA010000002.1, on the reverse strand, counting down.
GAAACAATTTGTCAAATATTTGAAATCACAATACTAATTTAGTTTTTTAAATTTTCGACCTCCAAAAATTAGTATAGATAACTAAAACAAATAACAAACAAATTATCATTCATATTAGTATAGATAATAACAAATTAGTATAGATAATAAAAAAATTTGAAAATAAAATGACCGAAAGTAAAATTTGGAGGTCAAAACATCATTTTTTTGCGATTCTAAAATTTTTGGAAGTCCGTCAAACAGTAAAACCGTTTATCCCGTAGTACTTTTCGATACAGTCATTTTGGCACAAACTGGACCTTGTTTCGATCTCTCAGTCAAAAGTTATGATACTTTAAAGTTTTAAAATCGGAAAATTTCACTCAGAGCATAAAAGTTTAATATATTTCTAAAAAAAGCAACAAAGTTTCAAAATTTACAGCAAAAGCATTAAAACGCCCTTTGTAAGGACGTTTTACGCTTTTTCGTTCACCAAATTAACGGTAAAATATTTGACGTTAAAAAAAATAATAAAAAAAGTAAAACGCCCTTTGCAAGGGCGTTTTGTATTTTTAAATTATTTTAATTTCTTGCTCTCCTCTCTCTCCCCTCTCTCCTCTCTCTTCTCTCTTCCCTCTTCTCTCTCCTCTCTCTCCCCTCTCTCCTCTCTCTTCTCTCTTCTCTCTCCTGTCCGCCTGGACGGCTCCGCCAAGCCCTCCATCTTCCCCACCCACTCCCACTGGTACGAGTCCACCCTCTCCGTCCAATCCCCCTCCTCCACGTGGCCCATCCACGTCTACTCCACCCTCTTCCACGGGTTCTTCGCCCGTCTGTCACGCCCCGGTCCCGCCCGGGCCGTCGCTCCGCCCTGCCCCGCGCCCGTGCGGCCGGGAATTAACGAACCGGACACGTATCACCGTGCCTCGGCGCGCCGGACGCGAAGCGCCACGTCCGTCCCGCGGGTGCGAGGGAGGAAGGGAGCCAAGCGAATGGCCAGTTCGAGCTTTCGGGGGACGTGATGCCGCACGGGCCTGGGGTTGCGCCCGTGCAAGGCCAATCGTTTAAGTTGATAGTTGGCTATCATCGCATCAATCGAGTAAGCAGCGGAAAGGGACTTGTTGCAATTCAATGCATTAGCCAACTGAGTGTTCGGGACAATCGAGGCAACTTGGGTTTCCTTTAGCAAAGGCACACGTTCGTTCCATACATTATGCCCCCTTATACGATAGCATTCTCGGGGCAACAATCGAAACCAGGATTTCCGGGTCTTCGGGACTGTGGCACGCCTATCGCTCCCTCGGACGATCCAGTACCTGCGAACAAGTAAACTGTTGGTGGGTCAGCACTTTATACAAGTACTGGTGAGATAAATCAACTGAACAGAAACAAGCATTCACTCAAACAGGCACTAAGTAATCATGTTATAAAATATTACATTACTAGTGATCTTTCTAGTTTTACCTAGGTTCGTTTCATGCAGTTCTAGCAAAGTCGATTTACTTGTTTAGAAACATGTTTGGAAACAGAGTTTCATATTGAATATGCAAGCAAGCAAACCGTTCATGTTTCAGGGTGTGCGCAGCGTGTCTCGTGCGACTCGAGGGTCTGATGCAAAGCTAGACACACGATGCACATTCTTAGGGGCATTCACTCTCCAAGACAACACAATGACTTAGCTATATGCAGGGCGGTCCCCGAGTATCTCAGGATCGGCAGCTGGTGGAACAGCATACCAATGACTCTTTATCTGATGCTAGAGGCAGCTGTGACTCATGGTTGCTTTGCACTATCATGGTAGCAGCCGTGACACATGCAGTTCAGCTCTCCACCAATAGCCATTGTCCGACCGCGTGCGAATGCATGGAACACTATCAAATAAACTCTAGTATGCAGACGAGACGAACCATCAGAATACACTCATTGTTGCGGGGCAATCCGACTTATCACTTGAACACGTTCAGGCACAGTATGGTTCTCTCGAAGCATAGACGATAGTGAACATATTCATGCACTCTAAGCAGGCGATTCAGGATTTTCGTTAAGCAGACATTGAATCAAAGACAAGCTAGGTGAGTTCGTTCATTAACATGCAAGGCAGGTTCTATCATTCTCTTAAGAAAATATTGCAAGCAAAAACTCAGGTTATTATTAAGGCGTGCAAGAATCAGAGAACGAAGTTCTGCCCACTCACCTTGATACATAACGTCGGCGCGGAGCGGGGCGTTACATACTTACCAACCAACAAAAAGTTTCGTCCTCGAAACTTCAAGGATAAACTTCTCGATATCCCGAGTAGCGATAGTGCCGTCCCTCGCCGTACTCAATCGAAACAATCAAGCAATTCAAGTTCAGGAAACATTTTGCACTTTGAGAATATCTATGGACTTATTGTATGGAACGCTCTTTGCAAAACCATATCGATAATATCTCAGAGTCATAGCAACGGTTTGGGCCAGAGAATCGATTCCGCTCTGATACCATTCTGTCACGCCCCGGTCCCGCCCGGGCCGCCGCTCCGCCCTGCCCCGCGCCCGTGCGGCCGGGAATTAACGAACCGGACACGTATCACCGTGCCTCGGCGCGCCGGACGCGAAGCGCCGCGTCCGTCCCGCGGGTGCGAGGGAGGAAGAGAGCCAAGCGAATGGCCCGTTCGAGCTTTCGGGGGACGTGATGCCGCACGGGCCTGGGGTTGCGCCCGTGCAAGGCCAATCGTTTAAGTTGATAGTTGGCTATCATCGCATCAATCGAGTAAGCAGCGGAAAGGGACTTGTTGCAATGCAATGCATTAGCCAACTGAGTGTTCGGGACAATCGAGGCAACTTGGGTTTCCTTTAGCAAAGGCACACGTTCGTTCCATACATTATGCCCCCTTATACGATAGCATTCTCGGGGCAACAATCGAAACCAGGATTTCCGGGTCTTCGGGACTGTGGCACGCCTATCGCTCCCTCGGACGATCCAGTACCTGCGAACAAGTAAACTGTTGGTGGGTCAGCACTTTATACAAGTACTGGTGAGATAAATCAACTGAACAGAAACAAGCATTCACTCAAACAGGCACTAAGTAATCATGTTATAAAATATTACATTACTAGTGATCTTTCTAGTTTTACCTAGGTTCGTTTCATGCAGTTCTAGCAGAGTCGATTTACTTGTTTAGAAACATGTTTGGAAACAGAGTTTCATATTGAATATGCAAGCAAGCAAACCGTTCATGTTTCAGGGTGTGCGCAGCGTGTCTCGTGCGACTCGAGGGTCTGATGCAAAGCTAGACACACGATGCACATTCTTAGGGGCAGTCACTCTCCAAGCCAACACAATGACTTAGCTATATGCAGGGCGGTCCCCGAGTATCTCAGGATCGACAGCTGGTGGAACAGCATACCAATGACTCTTTATCTGATGCTAGAGGCAGCTGTGACTCATGGTTGCTTTGCACTATCATGGTAGCAGCCGTGACACATGCAGTTCAGCTCTCCACCAATAGCCATTGTCCGACCGCGTGCGAATGCATGGAACACTATCAAATAAACTCTAGTATGCAGACGAGACTAACCATCAGAATACACTCATTGTTGCGGGGCAATCCGACTTATCACTTGAACACGTTCAGGCACAGTATGGTTCTCTCGAAGCATAGACGATAGTGAACATATTCATGCACTCTAAGCAGGCGATTCAGGATTTTCGTTAAGCAGACATTGAATCAAAGACAAGCTAGGTGAGTTCGTTCATTAACATGCAAGGCAGGTTCTATCATTCTCTTAAGAAAACATTGCAAGCAAAAACTCAGGTTATTATTAAGGCGTGCAAGAATCAGAGAACGAAGTTCTGCCCACTCACCTTGATACATAACGCCAGCGCGGAGCGGGGCGTTACACCGTCTCCCCCCAGGATCCGCATCCGCCCTCTCCTCCCTACCGGGTGTCATCTCCGTCTTCCCCGAGCACATCCGCCACCCGCTAACAACCCGCTCCCCGCAGTTCCTCGGCCTCAACTCCCTCAACGGATCCAAATCCACCCTCCTCTCCGAGTCCGACTTCGGCTCCGACCTCGTCATCGCCGTCATCGACACCGGCATCTGGCCCGAGCGCCGGAGCTTCTCCGATCGCAGCCTCGGCCCGGTCCCTCCCAAATGGAAGGGCCAATGCGTCCCGGGCACGGGCTTCGACCCGAAGATCGCCTACAACCGCAAGCTCATCGGCGCCCGCTACTTCTCCGGCGGCTACGAGGCCACCAGCGGACGCATGAACGAGTTCGCGGAGGTCCGCTCCGCCAGGGACACGGACGGACACGGCACCCACACCGCCTCCATCGCCGCGGGCCGCTACGTGTACCCGGCCTAGGGAGAGGGAGAGATGAGAGAGACAGCGGGAGGGGGAGGGGGAGAGGGAGAGAGGAGAGAGACAGCGGGAGAGCGGAGAGGGAGAGGGAGAGATGAGAGAGACAACGGGAGGGGGAGAGGGAGAGAGGAGAGAGACAGCGGAGAGGGAGAGAGAGGAGAGACAGCGGGAGAGGAATAGGGAGAGAGAGAGGAGAGAGGAGAGTCTTCAGAGGGAGAGGGGACCAAAAAATAATAATAATATTAATTTAATGGGAAAACACCCTTAAGAAGGGCGTTTTCTATTAAATTAATATTATTTTTTTTTCCAGAAAAATAGAGGGGACGGAAAGTATAAAATATTAATAAAAAAATTATAAAAATATACAAAACGCCCTTGCAAAGGACGTTTTACTTTAAATATTATTATTTTTTTAACAGAGAGATGTATATATAAGTTTTTTTTAAATAATTTAAAAAAATTTGAGAGGAGAGAGGAGAGAAGAGAGAGGAGAGAGGGGAGAGCGAGGAGAGCGAGAAATTAAAATAATTTAAAAATACAAACGCCCTTGCAAAGGGCGTTTTACTTTTTTTATTATTTTTTTTAACGTCAAATATTTTACCGTTAATTTGGTGAACGGAAAAGCGTAAAACGTCCTTACAAAGGACGTTTTAATGCTTTTGCTGTAAATTTTGAAACTTTGTTGCTTTTTTTAGAAATATATTAAACTTTTATGCTCTGAGTGAAATTTTTCGTTTTAAAATTTATATTTTTGTCTGTAACATGTGTGTCTTGCTTCGGATAAAATATTTTTCTACACGAATTGTGTTACTCTCGTCGAAACATACAAATCGACCTATTGTTTGACGAAAAACGATTTCAAAACAAATAATTATGGTCGCTCGAATTCTGCTCGATGGGAGACTTAATATTCTTACGCTAGATTTCTTTTTTTTTTGGTTGTTCAATGATAGCATATTTTATTTTGGATGTTAATTTTTTTTTGATTTATTTAAAAAAATTATTGCTGCGACAACTTTTTTTAAAAAGAAAAAAAAAAAAAAAAAACCGAGTTGGCTCCCCCGTTTGTTTGTTTAAAAAAAAACACAAAAACAAACCTAAAAAACAAACCAAACCCAAAAAAAACAAAAACATTGTCAGATTTTTGCCAACTCGGTTGGCCCCAAATTTTTGCTAACCAAATTGGTGAAAATTTAAAAAAAAAAATATTATTTTATATTTTTGCCATCTAAGATGGCGAAAGCTTTCATGATTTTAAATTTTTGACAAATTATTTCGTTTTAGTTATTTTATTTAAAAATATTATCTGTACAACAAATTTTTTGAAAAAAAATCGGTCTAGGATATTATGAGCAAAGTTCTTTTGACGTTTTGTACAGCTAGTGTGTACCTCTTTTGTTGATTTTAGTTTTATTTACAATTAAAACTATAGTAATTGAGAGAGACTCGGGATTTAAATTTAGAGATTTAAATTTAGAGAGTGTCGCGTTGTAAATGGTGTTCGTTTTTGAAGGAATTAAATCGAATTGGGATCCTAAGTCCATTTTCTGATAGTGGTTCTTTGCAAAGTCAGTGGATAAATTTTTTTGTTGGAAGAGAATAATTTGGATATTTAATTTTCTATTTGAATATTTTCCTTAGTAATCTTATTTTATTTCAACACAAGAAATTGAATCGGTTAGAATTCTAAGCCCATTTTCTGATAATGATTTTTTTGCAAAGTTGGGTAAAAAAAAAAAATGGAAGAGAATAATTTTGAATATTCAAGTTTATATTTGAATATTTTCATAAGCCTTGAATCTTATTTTATTTCAACAGTAGTTGTCTAAATCCTTTTTAGCAATCATCCGAATAAAATATGTATAATACACAATTTTTTGTGTATCTTTCATAAACGTATAATATTTACTTAATTTTGAAATATTCGAATTAATATGAGAATTTTAAGAATGTGACATTTTAAACACGTTCCGTACGAATAATTAAAAAAATTGGCTTAAAAAATGTGACTACAAGTGTAACCTATTTAATTATAACCAAGAAATAAATCAAACAGTCTTTCATTAACTTTTGCAGCATTGTTGCTTTTAACCAGTATGGCACAATTCACAAAAAAATGTATATACAAAAAAATCTCTCACATACAACCTATTTAATTAACCAAGAAAGCTGCATCAATAATCATTTTGTGAGATGGGTAGAAATGTAGACTTATGAATTTGTGTTTAATGAGTTGTTTGCTTATTTATAGAGATTAAAAAATAAATATATATTGAATTTTTAGTGCCGAATTTGTTCATATAAAACGTACTAAATACGAATTAAATCTAATCGGAATGTTTCTCGTTTGACGAATATTTAACCGAATTTTTTAACATATTTTACTTGTACTGTGTCAATTTATACTCGTATTTTTTTCGTTCCGATTTTTTCAGTTTGACGAATATTATTTGCTTAGAAGATTCCTATTCAAAATATAACTTTCTTTCTTGGGTCAAATCCACTCCATTCTATTTTCTCCAGAACAAGACTTTTAGAAACTTCTAAGAAAATAGTCAGATTCCGTGAACTTTGGTATAAGTATAATTGGATTTAAGTAACTAATATGCAAAATATTTTGTGTTCTTTTTGTTAAAAATTATTTGTACTTAATATTGTTTTGGGTGACTTTTGACTATTAATTCCTTGTTCTTTCCGTTTCTTTAGAAAATTTAAATTTCTATTTATTTTTTTTAAAGACCAAAAGTTTTTGAAAAATAAATAAATTTTCTACGGTAAAAAAATAAATTTTTTTGTTGGATGGGAGAATCACTTTCTCTTCTATTTCTCTTTCCTATAAAAATTATTTTTCTTTTTTTTCGTACTTTTTTTACACCAAAATATAAAAAATAAATTAGTTTTCTTTTTTAATAACAAAATTTTACGAACCAAACGTCACCTTAAAGTAAATGATGGAGATTACCACCAGATCCACCACCACCGTCGCCATCACCATCACCACCGCTACCACCACCACCACGACGCAGAAAAAGTAAACTTTGAGAAAACATTACATGGTGGACATTGGAGCACCAATTTCCCTCAACGTTGATTCGGCCTTCTTTTTTTGGTTGAAAATTCAACAGAGACACTGTGAAGACTTCTTGACCCATGACCTGAGGTCAAGTCAATGATCACTTTTGTTTTGTTGGAAAATTAGATTCATTTTCAATGGTTATAATCAAATATTTCTAATTCATTGTCTTGTTTGCTTATGTTTGATCCTCCAATTCTTGAATAACTTGAAAAAAAGAAAAAAAAAAAACTCCTAATTGCTATACTTTAACAAATTATGTAGGACTCTAACAGACAAATTAGGCAAGTTTCGCTACTTCCAAAGCTGTTTGGTAACATCAGCTTATAAAAAAAAAAAAATCAATTTTGGAATAACTTTTGAAGGTAGATATTTATGCTATTTTGTGAAAAACAACACTAATCCCAAACCAGACCCTATGAAAAAAGAACGGTTATAATGGTGGCCATGTGGCATAATAATGACAGTCGCCTCAAATGCCCAAATGTGACAGCTTTGTCTTGCTTGCACATTTTCAAAATATCGGAACAAATAAATTGATCGAAACTTTACTTGCACCACATTTTCGAAACAATGTAGTGCAGTAGTGCTACTTGCCGAGAGTAGTACGCATTGCAATTGCATATACAACATAAGGAGAGGGAAATCATTTGGAGACTAAGAGCAACTATAGCCTAGCTTCTTAAAGATGCTATTTATTCCTCTTCACCCTTGTTTCCGTGTACAGGCTCATCTGGAACTAGAACTCAAGAGAGGCAACAGAGTGCCTTATACTGCATTTGCAGGAAAAGAATTCACAAATTTAAGATTAACAAAGCTATCGAAACAATCCAAGAATGTTCACAAAAAACTTCGATTCCAGAAGAACGAAGAACTCGTCGACAAGAACACTAACTCCTCCCTGCAAGCTCCTCCTCATAGCCTCAATTTGCTCAGATCAACCTTTTGCACTGGGTATGTGTAAGCTTCATAGTCTATAGTCTGTCCAAGGGAGCTCAGCTTTGTGAGGGTGGTTATCAAATCAACCTGCCATCAGAAAGTACGAAGAGAGATCAGGAATCCATCCCTAGTTTAATTTCTCTGTGATGATGATTCAAAGATTTTTCATTTAAGCTAAATTTCAACTTGATAACCTCAACTATTCAAGTTTTCCAACTTGACGCCTTAAACTTTAGTATTGGACAGCTTAATACCTCAACTATAATTCTACAACTTAATATCCTGATAACGGAAAATCCTAAATGACAAAAATACCTTCCTCCTCAATTGGTGGTCACTTCAAATACCCCCCCCCCCCCCCCCTCCCCCCCCCCGGGAGGATTGGGGGTAATTTGATCAAAAAATGATTATTTATTTTTATTGAAACGGAAAAATTAACCCCTTGACTGGCGGAGGGCATCGACTTGAAAATATTCAATAGTTGAGGATAGTGATTGGTATGATATTAAAGCTTAGGGTATCGAATTGAAAAAAAACTTGAATAGTTGAGGGTATCAAGTTGAAATTAAGCCTTACATTTATGATGTGCACGAGAATTGTAATATGAAATGGTTACCATGTTATGATTGTAAATAGTAACGCTCACCTCATAATCCGTTTCCGAGACGGTCTCCCTGCTTCTTTGGTATTTTTCGACCCATGGGCGGACTTCTGAATCGGATGCTAATAGGGCCTCCGTCGCCAGTTGGTCAGGACCCAGAAATGCAGACATAACCGCAAGCTGGAAAGAATCAATCCTTTCAGTAATGACAGGTTGATATATTCAGAACAACATTTGTTGGTCTGGCTTTTAGTCTTTGATTTTGTTTAATATCTCAAATTTTTACTTCACAGCGATAAAGAACGAAAAGAAGAAGAAGAAGATTCTTAGTGTAATCAATACAGTTAGAGCAATCGAAATTGACCGGGAAAATACCTGGCGTGGGCCAAAACCAACAGCAGAGAACTTGTCTTTCATATCTTGGACAGAAGCTTTTTCCCATAGAGGTATCCTCCCCTCTGGGTCAGGTTCTTGAGAGTCAGTTCGCCCAAATGTTCTGTCGAATAAGCCCCACTGTTGAAATTGAGAGAAGAAAAAAATGTTGTCTGATCATCTTTAGCTTGGTAAACATAAAAATCCATCTTTTTTTCAGTCAGGTACAGAATAGACTTCTGTATCGGAAGATAAGAAACACAAAGGTAGCAGAACTAACGAAAGAATATAGGATTTGAAATATCGAACTGGATCTCACGGTAATGGAGAAAGGATGGTCAGATTAGCTTCGGAACCCAGTGAACATGAGGAATTTGGAAGGGTGGAGTTGTACAAGATTTCGCTTCAAGAAGTAATGTTTTTCTGATACATATATGTACCTACTTAAGGAACACCAACATATCCCAGTTTTGTGGGCATACTTGATGCACAAAGATTCATCCCCTATATTAAGAAGTAAGAACATACTTCCTGAGCTCGAATCCTCGAGTCTATGTATGAATCATGAAACGGTCTTGGCATGCACTTCTGAAACTAGTTGTACATTAAGAATTAGCTTTTTCTCACACTTTATAGTTTCACCAAAAAATATTGTTATTCTTATTCTCTTTACAAGAATGAATATCCAATTCCAATATCTATCTGAAAGAACTTGGAGAAGTATCTGTAGGAAGTACGTTGACGGTCAAAAGAGGGTCATTCGGATAAACCCTTCCGAAGTTAAGGGCTAAGGATGCAACATCGCACCATGTGAGAGGAAAGAAAAATTCAGCTTGTTACTTCTGTAATAAGGACACGATACGGATATGGGACATAGACATTATAAAATATGTACAACAAGGTAGACAACTATGTTGCACGAATGTGGACACCGAACAGGTACGAACATGGTACGGATAGGGACACCATTTTCCCTTGTCGGTGAACCACAGCTCGAATCTGATAAATGAGTCAGCTTATGCTAGGATAACTGCAATTTTTTAAGCAATCCAGGTAAAAAAAGAAAGAATCCGAAAAAATAACCCAATATTCATTATAGGAAATCTGATCAAGTTTAATAGAAGAGCTATGTTCTATGTTCACTGCTATGTTCAGTGATGTTTAACCAGAAAACCGAGAGCAAGTAATACAAAAGTTCAGAACCAACCTGACCGCTTGAACCATATGCTGTGTATAACAATCCACCTTTCTCTTCATTTCCACCACATTTCTTGATTGCAGAATTAAGAAATAACCTCTTCAGAGCAGATTGAGCTGTATTTCAGCAACAGTGCTCAAAATGTTAGAAATGTTTTATGTGCAGTAAAAAAACTGGTATGCTGTAGACCAAGAATCAAGTGTACAACGTAGACCTAAGACAAAAAGAGATTAACCTACATCCAGATTTTTAAAATGGAAAACGATAAAAAAAAAGAATCACGAACTCGTCTTCAAAAACTAACCACTGATCAGTTCCAAATGAGCAAGTGAATATTGCTAGAGAGACTAAAATCTCAAAAGTGAAAAACTGTTAATAATAAAATCAGGAGCAAAACTGCTATCAGAATACAGCGGTGTATTCTAAGCAGAGTGATCTCCTGTTTAAATGAAAGCAGTGAAAACTGCAGATAAGTTTGCTAAACGAATTAGCAAAACTATCCTTATGGAGTGATCAAAATCACCGTTGCTTAAAGCGAGATTCGACCGTCTTTGCATCGATTTGCTCCTAGGAACAAGCGAGTTCTGATTGCACAGAGAATCGAACTTCTGGAAGGCTCTCCTTATCACCTCCCTTCTTCGGAGTTGGCACTTATGCGGAACCTCGGACAAGCGTTTGAGCGTTGCAAAAAGCACTAGCTGCTGCTAGAGAGAGATCTCTCTTTTTCCTTCTGAATTGTTCTCTCTTCTCTGTTTTGTTCCATCCACGCACAAGTGCAGAAGTTCTCCTTATATAGGAGAGTTAAGATCTTACAAAACTTAACAGCCAGCCACTAACAACGTGGCTATAAACCAGGGGTAACTTCCCGAATAGGCAGTTACGAACTGAACAACTCGGAGCGAAGCTAGCAAAATAGCGGCGCTACAGCAGCAAAGCTACCTGTGCCAACTCAGTGCCATGCTGCTACTTGCGCCAACTTCGCGCCCGACGCCGACGTGCGAAGTACAAAGAACGCCACGTTGCGCCCGCGTCCTGGTCTACCTAGCTTTGATTGGATTTTTCCAAGAAATGGTGATAAAAACACATACAGAGTGTGTAATTTGAACCTAGCCCACTAGTAAACCTCCACCACACATATCACTTGAGCTAACACACCATTATTTACAAATCAATAAATGAAGAATCAAATATTGAAATACATGCGCATGGGATTTGTTCCAAAATGGAATGGTAAGACCAGGTCATTACTGGACTAACCCCAACAATATGTTGGAGATTGTAGAAGCTTTTCATATCTAATGATAAAATGTGGCTAAGTAGTGAGCATAGTGTTCTCCATGACTTACTATCCAATGTTCATGTAAAACCTACATCCAGATTAACGATACCTAAATCAAAAGCTTTCCCATAATCTCACAGAAGACAATATTCCAATTCTAGATATGTACTTGCACTTTACAAACAGGTTGAGGCCAAACAGGTCATAAGACTTGTGTACCAAAATAGATACTAACTTCAGTATATACCCCTTATGGGAATTAGCCCCTAATATAACCACTTGACTAAGATATCAACATAAATTCAACTACCAAATGTGTCCAAGGTGGATTCTTAGCAGTGCACTTGACAATTGCATATCGACATGATACACAAGTATGCAACAGAAATAACTTTTAATTTAAAATTTCATTTTAGATGTTTCTCACAGTGCAAACTATATGTCAAGCAACAATTTCCATCCCTTCGATGCAATTGTTGGAGTGGGTGGGGTTCCCAACCTATGTGGAGAATACTCCGAAGTAAGACGAGCGCCATCTGTGTGTCGGAGAAGCTCGGAAAGTGCATCGAGCGCCATATATTGGAACATTTATGGTAAGCAAATATTATATTTGATTTTTATTTTTGACTTTAATTATATATTTATGATTGGATCTTTCATATATTAACTTTCCATATAATTGGATTTCCAGTTTATGGCAAGCCAATTTATGATTTGATTTCTATTAAATATATGATTGAATGTAATTGAATTTCTATAAATATTTTTGACTTCCATATATAGATTTCCAATATATGGAAACCCTAATTCATGCAAGGATTTATAAAAAGGCTCATGCAATATAGAACAAAAAAAGGAGAAGAAAATGTGACAATATTGCCATTGCAACTTTGGAGAGGAGAAAGAAGGATTGGAGGCCGTTTCGGAGAAGGAGATCAATTTTGGGTATTTCTCATTGTCTTTTTTATTCGCGATTGTGATCTATTTTCTGTTCCAAAGAGTCGGTGATCCGTGTTGGATCGGTGATGAGCTTGTAGAGGGTGTAATCTCTTTATTCCATTAGTGGAGGTTCTTCAGGGTTGGACTCCGATCGTCCCGTGGTTTTTTCCATCTGGATTTTTCACGTAAAAATTTTTGTGTCTGCGATTTGTTTGGTATTTTTTTGTTTGTGCATTTTGCTCGGTTCTTGTCACGCCCCGATCTCCCGCAGGTAAATCGGCCGTTCCCGCTAGGCGGGAATCACCCTCGCCAGCGCTCCCGCGGAACGATCGCTTAACCCATCCGGGCGTGATGCCGCACGAGCGTGAGCCACGCCCGTGCAAGGCCATGGTTCATTGGCTGGCGGCAAGAGTTCTAAGCCACAGAGTCGCACAGATTGTCCGAGTACAGCGGAGTCATGAACGCATAGGCGATCGGTAACAGGTTCACTGAGTCGACAAATATAGCGGAAGCATAGAAACACAAGTTGAAATAAAGCAAGCTCTTTTATTGATATAAACTTGTGTTACAGGCGGCGTATAGCCGAGATTACAAGTCGCTCAAGCCTCTCTCTCTGAAACAGTAAAAGCGTGCCAAGTGGCTACAACTGTGGAATGAATATACAGGCGATGGTCAGGCGATGTTCACAACTTATGTCTTGTATATGTGCTTCAGTCCCGGACGCACCGTTGCAAGGCTTCAGAGGGAACTCCTGGCCTTAGCACGCACGAAGGAGGCGTCCGCACCGAACGAGGTTCTCCCGCACCCTGCATACAAACTGGTGGATTATCAGTACATTGAATGCACTGGTGGGGAAGCTACTCGCCCGCTCGACAAATCCAAACACGTAATACAGGTTCCGTGCACAACTATTAAGTTGTCTTTCTAGTTGCCTTAGGATCAGTTTCATGCAGATATTGAATAGCCTAACGTGTCGGGCAGTGCGCCGTACGATGTTAGAGGAAACACGGTGAGACTTACCAACTTACCATCTCCTTCCCTGTCCAAGACAAACATTGAGGCAAACATGTTAATTCAAGCACGGGCAAGTATAAGCATTCAGGAGGCAAGCATATGCAAACAGGAGGGTCGTTTTAACATGATCGTTCAGGTGTTCAGTCGATGCGATGCAGTGACTCGCACGCGGATAGCCGCTAAGCGAGGATGACTTATCTATATGAACAGGAGTCGCTGGCATAGCCATAAAGGACAATAGTCACTGGCGGTAATGGTATGCAGCAATAGTACAAGGGGCGCTACATGCCATTCCATCCAGCACAATGGACTATACAATACGGTTCAGTCACTGGAGAGAATGTATGCAGCGAAAGAACAAGGGGCGCTACATGCCATCCCGTCCAGCACAATGGACTGTACAATAACGTGAGTTCCATCCGGATCGGATCGGTCCCAGTGCCTCGGTGACCGTCCGTGGAACTATACCTCGTTTCCGAGTTGTCCGCGACATGCAATCGTTGGGTCTTTCCAATTATCACAAGATACACGAGAACAAGAGTGCACTAGAACAAGAGAACACGAGTGCACACAAGAACACGAGTACAAGAGATACTTGAATCATGATTCTGTACAGTCAATAACTTGCCTTGATGCATTCCCCTGGTTCGGGGCTGCCTGGTGACCTAACGGTCCTGGATACTTGCAGGGTCAATCATACACGGAACGACTACTGGGTAGTCTCCCGGAGTTTGGATGAAAACACGGTAACTATCAAGCAGACAAGCATGCGTTTCTAGGAACATAAGCAGGCACGTTGCTCGGGCCCGAAGGTAGTCCGAGAGATGAAACCGTTAAGGGACTTAGCATGCGAGGGTCTGAATATAAGCAGTATTTCCTTTTTTCATGTTCTAGCAAGCAATATGAGTTGAGATTATTCCCTTAGCTAGGTGCGTTGGATTTATTAGCATGCAGGGGGTGATTCACCTAGCGACTAGCATAAACATTCCAGATTTTATGTGTGCTGGCTAAGCAAAGACAAGTTCACCGTAGCCACCCACCTTAGCGATGATTCGCCTCGGTAGAGCGATACGTCTGAGCGAGCCTCTGAAAGCCTAAGCCGGATTCCTGTAGGGACAAGTCTGGATATCCTTTGCTTCTTGATCGAGGCAAAGCAGGTCGGGACAGCTGCACGATTGCCGATTGAGACGGCAGTCCGCTTGAACGGAATGGGGTGTTACATCCTATCCAGCTTAGAAAAAGTCTCGTCCTCGAGACTTACTAAGGACAAGCAGTAATCTAGGGTTGAGGCAATCCTAGACAAGTCGTTTGTACTTGTTCATTTGGATCTTCACTTGCACAAGCTTCGAAATCAGCATATCGCTTAGACTGGATCGTGCGCACTTTCGAAGGTACCCTCTAGCGTGAACACGTCAACCAGCTCAGTGATAGCGAAGTCTTAGCACTCGAGTTTCACCTTTTCTAAGTCTTGGATGGTGCACTAGTTCAAGGCGTCCCTCGAATAGAAGCATTCAACCAAACTTAGGGTTAGTGAAAATCGGACAAGCTACTAGCGATACTCTCAAGGGTTCGCACAGGTTGGCACAAAGGCCACTCGCAGCATACAACCAGACAAGCAATCATATCAATCAAAACGCATTTTGAAAGTATTTAGACTTATTGTCGGAACATCCCATCGAGGCATTGAGAGAGAGCGTGCACATAACCCACGAACGAGCTTTCGAAACAGAGATATCGAATTGAAGTCCAAAGGCGTAGAAGCCAGGCTCTGATACCAACCTGTCACGCCCCGATCTCCCGCAGGTAAATCGGTCGTTCCCGCTAGGCGGGAATCACCCTCGCCAGCGCTCCCGCGGAACGATCGCTTAACCCATCCGGACGTGATGCCGCACGAGCGTGAGCCACGCCCGTGCAAGACCATGGTTCATTGGCTGGCGGCAAGAGTTCTAAGCCACAGAGTCGCACAGATTGTCCGAGTGCAGCGGAGTCATGAACGCATAGGCGATCGGTAACAGGTTCACTGAGTCGACAAATATAGCGGAAGCATAGAAACACAAGTTGAAATAAAGCAAGCTCTTTTATTGATATAAACTTGTGTTACAGGCGGCGTATAGCCGAGATTACAAGTCGCTCAAGCCTCTCTCTCTGAAACAGTAAAAGCGTGCCAAGTGGCTACAACTGTGGAATGAATATACAGGCGATGGTCAGGCGATGTTCACAACTTATGTCTTGTATATGTGCTTCAGTCCCGGACGCACCGTTGCAAGGCTTCAGAGGGAACTCCTGGCCTTAGCACGCACGAAGGAGGCGTCCGCACCGAACGAGGTTCTCCCGCACCCTGCATACAAACTGGTGGATTATCAGTACATTGAATGCACTGGTGGGGAAGCTACTCGCCCGCTCGACAAATCCAAACACGTAATACAGGTTCCGTGCACAACTATTAAGTTGTCTTTCTAGTTGCCTTAGGATCAGTTTCATGCAGATATTGAATAGCCTAACGTGTCGGACAGTGCGCCGTACGATGTTAGAGGAAACACGGCGAGACTTACCAACTTACCATCTCCTTCCCTGTCCAAGGCAAACATTGAGGCAAACATGTTAATTCAAGCACGGGCAAGTATAAGCATTCAGGAGGCAAGCATATGCAAACAGGAGGGTCGTTTTAACATGATCGTTCAGGTGTTCAGTCGATGCGATGCAGTGACTCGCACGCGGATAGCCGCTAAGCGAGGATGACTTATCTATATGAACAGGAGTCGCTGGCATAGCCATAAAGGACAATAGTCACTGGCGGTAATGGTATGCAGCAATAGTACAAGGGGCGCTACATGCCATTCCGTCCAGCACAATGGACTATACAATACGGTTCAGTCACTGGAGAGAATGTATGCAGCGAAAGAACAAGGGGCGCTACATGCCATCCCGTCCAGCACAATGGACTGTACAATAACGTGAGTTCCATCCGGATCGGATCGGTCCCAGTGCCCCGGTGACCGTCCGTGGAACTATACCTCGTTTCCGAGTTGTCCGCGACATGCAATCGTTGGGTCTTTCCAATTATCACAAGATACACGAGAACAAGAGTGCACTAGAACAAGAGAACACGAGTGCACACAAGAACACGAGTACAAGAGATACTTGAATCATGATTCTGTACAGTCAATAACTTGCCTTGATGCATTCCCCTGGTTCGGGGCTGCCTGGTGACCTAACGGTCCTGGATACTTGCAGGGTCAATCATACACGGAACGACTACTGAGTAGTCTCCCGGAGTTTGGATGAAAACACGGTAACTATCAAGCAGACAAGCATGCGTTTCTAGGAACATAAGCAGGCACGTTGCTCGGGCCCGAAGGTAGTCCGAGAGATGAAACCGTTAAGGGACTTAGCATGCGAGGGTCTGAATATAAGCAGTATTTCCTTTTTCCATGTTCTAGCAAGCAATATGAGTTGAGATTATTCCCTTAGCTAGGTGCGTTGGATTTATTAGCATGCAGGGGGTGATTCACCTAGCGACTAGCATAAACATTCCAGATTTTATGTGTGCTGGCTAAGCAAAGACAAGTTCACCGTAGCCACCCACCTTAGCGATGATTCGCCTCGGTAGAGCGATACGTCTGAGCGAGCCTCTGAAAGCCTAAGCCGGATTCCTGTAGGGACAAGTCTGGATATCCTTTGCTTCTTGATCGAGGCAAAGCAGGTCGGGACAGCTGCACGATTGCCGATTGAGACGGCAGTCCGCTTGAACGGAATAGGGTGTTACAGTTCTTTCGTAGGTACTCTCTGGTTTGGAGAACGGTTTTAGCGCTTTCGTTTCCAACAAAGTGGTGTCAGAGCCAGGTTCTGGAATTTCAAAAGGGTGTCAGAATTGACAGGCAAACAAGGAAGGAGAGATGGACGTGAAGCCGGTGCACATGGTAAACCTGAACGGTACCAACTATCACTACTGGCGGAGCGAGATGAAAGATCTGATGTTTGTCAAGAAGCTGCATCTACCGGTATTTATTTCTGAGAGGCCCAGTGACAAGTCCGAAGTGGACTGGAAGTTCGAGCATAAACGGGTGTGTGGATATATCAGGCAGTTTGTTAACGAGAACGTGTATAACCACGTTGCCAGTATTGAGCATGCGAGAACACTGTGGAATAAGCTGAAATTTCTGTATGCGAAGAAAATCGGGGTAAATAAATTGTTCCTGATCTGGATGATTATCGGTCTACAGTACAAAGATGGAACGTCCATTACGGATCATTTGAGTGAGTTCCAGGGCATGGTTGACCAGTTATCCTCGATGGAAGTCAAGTTTGATGATGAGATTCAGGGACTATGACTGCTGTGTACATTGCCAGACTCGTGGGAAACCGTACAAGTGTCTATTATCGCTTCTGCTCCGGAAGACGTGGTCAGTTTGGAGTTTGCCAAGAGCGGGATAGTGAATAAAGAGATGCAGAGATGTTCTTAGAGCACTTCATCCACATCCCACTCAGATGCGTTTGTTTCAGAGAGCCGCGAAAGGGGTAAAATGAGGAGTCCAGGCAGTGGCAGAGACAAAAGTAGGGGAAGGTCTAAGGGTCGGTACGAGGACTCGGAGTGTTATCATTGTGGCAAGAAGGACCACATCAAGCAGAACTGTTTCGCTTGAAAGAGAGAAGAATGACGACAAGGGGAAGCAGGGCGAGAACACTACAGCGGCGACCTCGGTACATGAAGGCGATGTGATCATTATAGATGATGAGGTAGTCATGAACCTCGCATGCGATGACAATTCTTGGCTGGTGGACTTAGGGGCTTCAGCGCACGTATCTCACAACAGGGCACTATTTGTTACTTACACAACAGACTACTGTGGAGTGTTGAAAATGGACAACGGAGATGTGTCGAAAGTTGTTGCTATTGGAGATGTGCATTTGAGGATGAAGACGGGTGCAATTCTTATTCTCAAAGATGTCCGTCATGTCCATGATATCCGTTTCAACCTGGTGTCGGTTGGAAGTTTGGATGACGAAAGTTTCTTTAATATCTTCGGAAAAGATCAGTGGAAGCTTTCCAGAGGTTTGATGGTGATTTCTAGAGGAAGCAAGAATTTCGGACTCTATTATATGGAAGGGAGCACACATGGGATACTAGAGGTGAACGCAGCTACTGACGCGTCTACTGAGTTGTGGCACATGCTGCTCAACCATATCAGCGAGAAGGGGATGAGCTACTTGATGAAGAGGAAGGTGATTCCGGAGTTAAAGTCTACAAAATTGGGGAGATGTACGCACTGTTTGACAGGGAAGCAAAATATGGTGTCTTTTCAAAGTCATCCAAGTTTAAGGAAGCCGACGTTGCTCGAGTTGATTTACTCGGATGTCTGCGGTCCTATGAAGGTAAAGTCCATTGGTGGTGCTTCTTATTTTATGACGTTTATTGATGATTGTTCCAGGAAGGTTTGGGTCTATGCCTTAAAGACCAAGAATCAGGTGATGTCCACTTTCAAAGAGTTTCAGGCCTCTGTTGAAAGGAAGACGGGCAAGAAGCTGCTATGTGTTCGGTCCGATAACGACGGCGAGTACATTGGTCTCTTTGATGCTTATTGCAGAGAGCAAGGGATACGACACCAGAAGACTCCACAAAAGATACCTCAGCTCAATGGTGTAGCGGAGCGAATGAACAATACGCTGATGGAGAGGGTACGGTGTTTGCTGTCAGAAGCAAAGTTCTCGGACAGCTATTAGGGTGAGACTCTTTACACAGCTGATTATGTTATTAATTTATCTCCTAATGCTCCTTTGTAGGGTGATGTGCTTGACAAAGTATGGTACGGCAAAGAGTCGTCATACAGACATCTGCGAGTATTTGGTTGCAAGGCCTTCGTGCATGTACCGAAAGACGAGAGATCCAAACTTGAGCTGAAGACGAAGAGGTGCATCTTTGTCGACTACGGTCGGGATGAGTTTGGCTATAGACTCTACGACCCAGTGGGAAGAAAGCTCTACGGAAGCAGAGACATAGTATTCATCGAGGATCAGACCATGACCAACACTCACGATTCCGAGATGCCTTCTGAGGATGAAAAATTGCCTAAGTTAGAGTCATTTTGCTTCGAGAAGTTTCCAGAGGACATCGCAGAAGATCCAGTTATGGGAGAGCCAGTACATGGAGTTACTCTCAACCTTGATCATCAGCCTGCTGATGGTAGTCAGGGTGACCCTCAGGAAGATGAGCATGCTGAGGAGGTAGTTCCTGAAGGGGAGGAGGCTGTTGATATACAGCCCGCACCAGTGGTTCCATTGAGGAGGAGCGATAAAAAGCGTCGACCATCTACGAGATACTCACCGGATGTGCTACTAACTGAAGGGGGAGAGCTCGAAAGCTTTGCAGAGGCTATGAAAGACGAACACAGGCATGAGTGGATGGAGGCTATGCAGGAGGAGATGAGTTTATTACAGGCCAACTCCACTGATGATCTGGTGCGGTTGCCAAAAGGAAAGAAGGTTTTGAAAAATCGATGGGTGTTCAGAGTGAAGCAGACATGTGATGCTACTCGTGTAGTGCCCCGCTCCGTACGGTGCACTATATGGTTGGGTTGGCTCGAAAAAAGCCAGTTGGACTTTGGTTATGCGGAAGGATCAATTCAGAAGGCTATGAGATTGTGCTGGGAAGTCCCCTCAGATAAATGTGAGTGGTGTTGGTTCTTTGATCCTTTATCTTCACGCTTAACAAAATAATTTAGTTCATGTTTGTGTAAGTTGTTCGCTTAAAGCTATCTAGCAAGAAATTACAAAAGATAAAGAAAGATAATAATCACATGTCTATTAACTTGCTGCTGTTTTAGAATAGGGATTATATATTGTGATAGCAAATGTCGGGATATTTTATTTTCGGTTATGGTACGACCTTGAATTGGACGGTAAGTATGAGAACCTGGACTGGGCATAGTAGACCCTGGACTGGACAAGATAGACCCTGGACTGGACATGAAAGTATTACGAGCTGTGGCTCAAGGCAGGTAGCAAAATAAATAAGAACTGTGGTATTTACTATATTTTCTAGTACCATGCATGATATATCTTCTTTATAGCTAAGTTGCATATGTATGCATGGTCATAGATAACTTGTGCACAAGGTTTAATGTTTCTTGAACGGTAATCCGGGACCACAGACCCGATTCATTATAGGGAGAACAAAGAGGGGATGCCGAAGTACTGGTAATCCAGAATTCAGGACTTCCAGTGAGGCTAGCTCCTCGCACTGAGAAGGATGTCGAATTCTAGCGTGCTAAGTGATATTACGGGCGATTTGGAAACCTCCTGATTGGACTTGCTACCCTTCGGTGAGGGGAGCCGTCTAGCCACGAAGTCCAAGATGACGCGAAGTCAGTGACCTTCATATAGACATGGTGCGTACTAATAATGTCTTATGCAGACAGAGTAAGTTATTACTCATTTACATGGATGGCTAAACGACCGTGGATAAGAATCATCAAAGGGTGATAACTTATATGCTTTACATTTTCTATTGATCGTGAATAATTATATGCTTTATGTTCCTAGCAAATATGATCAATATGCCTGCTTTATATGAACAAGATGCATGCTTTACATTATGTCGCTATGAACTGTAATTGACCCTAAGTCAACAGATCAAGAACACACTTAATAATATTTCTATCACATGATTACTTAGTGTTGATTTTAGGGGAGTGGGGTCAGCCCTCCCGCCAGTACATGCGGAGTACTGACCCACGTTTGTGGGCAACATTTCATGTTCACAGTTGCGTGGACATAGCTTAACCAGTCTTGAGGCATCGCAGGACTGTTGGGTGTGCTGAAGCTCTTCTCCAAGAGATGATGACTTCTGCTATATATGGCATAATGTATGGAACAAGACATTCGTTGTACCAGTGATGTTGTAAGCCGAGTTGGCAAAGTTCATTGTGAGCCTAGATGGCATGTATTTTAAGTTGGCAATTGAGGGCTTTGTAATCCATTCAATATCAATAATAGAGATACTTTCTTTATATCTTGTGTGACTTTAATTTGTCTACTTACTTCTGTTGTAATGTTGTTTCTGAGACATACCAAAGATTATTTTATCTTCTTGCCTTGTACAAGCGCAATCACAGGCTTGTACGATATCACACCTTGATGGGGACGATTTTCTGCGAGAGCGTTGGCGTGGTGATCTCACGTCTAGCGAGGATAATCGATCCTACTGGAGATCGGGGCGTGACAACTTGCCCTCGATACAAAACGAGGCTGGTAGTTAAAGGCTATGGTCAGCGGAAGGACGTGGATTACGATAAGATCTTTTCGCCAGTCGTTAAGCAGTCGTCTATTCGGGTGGTGCTAGCATTGACAACCAGCTTTGACTTAAAGGTCGAGCAGATGGACGTGAAGACGACATTCCTCTACGATGATCTTGAGGAGGAGTTGTACATAGAGCAGCCAGAGGGATTCTGTTAGAAGGGCAAGTCATACTTGGCCTGCCGGTTGAGGAAGAGCTTGTATTGTCTGAACCAGGCTCCGAGACAGTGGTACAGGAAGTTTGAGTCGTTTATGGGGGAGCATGGATATGCACGGACGACGTCGGACCACTGTGTGTTTGTGAGATACTTTGTCGAGGATGATTTTATCATTTTACTGCTCTATGTTGATGATATACTACTGGTGGGTCAGAATGCCACTATGATAGCGGAGTTGAAGAGCCAACTGGGCGTGGCCTTCTCTATGAAGGATTTGGGCACAACGAATACTATTCTTGGGATGGAGATCAGCCGTGAGAGAAAGTCCAAGCTGCTACACTTGTCCCAAAAGAAGTACATTCACCTGATACTTTAGCGTTTCAGGATGGACGGGTCGAAGAAAGTGAGTAACCCCCTTGCTGCTCACTTTAAGTTCACTGAGGAGCAGTGCCCATCTACCGAAGACGAGAAGAAAGACATAGAGCGGATTCCATATGCCTCAGCTATGGGAAGTCTTATATATGCTATGGTATGTATGAGGCCAGACATCGCTCACGCAGTTAGCAGATATACTTCCAATCTTGGAAAGATACATTGGAGTACGGTCAAGTAGATTCTATGATACCTTCAGGGCACTGCCGATTGGAGACTTTCTTTTGGTAGTAACGAGCCGAAGCTGGTTGGGTATACCGATGCTGATATGGCTGGAGATGTAGACACGAGACGATCAACTTTGGGCTATGTGATGATGTTTGCTGGTGGAGAGGTATCGTGGGAGTTGCGGTTGCAGAAGTGTGTTACCTTGTCGACGACAGAGGCATAGTACATTGAGGCAATGGAGGCTTGCAAGGAGTTATTATGGATGAAAAAGCTGTTGCAGAAAGTGGGGCTAAAGCAAGAGCAGTACACTTTTCTTTGTGATAGTCAGAGTGCAATTTACCTTATGAAGAACCAGACATTTCATAGCCGGTCCAAACACATTGATACCCGGTATCATTGGATACGGGATGTGGTTGAAAAGAAGCAAGCGGCGCTTGAGAAGGTTCATACAAATGACAACGCAGCAAACATGTTCACAAAGGTTCTACCAAGGAAAAAGTTTGAGTAGTGAGTACTGTAGGCGGATCGTTGGGATGACGACCCCCTCCACATAGTTGTGAATGAGAAAATTTGTTGGAGTGGGAGGGATTCCTAACCTATGTGGAGAATATTCCGGAATGCGATGAGCGCCATCCGTGTGTCGGAAAAGCTCAAAAAGTGCATCGAGCGTCGTATATTGGAACATTTATGGTAAGCAAATATTATATTGGATTTTCATCTTTGACTTTAATTATATATTAATGATTGATCTTTCATATATTAATTTTTCATATAATTGGATTTCCAATTTATGGCAAGCCAATTTATGATTTGATTTTCATTAAATATATGATTGAAAGTAATTGGATTTTCATAAATATTTTTGGCTTCCATATATAGATTTTCAATACATGGAAACCCTAATTCACACAAGGGTTTATAAAAGGCTCATGCAATATAGAAAAAAAGAGAGGAGAAAATGTGGCAAGAGTGCCATTGCAACTTTGGAGAGGAGAAAGAAGGATTGGAGGCCGTTTCGGAGAAGGAGATCAATTTGGGGTATTTTTCATTGTCTTTTTTCTTCGTGGTTGTGATCTATTTTTTGTTCCAAAGAATTGCGGTGATCCGTGTTGGATCGGTGAGGAGCTTGTAGAGAGTGTAATCTCTTTATTCTATTAGTGGAGGTTCTTCAGGGTTGGACTTTGATCGTCCCGTGATTTTTTTCATCTAGGTTTTTCACTTAAAAATCTCTCTATCTACGATTTGTGTTTGACGTTTTTTGGTTTGTACGTTTTGCTCGGTTCTCTCGCATGTACTCTCTGTTTGGGAAACGGTTTCCGCGCTTTCGTTCCCAACAACAATGATTGTTAATAACACATCTCATATGTCTTTTAGTTACAACAAAGTGTTTGACCAAAGAATTAAACACTTCGTGATTATACTCCTACACATCAGATTGCCTTAACAATGTCTAAGAACTCAGCAATTCAGTCGCATTTATTTCTGGAGAGGTGAACCATAATGAGCTAGAGCAATGGTTGGATTCTAACTAATCTATAGATTTCATATCGACAGTGTAATATGTACCTCACCTCCGAATTGTATGAGGTCTGCATATGAAACAGGCCCTCCCTTTGAATACGAATCGATTTCTTTCTTTGCATCCTCGAGGAGACTCAAAGCAGCTGCAAGCCCTCTGTTTTCAGGTCTGGTTATCTCTGGACTTAAATTCAGGACAGAAAGCAAGACTGGTTAGAGTTTCATAAGTAGGCATATATACTCTTTAGTGATGGGCACACAAATGGCGAACTTCATGAGGATGTGTAACTACAAACTTATAATAGTTATAATCTACCTTAATCGGATAGAACCATTCGGACCCCCAGTTTTTGTTGCCTACAAGTATTGTTGGTACAAAAGATTATATTTAAACTGATAGCGTATCTGCAATATTAGGACACACCATTCGAAATAAAAGTTTGAGAACTAACCTTGTCGTATGTTATGGCATCGTTTAGTGCTAGAGTCAGCAAGGATGGTATGATACCTGGATTTGCCTTCAGGAAAACCGTAAAATTGATAGCAGGTATATATTTCTTACGTGACAATATGAGGTCAGTAAGAAGAAGAAAAGTACCTTTAAAGATGTAAATAGTGTATCTTTTATCTTTGCTGTAGAGATAAATTCAGACAACCTAATGTTAGAGTGTTCATCATTAAAATCTCACGAAACACTGATTACTGGAATGAAAACAAGATAACCTTGTTCAGCTATAACTCACATTGAAACTCTGACCGCTGTCTGCGCTGAATCAGATCTGCAGCTCTGGCTGTGAACGGCATGGAGCTCGCTACCAATTCCTAAGAAATAAAAAGTTAAGCACGACTGGTAGAAAATCATATTGCAGGAAATGGCCAAATTACTAACGAAAATAGTATTAAGTGAAGGAACGAAAAATAATGGGAGAACTAGAATGAATAACATGTGATACTCGATTGAAGACAACAAAACTCAATTCTTAATACAGACTGTATTCAGATATAGCCATAATGGAGGATCTCGTGTTCCTTGTTTTAGGATTAGGATCCAAATTAGATATGAGATCATGTTTATTTGTGTGTGTGTGTGGGTGGGTGGGTGGGTGTGTGTGGGGTGGGGGGTGGATACCTTTGGTTCTTGTTGTTATGCCCCAATCCACAGGTCTGTCAAGACATGATCCGTACATAAGCCACATGTGCACGTCACAAGACCCAACTTGTCAAAATGGTTCATCAAGATGCAAAAGTAACAAGTAAGCACTCAAATATAAATCAATCAAACTCTCATCTCATATCTGATTTGGGACTAAATATTGGGGTTTCAAACTTGCTCTCTAACTCGAGACGGGAGTTTGATAGTTAATAAAACTATCTTTATGATAATTTCCATAAAAAAAATATTATTTCTTGTTCTTCCACAATAAAAGAAATTCCTATATAACACTTATAGTTCTTCAAGTTAGGAAATCTGTAGACCCTAATTTGACCGATTCAGATTATATTCAGTTTAAAATCACTTGGTGATAACTTAAGAAAATGTAGAAGTGAAATGGCGATACCCAGAAAAAGATACATATTTTGAATCTTCTTCTGAGATTATCAATAATTAGCAATTTATTGCATTTCCTATGTATACAAATTCCCTCAAGTCAATTAGTCACCAAGATACCATTTCCTATTACAGCTTGCCTTCCACTCCAGATCCATTTTCCCTGATCCCTAGCCCTAATTTCTGAACCCACTCTTCATACTTTCCCCAAATTGGAAGACTGATATAGGTTGTGCAGTTGTTCACAGATCCAATGTCCATTTTGGGCTTAGAACTGGATCCGCGTATTTTTGTAAAATTGGCTTAAAATGGCCTCAGATGAGATTTGAATCTAGCTAGCTCTAATACCATATTAAAGTCCCGACCAGCGCACTAAAACTTTTTTGGGAAGAGTTTGGAAGAAAAAAAATGGGTTTGGTAGAGTTAGCCTCTAAACTCCCAACAACGAAACAGTGGTTTATTTGGGAGTGATTTTGAGTCACATAAAACTTCATTTTAATCCAAAACACCGTCAAAAATGTAGTTAGCAAAACTCCAATATGTGGTTGGTTGGCTGTAATTAGAAATACATGCAACATTTGTTGCACCATTTTCATCAATTAAAGTGTTTGGTTTGATGTAAATGGTGGAATTGGTGTTGAAAATGTTACATCTTTTTCTCAAACGACCGCAACAAATTGCGCCAAAATTATCGCAACTTCACTTACGGCAATATTTGCAACACCAGTTATACTATTTGCAATGATTCTATCTTCATTCAATGTCCTAATGACACAATCAAAGAATGGATTTTCATTTAACAGAAGTAGCAACTATACATACCAATTACTCATTCCAAACAATAGATTTGTGGATCATGCAACCAAATAAAGGATTTGTAACACCATTTGCAGCAAAAAATGCTACATGTAAAATGTGTTGCATGTGATTTTCATTTACACGCAGTCAAACAGTACCTAAGTGAATTTTTGTGAAACTCCATTTCCTTCAATCTTCTTTTACAAAATTCAGTATCAACTCTAAACTCCGAAATGACTCTTTAACTTAAACATAACTCTAGTTTTGTCATTTCAAACCCAGTTTCAAAACTCCACACTCCAAAATTAAACCTAACTCCATTTTAGCAATCCTTGCTCCCAAAATAGGCTTGAAATTATACATTTATGACTTTTTTGCACTTAAATTCAAGAAACCAACATACTTGTGAACTTCAATATATTGTACTATTTTTATGAGGAGGTTAATACCATGAACTTAAAAGCATGTGAGACAAACTATCCTCCATTAGTCTCAAATTCCACTTAACATCTTATGAACTTTCTTACCCCTCCGCAAAGAAGAAGAAGAAGAAGAAGAAGAAGAAGAAAAGCTAACCCTCTAACCCTAGAGGTCATTGTCTCCTTGGATTTAATTTATAGGGGTTTGATCATATCATTGGAAGAGTATTTTAGGTGCACTTTTTGGTATTAATCTCAATTGTATTAATTTCAATAGTGGACGTTTTGTAGACGATATCCTAGAGGAGAGGGTCTTCTTCTTTTTCATGAAATACGAAGTCTTGCACTACCATGCAATGGCGGAGATAGAAAATGTAATGGATAGGTGTCAAACATAAAAAAAAAAAAACTACTCGAGCTAGAATTCATCCCTTTATGCAGTAGAAACAGTAGTAATAATAAATAAAAACCGTATTAAAAAAAAACAAACGATTAAACAATAATAGTCTTAATATAATCCTTTTTAGTACCTAGCCAATCAAAATATTCAAATGTATACATACCAAAATCTAGAATAAAGTACGAGAGAATGAGAGTTTTGTCAAAAAGGATTTGACTTTTAATCTTCTAGAATAGATGGTGTAGTTTTTAGTCTATAGTATACTAGTATATATGTACGTGCGTTGTACTAGTATATATGTACGTGCGTTGCACGTCATACTACTTGAAAATAGCAAATTATAGTCTTTTAATTTTTAACTACTAGAGAAGAGCAAAGTCTCTTAATTTTTTTACTACTTGAGAGAGCAAACAACAACCCTTAATTTTTTTTCCTATGCGTAATTAGCTAATTATCCATGTTAAATTTAATAAAAGTAAACACAGATAAGGGTATTTTTGAAAGAAAAAAAAAATTCACGTTGAAGCCTATTTTTTTTTTATTATATAGTTGTATAGATATGCAAATTGGGATACTGGTTCAAAATAGAATTTTAGTGAGAGCAATACTGAAAAATATGTATAGTTAGTTATTATTTAAAAAAATAAGCGAGGGCAATTTCTCCTTAGTTGCCATGATCATCTCCGCCCCTTCTGCTACCATGGACAAATTATCATTGCTTAAGAAGATCCAAATTGAAAGTCATTCGGTAGCAAAGTGTTGGTGTTTTTGCCTTTGGACTATGAAAGATAGTCCCACATTGGCTACACCACCAAGTGGGTATCTCAATATAATGCTTTGCTTGTGTTGAGGTGTGCACATGGGGTGTGGTGAGACACATGGATGTCATGTGGGGGTATTTGTTTAGGAGAAAAAAATGATTAACTTCTCAATGAAAGCTTTTAAGCTTTTTGTCATGCTCTTGGAATTTATTCCATAGGAGCTAGCGACTCGGACTCGGGCTCAAGGGCGCAAAGTGGCGCTTTGTTGGCACACTTTGCACTTAGCACGTCAGCATCGGTGCATGGCGCTTGTGCGTATTTGATGCGCTTATGCACTCGATTATGTACAAGTTGCATTCGATATTGCTAGCGTGGTTGCATGTGCGGGCGCATGAGCAGGGTGCTTGAGCAGGACGCTGCGCGGGTGCATGCGTGACTATGCGCCGCTGCGCTGTTGTGCTGCTACGCGCTGGCCCGCTGCGCTGCTGCGCTAAAGGCAGAAGCAACTTCGGATTCGGTTATGGAAATATTGTCTTTAATTCAGATCCGATTTTGTGACATTTGAATTAATTTCGTTCTTATACTTTTGTAACCGACTAGGTGGCCAGACTCCTCTATAAATACTCTCTTCTCAGCCCTCATTAAAAAAAGATTAATTTTGATATAATTTTAGAGAGAGAGAGAGAGTTGAAAAGAGGCTGCTGCGCAGCCCAGAGGAGTCCATGAGATCGTGCGAGTCCAGGAGGGAGATAACGCGAGCGTTCCAGAAGTTCTTCGAGAACTTGCTGGTTCCTGGGAGCTGATCGTGTGAGGCGGATCTTGCTTTGAGCATCGGTGATCTTCATCACCCCAACAAGCCATAATCCTTCTTCTTACTCTTCTACTTCTCCTCTATTTGTAACTTGTTCTGTCCGTCTGCAACTGTGATTGCAAGGAAGAACATAGATTGATATCTGATTCTTTTGTTTTTCATCGGAGCAAGTTGTAATCAGTTATTTTATATAAAGGTTTTCGTTGGAATCGAGATCTCGGAAGGCAAATTTGTTTGCTGAAGCTTCTGAATCTCGACTACAACTTTTGGATCAACAGAGGGTAGACTGCAAAGTTTATCAGAAGCTCTGTTAGCCTTGTTCATTCATCTTTTGATTAAGCCCCGAGAATAACAATCTCAAAGCAAGATCCGAAGAAAACATGGAGAAGAACCGATCAAACATTCTCGATACTAGCTTTCACAAGCTTGAGAAGTTTGATGGCGGACACTACAACATTTGGAAGATGAAGATATCTCTGAATCTTCGTCTTGTCAAAGTTGCTTATGTGTTGGTTGATCCTGAACTTACCATTCCTGAAGATGGAGGAGAACTTGAAGTTGGTGTGGCGCAGGACGCGCACTCCAAGTGGAAGGAGGACAACGACCTCTACAGGCTGTTTATCCTAAATACTATGGACGACTCGATGTCAGAGTCTTACAGCAAGAAAGAGAAGGCAAGAGACAACAAGAAAGAGAAGGCAAAAAATGTCTGGGAAGCTCTTGAGAAGCATTACAAAACTGATGAGAAAATATCCAAAATCTATCTCGTCGAGAAATTCTTCACTAAGAAATTTGAAGATGAGAAGGTAATGCTACCACAAGTCAGGAACTTCTGAAGATGCAACAAAAACTGGATGAAGAAGGCATAAAGCAGGAAGACAAGTTCATGGTAGGGGCTATAGTCACCAAGCTTCCTCCAGGTTAGATCAAGTTCAAGACCGACATGTACCGTAAGAAGATGGAGATCCAGCTCGAAGATCTTCTTCACTGGATTCATATTGAAGATGAAGCCAGGGGCAACTGAAGTTGGACTCCCTGTCCAAGCAGTTGGCAAAGGCCAACTTGGTGCATGTTGGAGATTCCAAGGGAAAGCAGAAGGCTTCTCACAACAAGAATAATGACTTCAACCATCTGAAGATGAAATCAGCTTCGTTCAAGCCAAAGCCAAAGCCCAAGTCAGATATGACTTGCTTTAACTGTGGCAAGAAGGGCCACTATCGGAGTGACTGTAGATCCAAGCCCAAACAGACAGAGCAAGGTGAACCTAACAAGATTGTTATGATTGCGCAGGTTGTCACGACTGGTGTTGACACCGATTGGTGGGTGGATACTGGCGCATCCTGCCATGTTTGTTCAAAAATGGATTTGTTCACCACCTACAAGCCTACATCTGAGAAGGTTATGGTGACGAACTAGGCACAAGCTGAAGTACATGGGACCGGAACGGTGGTACTGAACCTGACTTCGAAAAAGTCGTTGACGCTTCAGGATGTGAATCATGTACCGATGATTGCCAAGAACCTGGTCTCGGAAAGTCTACTCAGCAACGCAGGCTTGTGGATGGACATCAATGATGGACAAATTGTGATATCTTACAAAGGGACATGCTTCGAAAAAACTTTTTGTACCGAAGGGATGTTTAAACTTCAACTTGTAACTCAGCAAAAAATTATAAATGCAGTCTCTTCTTTTGGTTATTCTCTTGAGTTATGGCATAATAGACTAGGACATGTTCATTGTAAAAGAATAAACAAAATGTCTAGTTTAGGGCTTATCTCCAAATATGGGATAAGGAGGTGGAGAAGTGTGAGGTCTATGCGCAGACAAAGATCACAAAAAATTATTTCAAACGGGTAAATCGGAGCACAGATATTCTGGAGTTGGTACACTCAGATATCTGAGACTTCAAGCAGTTCTCTATAAAGGTCAAGATGAAGTATTTTATTGCCTTCATCGACGACTACTCGAAGTATGCGTTGGTCTATCTGCTTAAGTCAAAAGACGAAGCATTCGAGAAGTTCAAGGAGTTCAAGGCTGAGGCTGAACATCAAACATGACAACAACTCAAGAGACTCATAAGTGATCGAGGCGGAGAGTATAGGTCTATTGAATTCGCATCGTTCTGCAAAGAACATTGAATTTTCAATGAGACAACTGCTCCGTATTCTCCTCAATCAAATGTAGTAGCTGAGAGGAAGAACATGATGTTGACAGAGATGATGAACTCAATGCGGTTGACTGCGGGTCTTCCCAACTGCTTCTGGGAAGAAGCTACGTTAAACGTTCATTCTGAACAGAGTATCGTACGCAACTTCCGATGTCACTCCTCATGAACTCTGGTTTAAAGTTAGACCCAACTTGAATGTCATTCAAGTATGGGGGTGTCTGACATGTGTAAAGCTTCCGGACTTGAAGATACAGAAGTTGGATACGAGGACTACGAAAACCATCTTCCTGGGTTATGCTGAGAAGAGTGATGCTCGGAGGTTTCTTGATATAGAATAAAATCATATCATTGAATCTCGCGACGCAAAATTCTTTGAAGATAAATTTGTAAGGCACAAGAACATAGTTATCACGGATATTCCGGAGAATAGTGTAGGTGCATAGGAGGCTAACGCTTCCAATGAAGATGTAGTCCAAGGAGAAGTTGTCATTCCAGAGACAATGTTTGAATCAGAACTCGCAGAATCGATATCTAAGCGAGTGAGGAGATCAAAGGACTTCGGAGAAGATTTTATCACCGATCACGTAGAAGCCGATTAGCTTACCTATGATGTGGCGATGAAGGCTAGAGATGCGGTCTTCTGGAAGGAGGCTATCAATGATGAGTATGACTCAATAACCTCCAACAACACTTAGGTGTTAGTTGATCTGCCTGAAGAAGCTAAACCAATCGGATGCAAGTGGATCTTCAAGAAGAAGATGAAGGCCGATGGAGTTGTTGACAAGTTCAAGGCAAGATTGGTTGCCAAGGGGGCTCAGGCCAAGAGCAAGAGCTAGGGCTAAGTGCTCGAGTTACGGTTGTTGACTCAGAATTTTAAGACTCCTGTGACCTGGCCTTTCTCAGTACCAGGAAGCATCAAACATCATAGGTATATAAATGAAAAGAAGGTTCAATCATTGACGGAAGGAAGATTTTTTCTCAGAAACAGGGGATCGACTACTTCGACACATATGCTCCAGTAGCGCGGATGACGACCATAAGGATGTTGATTTCTCTGAGTGCAATTCACAAGCTAGTTATTCATCAAATGGATGTTAAAACAACATTTCTGAATGGAGAGTTGACTGAAGAGATTTATATGCAACAGCCAGAAGGATTTGTCGTCAAAGGGCTTGAAAACAAAGTATGCAAGTTGGTGAAATCGTTATACGGTTTTAAGCAAGCTCCCAAGATGTGGTATGAGAAGTTTGACAAAGTTATAACATCAAACGGCTACAAGGTCAGCGAAACGGGCAAGTGTGTTTACACAAAGTTCGCTGACGAGAAATGAGTCATCATTTGTCTGTATGTAGACGACATGTTGATCCTAGGCACGGATCTAGCATGAGTCACTGAGACAAAGAAGTTTCTCTCATCCAAGTTCAGTATGAAGGACTTGGGGGAAGCTGATGTTATCCTCGGGATAAAGATCATCAGGACGGATACTGGAGTGGCGCTATCAAAGTCTCTTTATATTGAGAAGATGCTCACACGCTATGGATATCAGGATCTTCTAGGGGTCGATACTCCGTACAGGTATGACAAGAAGCTGAAGCCAAATCCTAGGAAAAGTGTCAGTCAGCTGGAGTATTCAAGCGTCATCGGGAGTTTGATGTATGTAACAACTGCCACAAGGCCTGACATAGCTTTCACCGTGGGGATACTAAGTCGATTCACGAGTAACCCAGGTATGAAGCACTGGAAGGCTGTGATGCAAGCACTGGAAGAGAGTGATGATATATCTCAGGAGGACTCAGAAGTATGCACTGCACTACAACGGATATTCGACAGTAGTGGAAGGCTTCAGTGATGCAAGCTGGTGTTCAGAAATAGAGAACAAAAGGTCCACAGGAGGATATGTCTTCTCCATGGATGAAGCTGTTATATCATGGAAGTCGAAGAAGCGGACAATGCTTTCTCATTCCTCGATGGAATCTGAGTTTTATGCACTGGCAGCCGCAGCAGATGAAGCAGAGTGGCTTCGGGAGCTCATGTATGATCTTCTAGTGGTTGGTGCACAAATTTTGGCGGTACCGATATACTGCGATAACCAGACGACTGCAGCTGTGGCATCAAATGACCTCTTCAATGGTAAGAAAAGGACCGTGCGGATGAGGCACATGGCAGTGAATGATCTAATAAAGACTGGAGTCATTGCCGTAATTGATGTTCGGAACCAGGAGAACCTGGCGGATCCATTCACCAAATGTCTCAAGCGCCAGCTGGTCGAAGACACAGCAATCAAAATGAGCTTGAAGATATTCTGATATTGTGTGTTCGTAATTCTACCATAAAGTTTATGCTAATAGTTCAAAGTAAATCTACTAGGCATCTAGCTTTTGGTTCAAAGAAGGATAATTGACTTGGAGAATATCAGGTACAGTAGGTAGTCCTCAGGGATATTGTGGGATACGTACCCTGAACCACTGCGGTCTACCATTTGTTCTTGAACAGAACATTTCCTGTGGGAGGATGGTTTTGACGCCATAATGAGTTCTAGAGCAGAGTAAATATCTGTTGTGTTTTACAGGAAGCGCGGTAGTTTCAGCACTACAAGGAACGTGTATCTCATGCTACAGTGGCATGACACCACACGAGGGAGTGAACCTCGGCTTTGGGTCATGTCACAGTGGCGTAGCACCGCACATAGGCAGGTAGTCTAATGTTGTAGAATGAAGAGTAGTAGGCAGGACTACAAAGAGGCCGGTGACCTCATGTTACAGTGGTGTGACACCACAGAGGTAAAAGATGTAAATCCTAGGCTACACGAGCTATGGTTTAGCGACGTAACACCGCAAGGAAGCGCAAGGCTTCATGCTGGGTAGTTTGGCACTACAAAGATGCCGAGACCTCATGCTACAGTGAATGACACCACATGAGGGAGTGAACCTCAGCTTTAGGCCATGTCATAGCAGCGTAGCACTGCAAGGAAGCATAAGGCTTCATGTCAAGGACTCTTTAAAAGAACTCACCTAGAGTGTATGAAAAGAGATACATGTCGTCTCTTGAGAAAAAACTTGTAGACACCCAATATACATACACCGAAACCAGGCATACACAGGGCCTTTA
This sequence comes from Iris macrosiphon, assembly GCA_036927795.1. Classification (NCBI taxonomy): domain Eukaryota; kingdom Viridiplantae; phylum Streptophyta; class Magnoliopsida; order Asparagales; family Iridaceae; genus Iris; species Iris macrosiphon. The sequence goes on along the minus strand of JAYESA010000002.1, from coordinate 28,346,899 downwards.
ATGTGCAACTGGAAGCACATCTAATGTCATTGTGTGAGTGGAAAGAATTGCAGCTATGGTACAGAATTCAAGGCTTAGTCTATTCTTGTGTCATACTGTTATTTGACCCATGTAGAAAAATTTAAGTCGAAGCGACATCTATCCTAATGCATGATGGAAAGTTACTGTGGGGAAAGCTCAACCCATATATTGAGATATGTGGAGGATTGTTGGTATTTTATTCTTTGAATTATGAAAGATAGTCCCACATTGGCTACACCACCAATATAATGCTTTGCTTGTATTGAGGTATGCGCATGGGGTGTGGTGACGCACATGGGTGTCATGTGGGGGTGTTTTATTAGGAGAAAAAATGATTAACTTCTCAATGAAAGCTTTTAAGCTTTTTGTCATGCTCTTGGAATTTATTTCATAGGAGTTAAGCCCCAAAGCGACTCGGACTCAGACTCAAGGGCGCAAAGTGGTGCTTTGTTGGCACACTTTGCACTTAGCACGTCAGCATCGACGTATGGCGCTTGTGCCAATTTGATGCGCTCATGCGCTCGATTATGGGCAAGTTGCTATTGCTAGCGTGGTTGCATGCGCGGGTGCATAAGCAGGGTGCTTGAGCAAGGTGCTGAGCGGACGCTGCGTGGACGTATGCGCTGCTATTCGCTGCCATGCGAGGCTATGCGATGCTGTGCTGATGCGCGCTTGTGTGCTGGGCCGCTACGCTGCTGTGCTGATGCATGCTTGTGTGCTGATGCACTGCTGCGCTGAAGGCAGAAGCAAGTTCGGATTCGGTTATGGAAAGATTGCGTCTTTAATTCAGATTTGATTTTGTGGGATTTGAATTAATTTCGTTCTTATCCTTTTGTAACCGACTAGGTGGCCATACTCCTCTATAAATACTCCCTTCTTAGCCCTCATTAAAGAGAGATTAATTTCGATATAATTTTTGAGAGAGAGAGAGAGATTTGAAGAGAGGCTGTTGTGCCGCCAAAAGAAGTCCAGGAGATCGTGCGAGTCCAGGAGGGAGGTGACGCGAGCGTTCCAGAAGTTCTTCGAGAACTTGATAGTTCCTGGGAGCAGATCGTGTGGGACGAATCTTGCTTTGAGCATCGGTGATCTTCATCACCCCAGCAAGCCATAATCCTTCTTCTTCCTCTTCTACTTCTCCTCTATTTGTAACTTGTTATGTCCGTCTGCAACTGCGATTGCAAGGAAGAACATAGATTGATTTCTAATTCTTTTATTTTTCATCGGAGCAAGTTGTAATCAGTTATTTTATATAAAGATTTTTGTTGGAATCGAGATCTCGAAAGGCAAACTTGTTTGCTGAAGCTTCTGAATCTCAACTACAATTTCTGGATCAACAGAATGTAGAATGCAAAGTTTATCAGAAGCTCTGTTGGCATTGTTCATTCATCTTTTGATTAAGCCCCGAGAATAACACAAAGGGCCTATTAAAATAGTACATGATATTTAAATGCAAAAAATTATAATTTTTAAAGGCATTTTAAATGCAAACCAGCCTATTTTTATTTATAGGGCTAATTAGAGTTTAGGCCTGGATTTTATACCAGCTTATAGTTTAAGTCTTGACATGTCCAATTGAAAATTTTAGACCCTAAATTTTTATTTTTGGTTTCCATTTTTTCATTATACCCTCCTTTCTAACATGTATTACTTGGTGCTCTTGTAATCATGTTAAGGATGTAATGGGAAAAAAATAAAAATAAAAATTCACGGTCCAAAGTTTCCAATTGGACATGTCAAGACTTAAACTCTAAGCTGGTATAAACTTCAGTGTCTATGCGTTAATTAGCGCTTATTTATATTGTTCCAACAAAGCAAGACACCTACAATCAGTAACATAAGCACTTAAAACATGTTTACGCACTCACCATTCCGATGACCGCGCCGACGCATTTGAGCACATTGCGACGTTCGACTCTCCACTCTCCTCCGCTAGCATCGTCAGAATCCTCAACTTTTTTATGACAACAAATGCCACCCTATGTTGTAAGTAAAAAAAAGAAAGAAAAAAAATCATATAAATAAATAATATGAATTGAAGGCTAGCTAGGAATAGACGTGCAAATGGTACTCACATTGGTGGTGGGTTTGTGTGGTGAGGATTGAGAAGAGAGAGGGAGAAGAGAAGGAAGAGAGGAGAGGAATGATATTCCGGCCATTAATGTCAACACCTTCACTCTCCTACTACTACTAATTGCTCCTTTCTCTTTTTCTGTTTTTTTTTTTTTTTGGTTAGTTATGATCTCCGGGAAAGAGAATGGGAAGGAAGGAACCATCGGTAAGCAAGGGTTATCCTTTGAGACTGATAAGGTGGGGTCACATCAAATCACGTCTGTTTGTTTACACCATCAATAGTTCCAATTTTTAGATTCTTGATTTGGGACGATGAAGCACATTTTATAGAAAAGTGAGACTCAATTTGGACTTCATGATGGTCACATTTTATTCACAGGAACTATAGTTTGGATCTCAGAATTTTTACGTTCAGAATATATGAACTAATTTTGTAGAATAATAAGATTCAATTCCTAGATTCTAGATTTCATTTTATTTTTTTGAAAAAAGCGGAAGGTTGACACCTAGATCTATATTCATCAATCTCATTTGGGCCTCAAGATTTATTTTTACTATTCTCATTCAAACTCAACTCATTGTATATTTATTTTTATTATTATAAAGGCTAAATTATACTTGATACCTTCAACTATTTTAAATGTTCAACTTAATACCCTCAAATTTGATAGGTACTAACTTAATATCCTCCTCCAAATTTTGACCTAATGATGTTAATCTAACATGGAAAATGACGAAAATACCCCCCTCCCCCCCCACAAATTATCTTCTCCCTCTTTCTCCGGCAGCCCCTCCCCCCTCCTTCTCCGGCGACGACGGCACAGCAGCAGTAGCAACGGCGGCGACGCAGCATCGTGCGGCGTGGCAGTGTGTGGAGCAGCAGCGCACGACAGTACGGGGGGAGGCACAGCGCGCGAAGGCGCTGCGAGGCGGTGCGGCAGCACGCGGGGAAGGTGGGGGGAGCCGGGAGGGGTGGGATGGGGGCGACGGGGGTAGGCTACGGGGGAGGGGGTGTCATGTCCCAGAACCAGAATACTGGAAAACGGGACTAACAATGCCAGCTACGTATACTTAGAGTACTCCAGTACTCTGCATATACGGTGAAGCTGTAAGACATGAGGGGTCACTACTACAAACCAGCAGTCAAGCCTAAGTCCAACAAACCCTAGTGTCTCAATCACAAAAACAACAAAAATAATAACAAGATATAAGATCAGCTGAAGTATAATAGTAAAGTGTCCCAAACTATAATATACAGATGATCATGATGCTAGTAAACACAAAATGAATAAACTAGCCAGAATTTGAGTCATACATGATCAACCCTAGGATATGTCAATCATGCTAATGCCCGTAGGCTAACTGATCAAACCAAAACAAGAGCTAAACACATGCTCGGTGGCTAAACGACAACAAAAGTAGAATTTACATCAGAGTGGGGAAGTAAGAAAATCCACTCAAGCGATCTGGTGCTCCCGGTGGCCACCATCCTCAGAAAAGTACGAAAGTCCTTCGGTGTTGTTACTGGATCTGGCCATGCAAAATCAGTGGGGTCAGACCCCCAAATAGCAAGTACTACAAAGGAAGTCAATCTAGTAACTTAAACCAACAACACAAGAAATACAAATGCCGAAGGTAAAGATTGAATGTAAATGATCTTAGGATATCACTACCACTGAATTAGGGATATTTTTAACTTTTTATTTATTATAAGTATTGCGTGTATTATTTTAAATAATTGCATGATACGTGTATATATATTTGTATTATATATAGTGTTCCTTAATGCGTGAGTTAGTAGACTAGATCTAGAATCCCACTAGATGAACCCCTGACCGAAATATAGGATCATGTATTTTAATTAGCATTTTTGGGATTTTAATTATGGAGGTTGTAATTAATTACCGTAATTTTATTTAATTGTTGTGCCTTACCATTGCTTCGATATTTGGAGCGCTACACTAGCTTTTGTCTTCCAACAAATTCCACACCCTTGTCCTAGACGTGCCAGCCTTCTATTCTGACATTTGTGTAACTTATAATTATGCTCTCTTGTGCTACATTTTAGTCGCACAATTTTTGTCGCAGACATTTATTCTTAATTCAATATAAATCCAACTTTGTATCCTTGTGCGTTCCAATCGAAATTGGAGACACAACCTTGACCCATTTCGTGCAACCCAAATCATGACAAAATTCTATTCTGAGTCTTCTACGTCCATGACACTTGTGTTCCACCTACTATTAGTCCTATGTAATTCTAATTAATTTTAGAACTGTAAACCCCCAGATTTTTCAGAAATTTAAAAACAAATTTACGGAAATTTCTGGAATTTTTAACTAATTAAAATCAAGGTATTCTGGTTTTAAATAATTTTAAATATTTTTATTAAATATCAAAATATTATGAAAATAATAATTTTGGGTGTAAAATAAAATATTAGACATAGGATAATTTTTTTGGAATTTATTGGACCCCGAAACCATTTTTAAAGACCTAAAAACTAAGTTATTTATTAAACCAAAACAAACCAAAATAAACCAACCTGAACCAACCGGTTTATTGAACCAAATCAACCCAAACTGGACCAACCCTAATGGGTCGGATCCATACCCGACCCGACTGCAATAGTAAAGCCCTAATTCCCAAATTCCCCGACTTTCAGTTGTTTCTCCGCCGCTCCGACTTACGTAACCGCCGGCCGCCGTGATCCCCGTACCGTTCGCCTCCCCGCGCCTCTCTGCCTCCCGACCTCTCCTCTCTCGGCAACCGCCATCACAGCCACCCTATAAAATCCCCACCACCGTAATCCACTGCCACCATAGCCATCTCCACCACCCTTCTCCCCTTCCGGTCACCCTACCACCGTCTCCCACCGTTGAACACCCCGCCGAGTTTCCCCTCCCGCAACTCTTCTCCTCTGCCACCACCACTCACCACCGCGTCTCCGCCTCCGCCCGAGACCCTCCGCCACATCTCCGACCAGCCTCCACCTCGCCGCGCCTACTTCCTCCTTCCCGCCGAGTTCCCTAGCTACCTCCTCCAGCAACCCCCTCAACGAACCCCGGCGCCTCCTCCGCCGTGACCACCAGCGCCGCCTCCGTCCGACCCTGTCCCCTCCGACGATGAGCTCCGCTGGCAACGACTCTCAGACAACAGCAACAGCGGCCCGCATCAGCCCTAGCCGCCGTGCCCCGTCGCCGTGCCGCGTCGCGCCACCTCGCGGAAACGCGTATTTCAAGTCTTCTTCGGAGCCCTGTTCAGGTGACTATTTCTCTCTCCTTGCTGCCCTATTTTTCGAACTATCTGCTATGACGCGTAGACTGCGTGACCCTCTCAATACCCGTGAAATTTGTTCGGGCTATCGCGTCCTGTGGCGATCGCAAACTGCGACCCAAAATCAGGAAAATAAATACCCTATTTTTTCCCGAAACTGGGTGTGCCACGCTAAACGGGACAACTTGGTCATGTGCGAACTTCATCGAAAGGTGCACGCCGTTAATACGGATGTGTGGGATTTTGCGGAAGTTGATTTGGATGTGCGTGCACACCGGAATCAACGCGTATCCGTCGACAACATCCCGTATCGGCCATGTTCTAGAACTCGTTGTAACTTCGTGTATGCACGTCGTATCAAAACTAAACTTACGCCATCGGACTCGTAGTAATACGCTGGTCCTGTGACCCAAGTTTGGTTCGATTCTGAGAACGTTGATAAAATTACGTATCGTGGGCCCCACGGCTCCACTTGACGGGCAATTTTGTGATCGGCTCATCGAAATCCAGTTCTGGACGTTCCGTTGGGTTCGTATTATCGTTTTGGACTTGTTGACACTAAGTTTGATACATTTGGAGAACATTGTCTCTGGCATATTTTTCGGTACAAAGCGGGACACATGTGGACCCCGCTTTGACCAGAAACTGTCACTTTTGCCCCTGTGTCCAAATTGGACTTATGGACAGGCAATTCTAACTATTTGATATCTTCTGAATCTGATGATAATGTCTATTTCAGCATTCGGAGGAGTACTTGCAGATCCCGCTGATACCAGAGCAACGGCTGGAGTCAGAACCCCAAACAAGTGTACCTTGCCAATCTTGTAGTAATTGCTACCTATTATTTTCTTGATTTATTTATATGTTGTATCTATTCAACCTATAACCGTGTGACATTACTTAACGTCCGAATAATATTCGGGTGTCAACACCGTACGCGAAGTTGTGTAACGTCACCTAGAGATGGATATCGAGACCCTATACATTCTCGTGCTTGCATTATCAAGTACGTTATACCATAGGATACTTGACACTGTTCATGAGACAGAATCTTCTTGAGATATTCATGGTGATTCTGTATAGGATACAGGTTCGTGACATATACTTTATACATGCTTAGATATCATTAAGACTTGATGCATTAGATATGATCTTGCGTGACATGGACATGAGACGTCGTGGTCATGAGACGTGTGGTTACATTGGGTGGGGAGAGACACACAGGCTACAGGCTAATTATATATATAAACCCTTATTAATGTAGTGCTCAAGACTCTAAACCCGAGCTTGACCTATTACGTGATATTACCGCTACCCGGCTCACCGACACCGAGCTTGTAGTGGTCTCAGCCTGAGTTTTAGTGATGCTTTCATCTTGCATTTCACTTAGCTGGTTATATAGTTTACCCTATTATTTTATTAATTATTGCACTGCATTTATTTTGGCTTGAGTTATTTTGTACCTTGTTATGTCCCCTGAGGACCTGGATCCGGATTATGTCCCCAGGTTTAGCAGATGAGTTCTATTCTGAGGTATATGGAGCAGGAGCAGGAGCAGACACTGGAGCTGAAACGATCCCCGAGGACGAGGTTATCGTCGAGGATTTCTCTTGAGTATTTGTTTCATCTATACTCAGTATTTGTCATTATTAGACTCTTTTATTTCTGATCTTTGAACCATTGTATCAGACTTATTATCGGGTTGTTCTCCGATTTACTTTATGGAGACTTGATGTTGGTTATATTTTATTTTGTTGTTATTGATCATATTTATCTTTTATGGATGAGATTAGATTGTGACCTGTTATTTAGACCTTATTATTGTATTACAGCTTAAGTACACCCTGATGGGTCCATTAAATTGGGTTTGCCCATCGGTGTGTGCTGCTGGCCATTGCCACGTATCTAGTCTCTCGATATTTTGGGACTGGGACGTGACATAGTTTTTATGGTGGCCCATGCAGGTCAATGACTAAATTGCTTTGGTTTCAACTTAGGGACCGAGCAAGCCTGCAATAAGGATAGGATAAGTTATAGGATCTCATCCACTTGATTGAATCGTTCTTGATCTCCATATCGGATTCAAAATTTCTTGACTTGCATCCTGCATTGATTCCTCTGTGTGCCTCTTATAGTTTATTTTTGATGCAGAGTAATGGATTCATAAGCAAACGACGAAACTTCTGCAAGAACACCAATAGGTTCTGTAGCCACCTAAGGAGAAGATGAAGTGACGCCATTGGGTGGAGATCCCTCCACTCACCGAAGCAGTCAAGCAAATCAGCATGCTACAAGAATCCAGCAAGAGGATATTCTGTCGTAGTTCACTCCACCAATGCCCGTATTCCCACAAGGGAAAGCTATGGACGGGCAACAGATGTTTCAAATGTACTACCCGATGATGCAAGCCTATCAGAATGTTTATGAAGAAGTCCAGCAAAGCCAAATAGAGGAGTTCATTTACAGACTTAGCTCTGAGCTACGGAAGTTAATCAGCTCTGTTGCAACGGACGTTCTTGCTGCAGCATGACCCATGGAGTGCAGCACCAGGATAGAGTCCAGCCAGAAGCGGCCGCATGCATTAGCACTGGACCAAGCACAACAGGAAAGAGCTGCAAAGAGACCACAGATGAATCTACCGCAGAGAGCATCTACACCAATAGCACTAGTCCTTCCTACTTGTCACTACTGTGTCAAAGCAGGCCATCTCGCCAAAGAATGTCGACTCAGATTGGGATTATGTTTAGCTTACAGATCTAAACAATATTCGTTAAGGGATTGCCCTGAACGTCGAGAGAAAGCATTGATGATTCATCAACCAGCCTCATCAGCACCAGCCAGAGCACCACAGAGAGAAGTCGCAAAGAGATCTCACCTGCACCAGCCACTCAGAGCATCTCCGCAAATACTGCTTATCTGTCAATATAGTGGCAAGCGAGGCCATATTGAGAACGAGTGCAGACGCAAATTGGGATTATGCTTGATTTGCGAATCCAACCAACATTTAGCCAAGGATTGTCCTGAGCATCAAGATAGAGCACTAATGTTAAACCGACAAGCTTTACCAGTACCAAGGCCAGCCTATTTAGCATTAGGAACAACACAAACAAGAATTGAAGGAGTCATACTACCATCTCCGGGAGGATATCAGCCGAGGCCACCCTTGGCACCACAAGCAGCACTCTACCGGCAGGCCCAGCAACAGCAGAGGGCACCACCGCAAGGACGCGGACAGGCTTTTGCGATAACCTTGGAGGACACGCAGACTCGTGGAGTAGCAAGTATGTGTAAGTTATTCATTGATGTTATTTCTAGTATTGCTTTAGCACGTGCCTGTTAGTTCGTGACCTTAGCCTAAAACCTAGTATTTTGAACATATTAATAATTGATAACCTAGTTTTTTTTAAAATGCTGTTGTTTTCTCTAACCAGATTTCCTTCACTTTTGAATTACCTAATTTTCATTATTTAGGGAAAAAATTTATTCATTCCCTAGGTATTTTGCTTAACCCTCATCATTTGATTCTCCTTGAGCATGATTCTTTGATGGTGTCGTGCTTCGAACTTGTTTTACAAATCGTGTCATCTCTGCTGACCGGTTAATCTTTGATTGCGAGGACGCAATCCTCTTAAGGGGGTAGATTGTAAACCCCCAGATTTTTCAGGAATTTAAAAACAAATTTATGAAAATTTCTGGAATTTTTAACTAATTAAAATCAAGGTATTCTGGTTTTTAAATAATTTTAAATATTTTTATTAAATAATAAAATATTATAAAAATAATATTTTTGGGTGTAAAATAAAATATTAGACATAGAATATTTTTTCTGGAATTTATTGGACCCCGGAACCATTTTTAAAGGCCTAAAAACTAAGTTATTTATTAAACCAAAATAAACCAAAATAAACCAACCTGAACCAACCGGTTTATTGAACCAAACCAACCCAAACCGGACCAACCCTAACAGATCGGATCCATACCCGACCCGACTGCAACAGTAAAGCCCTAATTCCCAAATCCTCCGACTTTCAGCCGTTTTTCCGCCGCTCCGACTTACGTAACCGCCGGCCGCCGCGATCCCCGCACCGTTCGCCTCCCCGCGCCTCTCCGCCTCTCGACCTCTACTCTCCCGACAACCGCCATCACAGCCACCCTATAAAACCCCCACCACCGTAAGCCACTGCCACCATAGCCATCTCCACCACCCTTCTCCCCTTCCGGTCACCCTACCACCGTCTCCCACCGTCGAATTCCCCGCCAAGTTTCCCCTCCCGCAACTCTTCTCCTCTGCCACCACCACTCACCACCGCGTCTCCGCCTCCGCCCGAGACCCTCCGCCACAGCTTCGACCCACCTCCACCTCGCCGCGCCTACTTCCTCCTCCCCACCGAGTTCCCTAATAGCCTCCTCCAGCAACCCCCCCAACGAACCCCGGCGCCTCCTCCGCCGTGACCACCAGTGCCGCCTCCGTCCGACCCCGTCCCCTCCGACGACGAGCTCCGCCGGCAACGACTCTCAGACAGCAGCAACAGCGGCCCGCATCATCCCTAGCCGCCGTGCCCCACCGCCGTGCCGCGTCGCGCCACCTCGCGGAAACGCGTATTTTAAGTCTTCTTCGGAGCCCTGTTCAGGTAACTGTTTCTCTCTCCTCGCTGCCCTATTTTTTGAGCCATCTACTATGACGCGTAGACTGCATGACCCTCTCGATACCCGTGTAATTTGTTCGGGGTATCGCGTCCTGTGACGATCGCAAACTGCGACCCAAAATCAGGAAAATAAATACCCTATTTTTTCTCCGGAACTGGGTGCGCCCCGCTAAATGGGACGACTTGGTTGTGTGCGGACTTTACCGAAAGATGTGCGCCATTAATACGGATGTGTGGGATTTCGCGAAAGTTCATTTGGATGTGCGTGCACACCAGAATCAACGCGTATCCGTCAACAACACCCCGTATCGGCCATGTACTGGAACTTATTGTAACTTCGTGTACGCACATCATATCGAAACAAAACTTACGCTATCAAACTCATAGTAATACGCTGGTCCTGTGACCCAAGTTTGGTTCGATTCTGAGAACGTTGACAAAATCGCGTATCGTGGGCCCCACGGCTCTACTTGACGGGCGATTTTGTGATCGGCTCATCGGAATTCAATTCTGGATGTTCTGTTGGGTTCGTATCGTCGTTCTAGACTTGTTGACACTAAGTTTGACGAATTTGGAGAATATTGTCTCTGGCACATTTTTTGGTACAAAGCGGGACACATATGGACCCCGCTTTGACTAGAAACTGTCACTTTTGCCCTTGTGTCCAAATTGGACTTATGGATAGGCAATTCTAGCTATTTGATATCTTCTGAATCTGATGGTAATGTCTATTTTAGCATTCGGAGGAGTAACTGCAGATCCCGCTGATACCAGAGCAACAACTGGAGTCTGAACCCCGGGCAAGTGTACATTGCCAATCTTGTAGTAATTGCTACATATTATTTTCTTGATTTATTTATATATTATATCTGTTCAACCTAGGACTGTATGACATTACTTAACATCCGAATAATATTCGGGTGTCAACGCCGTACGCGAAGTTGTGTAACGTCACCTAGACATGGATATCGATTCCTTATACATTCTCGTGCTTGCATTATCAAGTACGTCATACCATAGGACACTTGACACTGTTCATGAGACAAAATCTTTCTGAGATATTCATGGTGATTCTGTATAGGATACAGGTTCATGACATATACTTTATACATGCTTAGATATCATTAAGACTTACTGTATTAGATATGATCTTGCGTGACATGGACATGAGATGTCGTGGTCATGAGACGTGTGGTTACATTGGGTGGAGAGAGACACACAAGCTACAGGCTGATTATATATATAAACCCTTATTAATGCGGTGCTCAAGACTCTAAACCTGAGCTTGACCCATTACGTTATATTACCGCTACCGGCTCACCGACACCGAGCTTGTAGTGGTCTCAACCTGAGTTTTAGTGATGCTCTCATCTTGCATTTCACTTAGCTGGTTATATAGTTTACCCTATTGTTTCATTAATTATTGCACTGTATTTATTTTGGCTTGAGTTATTTTGTACCTTGTTATGTCCCCTGAGGACCTGGATCCGGATTATGTCCCCAGGTTTAGCAGATGAGTTCTATTTTGAGGTATATGGAGCAGGAGCAGGAGCAGACACTGGAGCTGAACCGATCCCCGAGGACGAGGTTATCGTCGAGGATTTCTCTTGAGTATTTGTTTCATCTATTTTGTCATTATTATACTCTTTCATTTCTGATCTTTGAACTATTGTATCAGACTTATTATCGGGTTGTTCCCCAATTTACTTTATGGAGACTTGATATTGGTTATATTTCATTTTGTTATTGATCATATTTATCTTCTATGGATGAGATTAGATTGTGACCTGTTATTTAGACCTTATTGTTGTATTACAGCTTAAGTACACCCTGATAGGTCCATTAAATTGGGTTTGTCCATCGGTGTGTGCTGTTGGCCATTGCCACGTGTCTAGTCCCTCAATATTTTGGGACTGGGGCGTGACAAGAACACCAATCCTATTAATTTTAATTAAATTAAACCAAAAACCCAACTTTGTGCAATTTTTTAATTGTTGGGCACTTTTATGCAAACCCATTTTTTCTTCATGTGATTTTTTTCCATAATTTTTTTGGAGTGTGTAGCACTCAACATCAACCCTCATCAAACATTAGCCCTCTATTTTCAAACCATGCAATCCTAGCCCTCCAATTACCTACATGAGAAGCCAAGGCCCAATCCCAAGGAGGGTGTTGACCAAGCCTAATTTTCTAGGTCAACACCCAACCCAAAATTCTACATATATATTTATTATTTTTTCCTTTCTATTCATACCTAAAACCATCCCTAACCCATTCACAGACGACTTCCCCCTTCCCATCTCCTGTTCTTCACCATCTTCTTCTTCTTCCCGCCGAACCCCTTCGCCGGAGCAACCCCGTCGACGTCTGTACCCCAGCCCGCATCCGCCATGAACCCAGCACTCAACCCGCCTCGCCATCTCCCGCTGACCCGCTGCTCAACCGACCGCTGCACCCCGAGCCGCTGATCGCCGGAGCCCAGTCTGCATCGAGCAGCACAGCCTCGCCATCCCGTCTCTCCTTTACTACGCTGGAGTCAACTTCTCGCCGAACGACAGGACCCCGACTGCCACCCGACCATCCCGCTGTGACTCGCCGGAAGCCTCCTGCCTGAATGCCGCACCCACTGTCCCGCTGTCCTCTTCCCGCTCGCCTGGAGCTCGACCCCGCCGACCTGCATGACCACTGAACCGCTGCCATCCCGTCAACGACCCAGTTGATGACCCCGCTGCCATCCCGACGATGACAGCAACTGAACGCCTGCACTCGCCCGGAGCCACGACCATCGCCTGAAACACACGGCCGGAGCCGACTCCAGATCTCGCCATCTTCGCCGGAGTTCAATGCCTGCACCCGCCTTCACGACCGCCAGAACCCGCTGTCCACGACTGAACCTAGCACCCTCCTCGACGACTCGTCGAATACCTCGTTCCCACGTGCACAGGTTCGAGATATTTTTCTTGTTGCGTACACGTACTCGTACGCACATACGCGTATTGTTCATTAGTATACATATGTATGTTTAGTAGGTATATATTCGGCATGTATATATATATATATATATATATATATATATATTCGGCATGTATATATATATATATATATATATATATAATATCTATTCTATTAGTATATAATTGGTATGTGTATATTACTTAAATTGGTATATGTATATATATGTTTAGTATGTATACATCTAGTAATGTATATTATTCATTGGTATATATATATATATATATATATATATATATATATATATATATATATATATATATATATATATATATATATATATATATATATATATTCAATTGATATGTATATAATTATTGGTTGTTATATACGTATATAAATATATGGTACGTATATATATTGTAAGTAATTTAATGTTATATGCTAGTTAAGACTATGCATATATTTATAGATGTACTAGGTGACCCGAGTGTTATTACGGATATCCCGTATTTACATTGACCTGTGACCCTGTAAATTGTTAGTAGACTGTCTTATGTACACTGACGTACTGGCAAGACATGTGTAGTGTGACTGTCTGATTGTACCGTATTTGAAGACATAACACCCGTGCTTTTAGACACACACTTGACCCTAGTTGACCAGTGTCACCCTAGTGTAGCTGCTGAGTTCAGCGTAATTATGTTGTGTATGTGCTAGTATAATGGTTGATGCTGTATTGTGTTATATTATATGTATATAGGACCATTGGATCGTCCTGCGAGACTTCAGGAGCAGGATATTGGTATTGCCAGCTAAGGACCCCAGACGAGTATATTCTCTGATAGTTTTTTATTTATGATATCCTCTATGTTCATTGTATTTAGTGTAGATATCCATGTTTCTTGACACGATGGTTACACGGATTGGTATATCCGGATCTCGTCATGAGATGTTATTCCTTGTATATGGTGTATCTTGTACAAGTCTTATTTCATTGATTATCTTGTGCATGTATAAACACTGATTCTCGTGGAGATTTGCTACCTTCCTAGAGAATCCCGTCCATAGCGTACCATGGTTGGATCTACTATACCAGTCGGGGGTGGAGAGTATTTTGGTGTAGATATGTGATCATACCCTTCATGTACAAGTTTTGTTCTCATGTTAGTGTTAGTCATACACCGCACGTATGACTAGCCAGGCCATTATTCTTGTACAAGTTCCCAAGCCGATCACATGTTAAAGCTAGTACTTACACACTTAGGCATTAGTATTCTTGTTCATCGTCATATTGTTCATTCTTGTATTTATTTCCAGTATTTTCTTTATTGTGTATCTCTTGTACATGTATATGCATCTTGTATATTTATATCTATTTACTGCTACATAGTTTATATCATTGATTTAGAACTACTATTAGAGATGTACTTTGCTCCATCCTGACTAGAAATATTTTTTTAGACTGCGACTTAGAGCCAGGTGTGATTTCTGGGAGGTCTAGCCGGGATCACTAGTTATTTAGTTAGTTTCTTTTAGCAGTTATTGGTACCGGATTTGTCTCCGGCATACTTTGAGACTTGGATGTTATTTCTTTTGAGTTAGACTTATTTAGACTTGTTGCATTTTATTTATTTTCTTTGATATCTTATTATGCTTTAGTTATGTGGTTGAGAATTTACATATTATATTATGATATCTGTGTCTCCTTATGGAGTTGGATACTCGTGTGAGATTGTTTAGACAATATCATGACCTAGACAGCGTTCTACCGCCGATATTGCAGTGTAGGCTGGACGTACCCACGTACTCGTACCCCTATTCCGGGTGCGGGTCGTGATACTTTTTTAGTGGTGGCCCATGCAGGTAAGACTTCGCAAGTTGTGCGATGTCGTGGTCACATCTTAGTTGTACTACTTCGTGCCTACGATAGGATCTAGGATATAGCATACTAGGATGAGAGCGAATACTCAATCACAATTGGGAATATTTCTAATCTATCTACCTTGTTATTCTTATTCCTTCTGAATATTGCTTCCTTAGAATTTTACTGTCCTTCCTTGATGATATCGTATTTATTGCCTAAATTGATTCTTTTCGGTCTGTTTTCAGGATGCCGCCGAAGACAAGATCTATGAGAGTGGGAGCATCAACTTCAGAGGGGTCTTCCACCTCTCCACCTGATGGACAGACATCTGGAGTTCCTTCTCTTCCACCTGTTCCGAGTGTTGCCCCAGCTATGATGGAGAACCTTCCTCCTCCATTGACACTGTTTCCCGGAAGTATGCCCATTGACGGGACACAAATGTTTACTTTGATCCAGGGCATGGTAGATGCCCAGAAAGTGATGGCAGAAGCTCAGTGAGTTCAAGCTGAGGCTCAGAGAGTGCAGGCAGAGGCACACCAAGTGCAGACTGAACTGATAAGAGAGAGCATGGAGAACGCTCACCAGATGGCACTACAGGCAGTTGAGAGAGTTGTCCAGCAGTATCCTGGCCAGCAACAACAACAGAGACCAGGCACTATAGTTGATTTCAAGAGGATGATGCCTCGAGAGTTCAAAGGCACTGAGGGAATACTCTACGCGGACGACTGGCTAGAGGATATAGAGAAGAACTTACGTTTGGCACAGATTCCAGAGATTCTTCAGATCGAGGCCGCTGGCAGTCAGATGTTTGATATCGCGCTGACGTGGTATCGTACGGAACCAAGACTCACTGACGAAGGACTTACTTGGGAGACCTTCAAGGAGCTTTTCAAGGAGCTTTTCAAGAGAAGTTCTTTCCCGACGTGGCCCTGGGAGCTTTGGAGAATCAGTTCCATGACTTGGTCCAAGGAACCATGTCGGTCGACGATTACGTCGCAGAATTCTGTCGATTGAGCCGCTTTGCATCGTCTATGATTCGAGACCCAGGAGACAGAGCCCGAAAGTTTAGAAAGGGGCTGACGAGAGAGATTAGGTCGTGCACTTCTGGTCGTCGTACCGCTACCTTTGGGGATATCTTGATGGATGCCCAGATCACAGAAGAGGATCTGGATCTCAGGCCTAAGAGAAGTTACAATATTTCTGGAGATATGAGTGGTAGCGCAAGATCGGCCAAGCGTCCCAATATTTAGAAGCAGCCGAGGACGTTTCAGTATAACTACCAGCAGCACCAGGCACTGGTTCGTGTTCAGTAGGATCAGCAGACTTGTCATTTCTATAAGAAGCCAGGTCACCTTTGGGAGAGCTGTAGATTGAGGCTAGGACTTTGTTTGTGCTGTGGCGATACAGGACATCAAATGAGGGATTTCCCTCTAGTTCCTTATCTTCCCAAACAGCGGGCAGCTCTAAATTATAGAGATCCAGTTAGGCCACCTGTGGAACCGCAGATTCCTCAGCACCCGTGGAGGGAGCCACCCCAGCAGGACGGAGCATTTGCGATGACGGTTGAGGAGACCGCTACTGCAGGTGATGTGTTTGCAGGTTCTATTCTTTCTTTTCCTCCTGTTCCATTTTCGTCTGTTTGATTGATTGATTTCTTAGTACCGTAGCTTGTATCAGTGATTTTCTTGCTAGAATATAGTTAGTAGTACACTACGACAGAGACTGCAATACCATGACAAAATAGACCATAAATCATTCATATATTTTTCTAGATTTCATGTTGTGTGACTGTAGGTAGGATTTTTCTAGACTTTGATTATTGGGGGTTTGACCGTAGTGAAGATTAATAAAGAGGTTATGACTGGACAGAGAGAGACAAGGTGCCTTAAATTTAGAGGATAAATATTAATTTAAATAAAGAGTTAAGAATTTAATATAACAGAATTGACAATTTTTGTTAAATCATAGGTTTTATGAAGATTATGATACGATTGAATTTGTCATTAAATTTTGAGGAATTTAAGAAGATTATCATTATATTTATTGGAATGCAAGATATAAATTTATATTTAAATATGGTATTTGAAGATTTCATAAGTATTACATTGTTGAGTATTGTGTGGAAAAAGGAATCGAGGAGTAAGATCATTAATGGATTAGTAGTTGAATTCAAATTTTGGGATGAGATTTTATATTTTATAAATGTGCATTGATTGGATTTTGAATTAGAGGATTGGATATTAAATTTTTGAGTATTTAATTATTAAATTAAAATTTTGAAGGAGATTGCAATAAAAATAGAATTTGATTTTATTTCGAGGATTTTCAGGAATATTATATTTATAGAATTTTGAAAATTTTGTGAAATAACAATATGGAATTTACTTCATGATTATATGGTTTGATGAATTTAAATTTTGATAAAAAATAATATAATAAGTAAATACAACTATTGTGGATTTTAAATTTCGAGGACGAAATTTTTCTAAGGAGGGTAGACTTGTCACTACCACATTCTGAATTAGGGGTATTTTTGACATTTTGTTTATTATAAGTATTGCGTGTATTATTTTTAATAATTGCATGATATGTGTATATATATTTGTATTATATACAGTGTTCCTTAATCCGTGAGTTAGTAGACTAGACCTAGAAGCCCACTAGATGAACCCCTGACCGAAATATAGGATCATGTATTTTAATTAGCATTTTTGGGATTTTAATTATGGAGGTTGTAATTAATTACCGTAATTTTATTTAATTGTTGCGCCTTACCATTGCTTCGATATTTGGAGCGCTACACTAGCTTTTACCTTCCAACAAATTCTATACCCTTGTCCTAGACGTGCCAGCCTTCTATTCTGATATTTATGTAACTTATAATTATGCTCTATTGTTGTAAACACCCTGATTTTTTCAGAATAATTTTAAAATGATTTATTCTAAAATTTTTGGTATTTTCTGGAATTTAAAACGAAGGTGATTGGGATTTAAAAAATTTTAAGTGTTGTTAATTAATGTTAAAATATTATGGAAATAATATTTTAGGGTGTAAAATGGAAAACCGGACATAGGGTAATTTTCGGTGAATTTATTGGACTCCGGAAACGCATTTAAGGGCCTAAAAACTATTGGCTTTATAAACCGAACCAATCTGGCTGAACCAACCGCATATTGGGTCGGGTCGGGTCAGATCCGAGCCAAACCCGACCCGGACCCGAAACCCAAGTGGAACCGTAGCCTCCGCCGGATTTACTGTACACAGCCTATAAAATCTTCTCGATTTTTGTGCCCAGCCTCGGAAACCCTAGCCGTACCCCGCCATCATCATCTCCGATCAGCCCCCTAGCCCCGCCGTGCTCAGCACCCACAACTCCTCCTCCGCCGCTCTCCAGCGCCCTCACCGTCGACCTCCTCACACCCGCTTGACCCGCTGCCGAGACCCACCGACGCCGACGACTCCGCCCTCTCCCTCTTCTTCCTTCCCAGATCTCCCCACGCCTCACTCCTCCTCCTTCTTCCCCGCATGGCTCCACTCCTTCCCGTCCCAGTCGCCGGAGACCCGAGCTCGAGCCGACCCCGCTGCCCCCTCGACTCCTTCTTCCCGTGCACGGCTCCCCCTCTCTCCTCCCAGCCGCCCTCGACGTCTCCCCGTCCCAGCCGACTCCGGTCAGCCCCCCGACGCCGCCTCCGGCCGCCCTCGCCAGTGCCGCCCCAGCCAGTTCCGGCCCTAACCCTAGGGTGGACACAGGACCCGGACACATCCAGGACACGAAGGAGACCCTCGGACGCAGGAAATTATCATTCACGGAGCCCTGTTCAGGTAGCATTTTCTATCTCCTCGTAACTCTGTTTTCGATTCCGTCAGTTGCAACGTGTAGACTGTATAACCCTCTCGGTGCCCATACAACTCGCTTGGTGCATCGCGTCCTGTGGTGATCGCAAACTGCGATCCAAAAACAGGAAAAACAATGCCCTATTTTACCCTGGAACTGAGTACGCCCCGCCAAACGAGACGACTTGGTCGCACGCGGTCTTTACCGAAACGTGCGCGACGTTGATACGATCGTGTGGGATTTCTCAGAAGTCGATTCGGATGTGCGTGCACACCGAAATCAACGCGTATCCGCCGACAACGCCCGTATCCGTCTATTTTGGAATACGCTGTAACTTTGTGTACACACGTCGGATCGAGACAAAACTTACGCCATCAGACTCATAGCAATACACTGGTCCTGTGACCCAAGTTTGGTCCGATTCTGAGATTGTTGACAAAATTATGTATTGTAGGCCCCACAAGCTCTACTTGAAGGGCGATTTTGTGATCGGCTCATCGGAATCCAATTCTGGAAGTTCTGTTGGGTTCATATCATCGTTCCTGACTTGTTGACACTAAGTTTGACGAATTTGGAGACCTTTGATCCTGACACGCTTTTCGGTGCAAAGTGGACCACATGTGGACCCCACTTTGGCCTAAAAATATCATTTTTGCCCTTGTGTCCAATTTGGACGAAAGAACAGGCGTTTCTAGCTATTTAATATCTTCTGAGACTGTTGGTGATGTTTATTACAGCTTTTGGAGTAGTACCTACAGGATCCACTGATACAGGGACGACTGTTGGTATTCGGACCCCAGACAAGTGTACCTTGCAAACTCTGCAGTATTGTTACATATTTTTCTTGTTTTATTTATATTGCTGTGCATGCTTAACCTAGGACCGTGTGACGTACTTAGCGTCCGATTATTAGTCGGGTGCCAACACCGTACGCGGTGTTGTGTATTATCATCTAGAGATGGACATTCGTGACACTTTATCTTCTCGTACTTGTCTTATCAAGTACACTATGACCCAGGACACTTGACACCATTCATGAGACAGGATCTTCCTGAGATATTTATGGTGATTCTGTATAGGATACAAGACTTGACAGAGATACTATATTCTTAGATATATTATGACTTGTTGCATTAGCTATGATCCCGCTTGACATGGACATGAGACGTTATGGTCATGATAGGAGTGGTTACATTGGGTGGGGAGAGACACACAGGTTACAGGCTGATCATATATATAAACCCTTATTATTGTGAGGCACAAGACTCTGAAGCCCGAGCTTGGCCCATTACTCATTATTACTGCTGCTACCGGCTCCCCGTCACAGAACTTGTAGTGGCTTCAGCCTGAGTTCTAGTGCTGCTCTCATCTTGCATATCACTTAGCTGGTTATTTAGTATTCCCTTATTGTTCCATCTATTGCTGGAGAGACCCACAGGCTATAGGTTGATTATGTTATGCCGGCTACTCAGTCTCCCGCTGAGCTTGACCACCTCATGATATCACTGCTACCGGCTCCCCTACACAGAGCTTGTAGTTGTTTCAACCTGGGTACTATTGATGTTCTCTCTTGCATTTCACACAGATGTTTACATACTTACCCTATTTATCTCATTATTTGCTGTACTGCTTATATTTTGGCTTGTATATTTTTTGTACCTTGCTATGTCCCCTGAGGACCTGGATATGGATTATGTCCCCAGGATTTGAGGACGAGGTCTATCCCGAGGTATACGGGACCGCAGCAGGAGCTGATCCAGGAGCGTACCGCCATCCGAGGATGAGGTGTTAGCCGAAGACTTTTCATGAGCATCCATGTTTCATGCTCAGCATTTATTTATTTCAGTCATTTATATTCTGGTCTATTGAACCATTGTATTGGATATTTATCGGGTTGTTCCCCGAAGCACTTGGTTGAGACTAGCTGATGATTTATATTCCTTATTTATTCTGTGGATCATATTTTATATCTTGGGTGGATGAGATTAGTTGTGCCATGTTGTCGTAGACTTGATTTTACAGATTAAGTATGCCCTGATGGATCCATTAAATTGGGTTTGTCCATCGGTGCGTGCTGCTGGCCATTGCCACGTATCTGGTCCCTCGGTATTTTGGGACTGGGGCGTGGCATAGTTTTTGTGGTGGCCCATGCATGTCTACGACTAAAACGTTCGATTTCAACTTAGGGACTGAACAAACCTGCCCTAAGGATAGGATAAGTTATAGGATCTCATCCATTATTTAAACCATTATTGAACTCTATATCGAACTCAAAATTGTTACTTGATTTGCATCCTGTTTGATTTCTCTGAGCGTTCTTATAGTTTATCTTTTGGTTGTAGAGTAATGGATCCCAGGAACAGAGACGAGATTCCCTTGGATACGCCACACGACGCTGTGGTTACTTATATAGACGGAATGACACTAGGCAACGGAGGACAAATATCGCAGAGCGATCAAACCGGCCAGCCTAATCCAAGGTTCCGGAGAGATGACATCCCACCTCCACCATAATTCACTCCACAGATGCCAGTTTTTTCGCCAGGACAAGCCATGGACGGGCAACAGATATTCCAGATGATGTATGCCATGATGCAAGCCCAACAGCAGATTCAGCAAGAGGCCCATCGTCAGGAGGCAGAGTATCTAAGAACCAGCCTGGTATCCGCATTGGAGCAGGAAAATCCACCAGCGAGGCGATCGACGACGAAATCTATCACCAATTTTTGTCAGCTCAAACCTCGTACATTCTCTGGTAAAGAGGGGCCAACAGAAGTTCATGAATGGCTCACAAACATTCAGCACCAGTTGGAAGCAGCTGAACTTCCGAGAGAGAAGTGGATGACTGCAGTCAGAATGCAGTTAACCAAAAATGTACATCACTGGTGTTTAGCAGAAGAGAGGAGGCTCGGACAGGACTGAGTCACTTGGGAAGAGTTCTCCAGACTCTTTCGAGAGATGTATATTCCAGCAGTAGCACGGTCAGAGCTCAGAGACAAGTTCAACCACCTTATCCAAGGCAATATGACGGTGGAAGAATACAACGCAAAATTTATTCGCCTAAGTTGCTTTGTCCCAACCTTGATCTCGACAGAAAAAGAGAAAGCTGAGAAGTTCTTTGACGGACTGAAGTTTGAGCTCCAGAGATTGATTGGATCGGTCGCACCTACATCATATACCGACGTTCTTGTAGCAGCACGACGTATGGAGCGCATCACTAGAAGAGAGTCAAACCTGAAGAGGCCTATCACCTCAGCACCATCCCGGACAGCACATGGAGATTCAGCAAAACGATCCCAGAGGAGTATGCCAGAGAGGACAGCACACAGGGCCATATCTCTCCCTACTTGCCACCACTGCGGCAAGGTAGGTCACATTGAGAGAGAATGCAAACGCAAGTTAGGACTATGCCTGGCTTGCGGATCCAACCAGCATTCAACCAGAGACTGCACCGAGCGCAGAGAGGGAGTACCGAGACTAGCTTTACCTGCACTACGACCAGCTTATCCAGCAGTAGGAGCGCAGCAGACAGGAGTTGGAGGAGTCAGACCGCCAGCCCCAGGAGGGAATCAGCAGAGACCACCACTGGCACCACAGACAGCTCTATTTCAGCAGGCTCAGCAGCAGCAGAGAGGTCCAGCTCAGGGACGAGGACAGGCATTCACATTAGCTGTTGAGGAGGAGGCTACTGCAGGCGAAGTTATCGTATGTACCATTTTAGTAGCTTCATTACCAGCTGTAGCTTTATTTGATTATGGAGCATCGTATTCATTTATAGCAGCTAGCTTTGTAGCCACCCATAGAGTAGCTACCGCACCCCTTCCGAAGATAAAGATAATTCTTACGGGAGGTAGAATTATTCCGGTTAGTGACGTCTGTAGATCATGTTCTGTAGTAGTCTGTAGAAGAGAGATGCGAGCTCAATTTTTGATCTTTTCCATGCCGGATTATGATATTGTACTTGGTATGGACTGGTTAAGTCAGTACCATGCGACTCTTGATTGCCGACTTGGGCGGGTTATATTTAGACCGCCAGGACATCCAGAATTTGAGTTTCTTCTGGGAGCAGTAGAGCAAGGAGTTCAGCCTACTCTTAGGGTACTATCTTTAGAAGGGGAGACAAGTTATCCAAGAGTCATATCTGAGTTTGTGGATGTATTTCCTGATGATCTTCCAGGTTTACCGCCTGATCGGGAAATAGAATTCACGATAAACTTAACTCCAGGAGCAGAGCCTATCACTTCATCAGTATATCGGCTAGCACCTAAGGAGTTAGTGGAGTTGAAGGAACAGGTTGATGTTCTTCTGGAAAAGGGTTTTATCCGGCCCAGTATTTCACCTTGGGGAGCACCCATATTATTTGTACCGAAGAAGGATGGAACAGTACGGTTGTGCATTGACTACAGGGCACTAAATGCTGTGACCATCAAGAACATGTATCCCTTACCACGTATTGATGATCTATTCGATCAATTGAGTGGTGCTAGGGTATTCTCGAAGATTGACCTTAGATCCGGCTATCATCAGATTAAAGTAAGGAAGGAAGACATACCAAAGACAGCTTTCAGGACCAAGTATGGACATTATGAGTTCTTGGTAATGCCGTTTGGTTTAACCAACGTGCCAGCAGTGTTTATGAGTTTAATGAATATAGTCTTTCATCAGTTCTTGGATAAATTTGTGGTTGTGTTCATTGACGACATTCTAATATATTCTAAGAGCCACGAAGAGCATGAGGAGCATCTCAGGATCGTGTTAGAGACCTTGAGACAGGAGAAGTTATATGCCAAACTCAGTAAGTGCGAGTTTTATATGGACAAAGTGCCTTTCTTGGGACATATCATCTCAGGAGAAGGACTTTCAGTGGATCCAGAGAAAGTTGCGGCAATAGAGACTTGGCCTACACCCACATCAGTTGTAGAGGTAAGAAGTTTTCTCGGACTTGCGGGGTATTACCGAGGGTTTGTAGAAAATTTCTCAAGGATTGCAGAACCGATGACGAAGCTGACACGTAAAGACCAGGAGTTTATATGGACAGAAGACTGCCAGAAGGCTTTCGAAGAATTGAAGAGAAGGTTAACAACAGCACCTGTCTTGACTCTTCCTTCAGGGTCAGAAGGTTTTGTTGTTTACAGTGATGCATCAGGCAGTGGATTATGATGTGTTTTGATGCAACATGGCAAAGTCATTGCTTATGCATCGAGACAGTTGAAGGTCCACGAGAAGAACTACCCAACACACGATCTGGAGCTAGCAGCAGTTATAATTGCACTGAAGATTTGAAGGCACTATCTTTATGGAGAGAAGGTAGAAATCTTTACAGATCACAAGAGTCTGAAGTATGTATATACTCATAAGGAGCTCAACATGAGGCAGAGACGTTGGCTTGAATTGATGGTAGATTTTGACATAGATCTGCAGTATCACCTGGGAAAGGCGAATGTCGTAGCAGACGCTCTCAGCAGGAAACCTACGGCTTATTTCTTGATGATGCAGCCCGAGTTATTGAGAGATCTATAGGAGCTTCAGATAGAGGTTGTTTTACCAGGACAGAGTGGCTTGCTGGCTAATCTTGAAATTAAGTCGTCACTTGTGGAAATAATTAAAGAGGCATTGCCCACCGATGCTAGATTTCAAAGCCTGAAGGAGAGGACGGAAGCAGGCATGCAGACAGGACTTCGCATACACGAAGACGGGATATTGAGGTTTGGAAATTGCCTGTATGTTCCAAATGGAGAATTGAGACATGAGTTAATGACTGAAGCACCTAGCTCTATGTACTCTGTTCACCCAGGAGGAACCAAGATGTACCGAGACTTGAGACAGTATTATTGGTGGCATGGAATGAAAATGAAGATTGCAAGATTTGTGGCTAAATGTTTAGTCTGTCAGCAAGTAAAGGCCGAGCATCAGAGGACTGCAGGTATGTTACAGCCGTTCCCTATACCAGAATGGAAGTGAGAACATATCACGATGGATTTTGTTACAGGATTTCTAAGGAGCCCCAGCGGAAGAGATGCAGTATGGGTTATCGTAGATAGACTCACTAAATCGGCACACTTCTTGCCATTTAGAGTTGGACAGTCCACAGAGGTACTAGCCGACATGTATATGCGACAAATCGTAAGATTACATGGAGTGCCGGTTAGTATTGTAGCGGATCAAGATTCGAGATTTACATCTCATTTCTGGCGAAGCATGCAAGAGATTCTTGGCACCAGACTCAAATTCAGCATAGCTTACCACCCACAGACAGATGGCCAATCGGAGCGCACCATTCAGATCTTGGAGGATATGTTGTGATCATGTATGCTAGACTTTGGAGGATCTTGGAAGATTATTTGCACTTAGTGGAGTTCTCATACAACAACAGTTATCAGGCCAGCATTCAGATGGCACCATTCGAGACATTATACGGAAGAAAGTGCAGATCGCCTATATGTTGGAGTGACGTTGGTGAACGTCAAATACTGGGTCCAGAATTGGTAACGCAGACAGTAGAGAAGGTGAAACAAATTCAAAATTATCTTCGAGCAGCTCAGGACAGACAGAAGCATTGGGCTGATACACACAGACGTCCCCTAGAGTTTAAAGAAGGAGAGCACGTGTTCTTGAGAATTTTGCCCACTCGTGGTACTATCAGATTCGGAAGCAGAGGCAAGTTGAGCCCAAGGTATATTGGGCCATTTGATATTCTAGAGCGCATTGGTGAGGTGGCTTATCGTCTTGTATTACCACCATCCTTAGAGGGAGTACATGACGTATTCTGCGTCTCACAGCTGAGAAGGTACGTGACCGACCCAAGTCACGTAGTCGATCATTCAGAGATCGCAGTGGGCCCAAGCTTGAGGTATGAAGAACAACCAGTTGGCATCCTCGACGTCAGTGAGAAGACATTGTGAGGACAGACAATCAGACTGGTTCGTGTATCTTGGAAACATCATTCTCCTGGAGAATCGACCTGGGAACGAGAGGATAGTATGCGCCAGCATTATCCTCACTTGTTCGCGGATGCAGTTGTAAACTAAGAAATCTTGTAATCACCATAGTTCTTTCTATACTAGCTTATTTTTTGATTGCGAGGACGCAATCCACTTAAGGGGGATAGATTGTAAACACCCTGATTTTTTTAGAATAATTTTAAAATAATTTATTCCAAATTTTTTGATATTTTCTGGAATTTAAAACGAAGGTGATTGGGATTTAAAGAATTTTAAGTGTTGTTAATTGATGTTAAAATATTATGGAAATAATATTTTAGGGTGTAATATGGAAAATCGGATATAGGGTAATTTTCGGTGAATTTATTGGACTCCGAAAACGCCTTTAAGGGCCTAAAAACTATTGGCTTTATAAACCGAACCAAACCCAAACTAAACCTGAACCAAACCCAAATCTGAACCGAACCCAATCTGGCTGAACCAACCGCATATTGGGTCGGGTCGGGTCGGATCCGAGCTAAACCCGACCCGGACCCGAAACCTAAGTGGAACCCTAGCCTCCGCCGGATTTACTGTACACAGCCTATAAAATCTTCTCGATTTTCGTACCCAGCCTCAGAAACCCTAGCCGTACCCCACCGTCATCATCTCTGATCAGCCCCCTAGCCCCGTCGTGCTCAGCACCCTCAACTCCTCCTCCGCCGCTCTCCAGCGCCCTCACCGTCGACCTCCTCACACCAGCCTGACCCGCTGCCGAGACCCACCGACGTCGACGACTCCGCCCTCTCCCTCTTCTTCCTTCCCATATCTCCCCGCGCCTCACTCCTCCTCCTTCTTCCCCGCACGGCTCCACTCCTTCCCACCCCAGTCGCCGGAGACCCAAGCTCGAACCGACCCCGCTGCCCCCTCGACTCCTTCTTCCCGTGCACGGCTCCCCTTCTCTCCTTCCAGCCGCCCTCGACGTCTCCCCGTCCCAGCCGACTCCGGTCAGCCCCCCGATGCCGCCTCCGGCCGCCCTCGCCAGTGCTGCCCCAGCCAGCTCCGGCTCTAACCCTAGGGTGGACACAGGACCCGGACACATCCAGGACACGCAGGAGACCCTCGGACGCAGGAAATCATCGTTCACGGAGCCCTGTTCAGGTAGTGTTTCCTATCTCCTCGTAACTCCGTTTTTGATTCCGTCAGTTGTAACGCATAGACTGTATAACCCTCTCGGTGCCTGTGTAACTCGCTCGGTGCATCGCGTCCTGTGGTGATCGCAAACCGCGATCCAAAAATAGGAAAAATAATGCCCTATTTCACCCCGGAACTGAGTACGCCCCGCCAAACGGGACAACTTGGTCGCACGTGGTCTTTACCAAAATGTGCGCGACGTTGATACGGTCGTATGGGATTTACCGAAGTCGATTCGGATGTGCGTGCACACCGGAATCAAAGCGTATCCGCCGATAACGCCCCGTATCCGTCTATTCTGGAATACGCTGTAACTTTGTGTACACACATCGGATCGAGACGAAACTTGCGCCATCGGACTCGTAGCAATATGCTGGTCCTGTGACCCAAGTTTGGTCCGATTATGAGAACGTTGACAAAATTGTGTATCGTGGGCCCCACTTGCTCTACTTGACGGGCGATTTTGTGATCGGCTCATCGAAATCCAATTTTGGAAGTTCTGTTGGGTTCGTATCATCGTTCCTGACTTGTTGACACTAAGTTTAACGAATTTGGAGACCTTTAACCCTGACACGCTTTTCGGTGCAAAGTGGCCCACATGTGGACCCCGCTTTGGCCCGAAAATGTCATTTTTGCCCTTGTGTCCAATTTGGACGTAAGGACAGGCATTTCTAGCTATTTGATATCTTCTGAGACTGTTGGTGATGTTTATTACAGCTTTTGGAGTAGTACCTACAGGATCCACTGATACAGGGACGACTGTTGGTATTCGGACCCCAGGCAAGTGTACCTTGCCAAACTCTGCAGTATTGTTACATATTTTTCTTGCTTCATTTATATTGCTGTACATGCTTAACCTAGGACCATGTGATGTACTTAGCGTCCGATTATTAGTCGGATGCCAACACCGTACTCGATGTTATGTATTGTCATCTAGAGATGGACATTCGTGACATTTTATCTTCTCGTACTTGTCTTATCAAGTACACTATGACCCAGGGCACTTGACACCATTCATAAGACAGGATCTTCCTGAGATATTCATGGTAATTTTGTATAGGATACAGGACTTGACAGAGATACTATATTCTTAGATACATTATGACTTGTTGCATTAGCTATGATCCCGCTTGACATGGACATGAGACGTTATGGTCATGATAGGCGTGGTTACATTGGGTGGGGAGAGACACACAGGATACAGGCTGATCATATATATAAACCCCTATTATTGTGAGGCACAAGACTCTGAAGCCCGAGCTTGGCCCATTACTCATTATTACTGCTGCTACCGGCTCCCCGACACAGAGCTTGTAGTGGCTTCAGCCTGAGTTCTAGTGCTGCTCTCATCTTGCATATCACTTAGCTGGTTATTTAGTATTCCCTTATTATTCCATCTATTGCTGGAGAGACCCACAGGCTACAGGTTGATTATGTTATGCCAGCTACTTAGTCTCCCGCTGAGCTAGACCACCTCATGATATCACTGCTACCGGCTCCCCTACACAGAGCTTGTAGTTGTTTCAACCTGGGTACTATTGATGTTCTCTCTTGTATTTCACACAGATGTTTACATAATTACCCTATTTATCTCATTATTTGCTGTACTGCTTATATTTTGGCTCGTATATTTTTTGTACCTTGCTATGTCCCCTGAGGACCTGGATTTGGATTATGTCCCCAGGATTTGAGGACGAGATCTATCCCGAGGTATACGGGACCGCAGCAGGAGCTGATCCAGGAGCTGTACCTCCATCCGAGGATGAGGTGTTAGCCGAAGACTTTTCCTGAGCATCCATGTTTCATGCTCAGCATTTATTTATTTCAGTCATTTATATTCTGGTCTGTTGAACCATTGTATTGGATATTTATCGGGTTATTCCCCGAAGCACTTGGTTGAGGCTAGCTGATGATTTATATTCCTTATTTATTCTGTGGATCATATTTTATATCTTGGGTGGATGAGATTAGTTGTGCCATGTTGTTGTAGACTTGATTTTACAGCTTAAGTATGCCCTGATGGATCCATTAAATTGGGTTTGTCCATCGGTGCATACTGTTGGCCATTGCCACGTATCTGGTCCCTCGGTATTTTGGGACTGGGGCGTGACACTTGTGCTACATTTTAGTCGCACAATTTTTATCGTAGATATTTATTTTTAATTCAATATAAATCCAACTTTGTATCCTTGTGCGTTCCAATCAAAATTGGAGACACAACCTCGACCCATTTCGTACAACCCAAATCATGACAAAATTCTATTCTGAGTCTTCTACGTCCATGACACTTGTGTTCTACCTAATTTTAGTCCTATGTACTTCTAATTAATTTTAGAACACCGATCCTATTAATTTTAATTAAATTAAACCAAAAACCCAACTTTGTACAATTTTCTAATTGTTGGACACTTTTATGCAAAAGTGTATTAAGGTGTCCACCACATTGGACACAATACATGAAGAAACCCATTTTTCCTTCATGTAAATTTTCTCCATAATTTTTTTGGAGTGTGTAGCACTCAACATCAACCCTCATCAAACATTAGCCCTCTATTTTCAAACCATGCAATCCTAGCCCTCCAATTACCTACATGAGAAGCCAAGGCCCAATCCCAAGGAGGGTGCTGACCAAGCCCAATTTTCTAGGTCAATACCCAACCCAAAATTCTACATATATATTTATATTTTTTCCTTTTCTATTCATACCTAAAACCATCCCTAACCCATTCACAGCCGACTTCCCCCTTCCCATATCCTGTTCTTCACCATCTTCTTCTTCTTCCCGCTGACCCCCCTCATCGGAGTCCTCGCCGGAGCAACCCCATCGACGTCTGTACCCCAGCCCGTATCCGCCGTGAACCCAGAACTCAACCCGCCTCGCCATCTCCCGCTGACCCGCTACTCAACCGACCGCTGCACTCCAAGCCGCTGATCGCCGGAGCCCAGTCTGCACTGAGCAGGACCGCCTTGCCATCCCGCCTCTCCTTCACCACGCCGGAGTCGACTTCCCGTCGAACGACAGGACCCCGACTGCCACCTGACCATCCGGCTGCGACTCGCCGAAAACCTCCTGCCTGAACGCCGCACCGACTGTCCCGCTGTCCTCTTTCCGCTCGCTTGGAGCTCGACCCCGCCGACCTGCACGACCGCTGAACCGCTGCCATCCCGTCAACGACCCCGCTGCCATCCCGACGACGACAGCAACTGAATGCCCGCACTCGCTGAACCGGAGATACGACCATCGCCTGAAGCACACGGCCGGAGCTGACTCCAGATTTCGCCATCTTCGCCGGAGTTCAACGCCTGCACCCGCCTGCACGACCGCCAGAACCCGCTGTCCACGACTGAACCGAGCACCCTCCTCGACGACTCGTCGAACACCTCGTTCCCGCGCGCACAGGTTCAAGATATTTTTTTTGTTGCGTATACGTACTCGTACGCACATACGCGTATTTTTTATTAGTATACATATGTATATTTAGTTATGTTTAGTGGGTATGTATTCGGTATATATATATATATATATATATATATATATATATATATATATATATATATATATATATATATATATATATATATATGTATAGTATATAATTGGTATGTGTATATTACTTAAATTGGTATATGTATATATATGTTTAGTATGTATACATCTAGTAATGTGTATATATATATATATATATATATATATATATATATATATATATATATATATATATATATATATATATATATATATATATATATTCAATTGATATGTATATAATTATTGGTTGTTATATACGTATATAAATATATGGTACGTATATATATTGTAAGTAATTTAATGTTATATGTTAGTTAAGACTATGCATATATTTATAGATGTACTAGGTGACCCTAGTGTTATTACGAATATCCCGTATTTACATTGACTTGTGACCCTGTAAATTGTTAGTAGACTGCCTTGTGTACACTGACGTACTGGCAAGACATGTGTAGTTTAACTATCTGTGTAGTTTAACTATCTGATTGTACCGCATTTGAAGACATAACACCCGTGCTTTTAGACACACACTTGACCATAGTTGACCAGTGTCACCCTAGTGTAGCTGCTGAGTTCAGCGTAATTATGTTGTGTATGTGCTAGTATAATGGCTGATGCTGTATTGTGTTATATTATATGTATATAGGACCATTGGATCGTCCTGTGAGACTTCAGGAGCAGGATATTGGTATTGCCAGCTAAGGACCCCAGGCGAGTACATTCTCTGATAGTTTCTTATTAATGATATCCTCTATGTTCATTGTATTTAGTGTAGATATCCATGTTTCTTGACACGAATGGTTACACGGATTGGTATATACGGATCTCGTCATGAGATGTTATTCCTTGTATATGGTGTATCTTGTACAAGTCATGTTTCATTGATTATCTTGTACATGTACAGATACTGATTCTCGGGGAGATTTGCTACCTTCCTAGAGAATCCCGTGCCATAGCATACCATAGTTGGATCTACTATACCAGTCGGGGGTGGGGAGTATTTTAGTGTAGATATGTGATCATACCCTTCATGTACAAGTCTTGTTCTTATGTTAGTGTTAGTCATACACCGCACGTATGACTAGCCAGGCCATTATTCTTGTATAAGTTTCCAAGCCGATCATATGTTAAAGCTAGTACTCACACATTTAGGCATTAGTATTCTTGTTCATAGTCATATTGTTCATTCTTGTATTTATTTCCAGTATTTCCTTTATTGTGTATCTCTTGTACATGTATATGCATCTTGTATATTTACATCTATTTACTGCTACATAGTTTATATCATTGATTTAGAACTGCTATTAGAGATGTACCTTGTTCCATCCTGACTGGAAATATTTTTTCAGACTGCGACTTAGAGGACTGGTGTCCGATATTTTATGGACCACAGAGAGAGTAGCTGCAGCCTTGGACCTTATAGCCAGGTGTGATTTCTGGGAGGTCTATCCAGGATCACTAGTTATCTAGTTAGTTTCTTTTAGCAGTTATTGGTACCGGATTTGTCTCCGGCATACTTTGAGACTTGGATGTTATTGCTTTTGAGTTAGACTATTTTAGACTTGTTGCATTTCCTTTATTTTCTTTGATATCTTATCGTGCTTTAGTTATGTGGTTGAGTATTTACATATTATATTATGACATAAGTGTCTCCTTATGGAGTTGGATACTCATGTGAGATTGTTTATATAGTATCATGACCTAGACAATATTCTACCGCCGATGTTATGGCGTAGGCTGGACGTACCCACGTACTCGTGCCCCTATTCCTGGTGCGGGTCGTGACATATGATAATAAAAGAAATACTGTAAACCTGCAATGAGACATATCCTGAACTGATAATCAATAGAATAACAAGTACAGAAAATAAAAGTATGATCATGTAAAGCCTAGACTAACCATCATCCATAAATAACGATAAATCATATAAGTACGGCTTGATATTTTAACTAACTAGGGTTATCACAATCCTAATTACTAACAATTATAATGCAATGCGATGCTAGAGTTCCTTCTGATCGGATGTCCTTGCAGTCCGTTCGGGATATCCATACGCACAAACCAGCACCGGATACTCCTCAAGATACTCCACAATATAAACCACTGGATACTCCATAAGATAACTGTATGAATAATCGGGACTGCATGCAATCTAGAAAAATCTCTAGCCATGTACTAAGTGAATCTCTAGTTATTAATCCCTAGCAATTTCTTGTATGAATTCGGGTGTGGCATTTCGCAGAATCCATCCTAGACATGATGCAACAAAAGAAGTTCTAATAGTAATATAAATAAGTTTAATATATATTTCACAAACAGACTCATGTAAGCTACGACAACAACAAAGCCACGTGAATCCGAGTGAAGCCAGGTAAAGTCAAGTGAAGCCAGGTAAAGCCATGTAAAATCAGGTAAAGCCAAATGAAGTCAGGTAAAGCCATGTGAAACTAGGTAAAGCCAAGTGAAACCAAGTACAACCATGTGAAGCCATGTCAATCTAGATGAAGCCAAGTGAAACCAAGTAAAGCTATGTCTGATGAAGCCATGTAAATTCATGTCAAGTCCAGTCAATCATGTCATCATGTATAGCCGGGCAAAATCGGGTAAAATCGAGTAAAGCCAAGTCAAGTCATCTGAAGCCATGTATGTTCATGTATAAATCAGGTCAAGTCATCGCGTGTCCAAGCAAAAGCTAGAAGTATCAGAACGAAATCACTACAAATTAAGAATTCCTAAAGAAAGTACACGATCGGTATACCGTCGGTACAGTTCAGTACACCATCGGTATACCAGTCCAGAGATAGAAAAAATATAAGTTCTGGATTCCAATAAATCGGTATATCGTCGGTATACTGTAGTATATCGCCGGTATGTCGTTCCAAGTAGGCAAGAAAGGTTATAGAAAATAAATTTCTACAAATCGGTATACCGTCAGTATACTATAGTATACTGTCGGTATGTCGGCCAAAACAAATATCCCGAAGTCGATTAACAATGTTGGCAAGGATTGGTATACCGTCGGTACACTGTAGTACACCATCGGTATGTCGATAGGGTTCACAAAAAAATCTAGAAATCCAAGTCGGTCGAAATCGATATACCGTCGGTATACTATAGTATGCTGTCGGTATACTGTAGTATGCCGTCGGTATGCCAGTTTCGAAGAATAAACATGGTTAAGTCAAGTCTGATTTCCGGGACCCAAATTAAACTACGAAAATTATCAGAACCAAGTCTACCAAGAATTCAAGTCTAGGGTAAGTCTCATATCACAATATGGACTAAATCTCACGGTCACAACTCCGGTATCATTTTTGTTACCGAGTTACCAAAAATAGACGGGATAAGATTCTATCAGAAATCAAAACCGATACGATCACTAGACTAGAAATCACGATATGAACAATAATAGTAAAACAAGTCTAAGCCAAAAGACAATAACCAAAGTTTCAGGAAAGTAAAATGACAGAAAATAAAAGATGTTCACGAAATCGACAAGGTTTACTTGCCTAAAGCGAGCTCCTAACCTAAACCTTCTAGTCCACTACCACAAAAGAGTTCAGAAACCACACTTCATGTCTCAAGACCAAGCTCCAAGCTTGAGAGAGAAATGAAAAAGAGAGGAGAGAGAGAGAGAGAAAGAAATAAAATAAAATGAATCAAGTACTATTTATAGAAAATATCTCAAAAATATCTCGAAGAGTGAAATAAATATATGTAGGGCAGTATATTGTCAGCGTACTATAGTATACCGTTGGTATGCCAGTCAGGTAGTAAAGTTTTAATTTTGATAATTTTTGAGCTTTATCGAGATTAAAATACAATAACTAGCATAAAATACGTATCCGCATAATATATGAATACTGTGAGATGAGTCTCACAACTCTCCCCTCAGAAAAATTTTGTCCTCCGAATTTCCATAAGGATCCAAAATCAACTAACAAGAAAATCCAAAAAAGCAAGCATGAAATCGAGAATAAGCAGAAAACTCATGTGAGCATGAAATTTCATGGGCAACAACAAGAAATCAGAAAAATAATAATAACAGATATAATAGATAAGATAACAATTAATCACATGCACATGCTAAGATAGGACACGAGTATATAAATAAGTATACCTCCCAAGTCAAAGAGAAATGGATAACGAGTACATATATCGTTCTCGCATTCCCACGTCGTCTTGCCCAGTGAGTGATGCTCCCAAGCAACACAAACTAATATGATAGTCCGATTCTTAAGAACCTTCTCATTTTGGTCCAAAATAGACACGGGCCTCTCCTTATATACAAACAAGACATCGATTCCGAAAAGAAAGAATTATTTTGCAATTTGGATTCTGTAAAATTACAACTGATACAAATGATCAAACAACACAAAAAGAAAAATTTATTGAAATGGAAGAAATTAGTTGATAGGTTGGTACCAACGACCAACTCAGAATGATCCAGGATATGGCTCGGGTCTGGAATATATCGGCACAACTGAGATACGTGAAAGATGTCACGTACCTCATGAAGCAATAGTGGAAGAGCTAGACGATATGATACGTCTCTAACTCGCTCGAGAATATTGAACGGGCCTATATATCTGGGACTAAGCTTTCTCCGTACTCCAAATTTGATAACTCCATGGGTAGGCAAAATCCTCAGAAATACATGGTCGCCGACAGAGAACTCAAGATGACGATGGTGCTGATCTGCCCAATGCCGCTGGCGATCCTGGGCCACTTTGAGATGCTCTCTGATCTGTCTAATCACTCCAACCGACTGAGCAATCATCTCTGGACCAAGCATCTGCCTCTTGCCAATGTCATCCCAAGCTAACGGTGATCTACATCTCCTACCATACAAAGCCTCGAAGGGTGCCATCTGAATGCTTGCCTGGAAGCTGTTGTTATAGGATAACTCTACTAAATGCAAGTGACCCTCCCAAGATCCACCGAAGTCAAGTGTACAAGCTCGGAGCATATCCTCCAAATTCTGAATAGTATGCTCTGACTGTCCGTCTGTCTGCGGATGGTAGGCTGAACTAAACTTTAACCTAGTACCCAGACTCTGTTGTAGGCTCTGCCAGAAATGAGACGTGAACCATGAATCTCTATCAAAAACTATACTAACTGGTACACCATGCAATATGACTATCTGCCTCATGTACATCTCAGCTAACTTCTCTATAGACTGGCCCACTCTGAAAGGAAGAAAGTGAGTAACCTTCGTGAATCGATCCACTATAACCAATATAGCATCTCTGCCATACGGGGATCTAGGAGGACCGGTCACAAAGTCCATAGTAATATAATCTCACTTCTACTCAGGAATCGGTAAAGGCTGAAGTAGTCTGGTTGGTCTCTGATATTCAGCTTGACCTGCTGACAGACTAAACACCGAAAAATGAACCGAGCTATCTCCCTCTTCATACATTCCACTAGAAGTACTGACAAATATCTTGATACATCTTCGTCCCTCCTGGATGCACTGAGTACTGAGAATTGTGGGCCTTTGACATAATCTTCTGCTCGATATCTCCTCTCGGCACACAAAGTTGACTCCCAAACCTGATAGTCTCATCCTCATGAATGCTCAACTAAGGTCTGCGTCCTGACTCACACTCTGTCCTGAGCTGCTGAAGCCTGACATCACCAGTTTGGTCTGCTCTGATCCCCTCAACTATAGAAGACTGAAACTATATACTTGCCATAAAACCAATATCACCAGGTAATACTACCTCAATACCCATCTTCTGCAGATCCTCCAAAATATGGCGCTATTCTGTCAAGAAGTAAGCTCTTTCTCTCATGCTCAAGGCGTCTGCTACGACATTGGCCTTCCCTGTATGATACTGAAGGTCAAGATCATAGTCCGACAATAACTCGAGCCACCTTCTCTAACGCATGTTGAGTTCCTTCTGTATGAACACATACCTCAAGATCTTGTGGTCTGTGAAGATCTCCACTAGATCACCATATAGGTAATGCCTCCAGAACTTAAGTGCAAATACTACTACTGCTAACTCAAGATCATGCGTCGGATAACTCTTCTCATGGTCTCGAAGCTGCCGAGATGCATAAGCTATCACTGTCATACTGCATAAGGACACACCCTAGTCCCACTCCTGAAGCATCACAATACACTGAGAACCTACCTGGTCCCACTGGAAGTGTCAGAATAGAAGTCAAAATCAAACTCCGCTTGAGATTCTCGAAAGAAGTCTGACAAGAATCTGACCACTCAAAGCACACATCCTTACACGTCAGTCGTGTCAAGGGTATGGAGATCCTAGTAAAGTCTGCCACAAATCACTTGTAGTAGCCTGCTAGACCTAAGAAACTGCGTACATCTGAAATTGTACGGGGTAGTGTCCAACTCTCAATAGCCTCTACCTTCTTGGGATCCACCTCAACTCTTCCACCAGAAATGATATATCCCAAGAATAAGATACGATCAAGCCAGAACTCACACTTGCTGAACTTCGCGTACAGCTGATGCTCTCAAAGAATCTGAAGAACTATACGAAGATGTTGCTCATGACTTCCTCACTCCGACTAAGACCAAGATATCATCAATAAACACTATCACAAACTGGTCTAGGTAAGGCATGAAGATGATATTCATAAGAGACATGAATATAGCTGGTGCATTGGTCGCTCCAAATAGCATAACTAGGAACTCCCAATGACCATATCTAGATCTGAACGTCATATTGGATATGTCCTGCTCTCTGACTCTGATCTGATGATACCCAGACTGCAAATCGATCTTAGAAAATATAGTTGTCCCACTGAGCTGATCAAACAAGTCATATATCTTGGGCAAATGATACTTGTTCTTAATGGTTGTTGCATTTAGTGTTCTATAATCATAGCTAAATGCGATGAATCATCCTTCTTTTTAACAAGAAGTAACGGGGCTCCCTAAGGTGATGCACTAGGTCCAATGAATCCCTTGGCTCTTAACTCCTCAATCATCCGGTATAAGATCTCCAACTTAGATGGTGACATCCTATAAACTCTTTCTAAAATTGACTCTGCTCCCAGGATCAAATCAATGTAGAACTCCACGTCTCTAACTGGTGGTACACCTGGTAGCTCGTCAGAAAATACGTCAGAAAACTCACAAACTACTTTAGAAAATTGTGCCTCCTTAGTCTCTGCTATCATCAATTTAACCTCCAGTAACTCTACTGTACCTCTCAAGAATGAGAACTCCTCCCCACCAGGTACACACAAGATGACCTTGCCACTATGGCAATCTATCGTCGCGTGTCTCGCGCTCAACCAATCCATCCCAAGGACGATATCATAATTGCCCATAGAAAACTCTATCAGCCTCGCGAGAAACTCTCTCCCGCACACTATAACTCTACACGAGGGATATAGTCTATCTACTCCCACTAGATCGTTACTAGTAAGTATATTCAACCTTACAGGTAAGGATTCAAACTCCAATCTAACTCATATCGCAAAGCGTGCAGATATAAATGAATGCGATGCACCAGAATCAAATAAAGCTGAATAAAAGTGGACGAGAATGGTACCTGCTACCACCTCTCTTGCTGCCAAAGCCTCCTCTATCGATAGTAAGAAGGCTTGACCCTGCCCTCTAGGTGCTGGTCCCCTCTGTTGCTGACCTCTAGGTCTCACCTGTGCAGGGCCGATGCATAATATTGTGGCCTCTGCTAGAATGCTTGAGCCTATGAAGGTAAAGGCCTCTGAATCTGCAGCTGCTACACTGGTGCTGGCGTCCTGTACTGCGGCACTGCTGGGTGAACTACTGACTGGGAAGATGATGATCCAGTCTGGTTCCTCCTAGGACATGCTCCGACCATATGGTCTGATGCCCCACACACTAAGCACAATCCCTATGCCCTACTACACTTTGATACTATATGTCCAAGTTTTTCCCAATGGAAACAACTACGGGAAGAAGAAGATGATTGCATCTGCTGAGGGAGCGCCTAGGAAGACTGCTGAGATAATATTGTCCTCCTCGAGGATCCAATCGTCAAGGCTCGAACTGCTGGAGCTGGTGCTGATGACTGGGATGCTGATCCTCCTGAAATGTTGGGCCTCTTCTGGCTCCCAACTCGAGCTGTAATCCTCTGCGATGTGTACTCAGACCTCCTGGCTGCCTGCATCACAGCGTCAAAGGTCTGAAACTCATGCTGCTCCACCGCCAAAATAATCTCTAAATGGAGTCCCTGCTGGAACCTCCTCGCCCTCTCTAACTCGGTTGCTACTAAAGTGGGAGCAAACCGACTAAGTCTCGCAAACTCCATCGCATAACCGTCGATGGTCCTGCCCTCCTGCCTGAGGTTATTAAACCTCTGCTGAAGTTCAAAATGCGCCACCATATAAAAATATATCACCTGAAACCTCTCAATAAAAACTCCCATAGAATCAGTGCTTTGAGAGAAACCTCATGCACTGTCCACCAGTCACGAGCCAAGTCCAACAATAATGGCCTTACTACTGCTACACGCTTTCTAGCCGGAGTTTCTGCTACCTCCAAGATGGCCTCAGTGTCCTGCAGCCAAGCATCGAACAAAATTGCATCCTCTGTGCCATAAAAGTACAGAAGACTGAGACGCCTGAAGCTGGTCGCAGACAAAATCGTATCCTCTGTGCCATAAAAGTACAGAGGACTGAGACGCCTGAAGCAGGTCGTAGAATTATAGATCTGAGAACCACCTCGCTCTAATGCTCCTTGGACCGACTGAGTGAGTACGTCACTCTGGTGCTGCTGGGTCATCATGAAACCTCGAAGGACATCCATCAGGGCTTGGGCAACAACCTCTGGCTGGTCGGACTGAACTGGGTGCTGTCATGCCCCAGTCCCAAAAATACGTAGGACTAGGACACGTAAGCATGCCAGCCGCATGGATATGGCAACTCCAATATATGGAAACCATAACCCATACGTACGCTGTAATATGAATATCAAATCCACAAGTGGTATAAATCTATCACAAGTCACAGGGTATAATCTAAATCTCATCCATGGAAATCAAATACAAATAACTAACCAGTATCTATGAAACTAGATCTCAATATAAGTATCTAAGGATGATAGTTGGATGAAAATAAATCCACTACCAACTCGAATATAAGAGCAACTACAATATAAGTACAACACAACAAACACAATATAAGAATATCAACTAACGACCACGGGGCTCAAAGAGAAGACATCCTCGAAACACATGTAACCATCAGAATCTGCGCTCCTGCGAATACTCAATAACAGATACACCTGAAAGGGGCCAGGTCCTCAGAGGGACATAACAAGATACATAAAAATATGCCAATAAAGTACTGAAATAAATATCCAATGGGGTCGCCTAACCATCTAAGTGAATGCAGTTAAGAACAACTTTCCCAACGCGTGGGCTATCTGGCTAAAATGGGATTGGCATGGTTCTCTTGGAGATCTAGGGGCCTACAAAGGCACGTCGTCTTTTGAACGGCGGAGGCCCGCCTGATAATATATAATATATAGTGGTCATCATGACCGCGCATCTCCGACGGAGCATACGGGTTACACAAGGAAAGTGCAACGGAGCCCACACGCCTTACTTGTTGTTCTCCCCACCCCATGCTCTAAGCATGTCACATCCATGACACGATAATACCTCTAATAACTGCTAAGTCTACTAGCATGCAAAGTTTTTAACAGCAGTTATTCATAACGCACGGCCCACACGTACAGGAGGCCAAACCCTGCACACAAGTCCGTGATCTACATGAGACTCACAACTCGTGTAACAACTGTATCATGGCCAATGAACCTAATGATGCTACATGATAATGGGGTAGTCTTATAAACAAGGTTAATGCAAATACATAAATAAAAATATATCGCGATGACACCTTCGTGCGCATTTTATATGACAGTTAAAATATATGAACTAAAGACAGAAAATAAAGATGCATGCAACATATGGAATATGAATAACAGTACAATGGCAAGGTATACTTGCCTGGCAAGAAAGCTGCGATGTACCAATAACCTGCTCCAAAAGTCGCGCAGAATAAATCCAACATCTTATGTACATATAATATAATGCAATAAAATCATTAGTCATTACACTAGTACATACACAACAACATTTACACTGGACTCAGGGGGCATACTAGGGGTAACACTAGTCATCTAACGCGGTCAATTACGCGGGTGTCGGGTCTTCAAGTACTGGACACAATTAGTCAGTCAACTAACACGGTCTCGCTAGTACGTCGGTGTACACAAGGCAGACACCAACATCGTTCTTAGGGTCAACAGGGTCAAGGTAACAATGGGATAATCCACAGTGTCCTAGGGTCGTACAATATAAATACACCTATAGGCATAAGCATATAATTACTTATATAATACAGTCATCTATATATATATATATATATATCACTTAATTTCTAATATGCGTACGTGTACGCGTACAAGTTATTGGGTTCACCGACTCAGGGTTTGCAGTCAGCTAACAGTCATAGAGAAATGCTAATATCCTACTGACATATACACAAGCACATACATAACAATATGAAAGGTGGAGGGGGGGGCAAGTTCGTACCTCGGGGTACGTGTACGGAGACGACGGTGGGGTTGACAACGATGATGCGATAATGATGATGGGGCGATGATGGGTTGATGGTTTAACGGTGAAGATGATGATGATGTGATGATTTTGATGATTGGATGATGATAAAGATTATGAAATAATGATGATGACGACGACGATGCTGAGATGACGATGAAGTGATGTTGATGATGATGACGAGGACGATGGTGTTTGACGAGGACGATGACGAGGATGGAGATGTGAACGATGGTGTGATAATGATGATGCTAATGATGATAATGATCGCTGTAGTTATGAAGATGGTGATTCCGGCCTGGTGACCGGAGCCCAGCCAGGGGGAGAGAAGATCCGGCCAGGGGGAGCTATTTCGACGAGTCGTGGCAAAACCAGGGAGCAGGGAGGTGCGGCATCGGTGATGGGGTAGTGAACATGGGGGCCAAGGAGGAAGAGGGACGCAAGTGAACTGAGGGAGGAAGATGGCAATGGTGGTGGTGGTGTTGTGGTGTTGGGCTGTCGACGGTGAACGGCGAAGGAGGATGCACTGGGAGAAGAAAGAGGTTGAGGGAGGAGATGAGAAGGTCGAGGTCGGCTGAGGGAGGCTCTGTGGGATGCATGGTCGACTGAGCAGCGGTCAGCGGGGTGGTGGACAGCAGTGAACTCCGGCGAGATCTTGCTGCAGTCGGGTCGGGCTCCAGCGAGGGGGAAGATCCGGTCGAGAGCAGTCGGCGAGGACGGCGACTCCGATGGGGGAACGGAGGAGAGGAGGGTAGACCCGGGGAGAGGATCCGGTCGA
The DNA here is from genome assembly GCA_036927795.1 of Iris macrosiphon. Classification (NCBI taxonomy): domain Eukaryota; kingdom Viridiplantae; phylum Streptophyta; class Magnoliopsida; order Asparagales; family Iridaceae; genus Iris; species Iris macrosiphon. The sequence goes on along the minus strand of JAYESA010000002.1, from coordinate 28,305,219 downwards.
GTTGTCGATTGGGGTGGCCGGGATGTACAGCAGGTTCAGCCGTGTTGTCGGGGTGAACGAAGAAGGAGAAAAGAGCGGCGGCCCGTGGTGGCTCCTGTCTACGACAGCATGGAAGGAGGAGAAAGAGTACTGGGGACGATGACAAGGGAAGGAGACGCTGCTCCGGTGGGTTGCTCTGGTGGGTCGAGCTCGGCACAGTGGCTCGGGGACACCGGGTGAGGCATGGGGAAGAGGATGAACAAGGAGGCGAGTTCGTAGCTGCTGCGGGTCAGGGATCCGGCCGGAAAGGGAAGAAGGAAGTCGAGGTCGAGGAGGATAGGGGGTGGCTGTGAATGGGATATTAATGGCGGTGGTGGTGGCTGCTCCGGAGGTCGGGGCTCCGGCCAGAAAGGAGGAGGAAGAAGAAGAACAGTAATGTGAGGGAGAGGTCGGCTGAGATTTGCATAGGTTTGGTTTAGGTGAAAAGAATTCAAGGTATATTTATATGTAAAGGAGTAGAATTTTGAGGTTGAGCTAGGGTTTGATGTTTGATCTAGGTTTTGGACTTGGTCAACATTCCTTGGGGTGGGCCTTGGGCTTACATGGGGATGTTGGGAGGCTATAATTTGCATTGTTTAAATGCAAGGATTGGATTAAAATAAAAGGGGCGATGTTGCGCGTTTGCACATCCAGAAAATTATGAAAAAATTTCCTATGAAGGGGAAAATTGAGTTTCTTCATGAATTTTCCAATAGTAGGGATACCTCAATACGTTTTTGCATAAAAGCCCACAACAATTGGAAAATTGCACAAAGACGGTAATTGGATTTTAATTAATTAAATCGAATGTGCACGATGTTCTAGAATTAATTAGAAGTACACGAAATTAAAATTTGGTGGGACACAAGTGTCAGAGACGTAGAGGGTACATTATAGAATATTAATAAAATTTGGATTGCACAAAATGGTCAAGATTGTGTCTCTAATTTCGATTGGGACGCACAAGGGTACAAGATCGTATTTATTTAGAATTATAATAATAATGTCAGTGACGTTTATTGTGCGACTAAAATGTAGCACAAGAAAGCAATATTATAAGTTACACAAGGGTCAGAATAGTAGGCGGGCATGTCTAGGATGAGGTTGTGAAGTTTGTAGATAGACAATGGTTAGTGAGGTGCTCCAATTATCGAAGCAACGGTAAGGTGCGCTACATGATATAAATGATTGTATACTTAAATAAATGACGTGTTCTAATTCTAATTGGTTCAAAATAGCCCTAGTTTCACTATCTAAGCAAAGTAGGCCTAATTTTGGGTGAGGGGGTTTACAATCTACCCAACTTAAAATAATTTCGTCCTCGAAATTAAATTAGGGTAGGGTTCTCTCTATCAAATCTTACTTGGTTACAGTCTAAAGAATTCTCCTCAAGTTAATATTGCAGTCTCTACCCAACTTAGAATTTATCCATCTATCATCTAAGGCTATGCATCTAAGAAAGCTATGCCCAAAATTATTTAATCATGTTATTGAATCCTTAAAGTTTTTAACACCAAACATATCATCTATGATATGCCCTTAATCATTTATAAAGGATAGTCACCAATAATACGATTGGCCTGTGGGGTATATCTAGTACTATCTATATATCAAACTTATACCAAGCAAGATGTTTCGTCTTTCCGAAATAAGGGAAGACGAAGATCAATAATAAAGAGTTCAAGGGAGAGGTAATATAATAGAATTATCAGGATCAAGGCGTTTAAAGAATTCAAATTGGAATTGTCAAGGCAGTTGTGGATTGAAATCATATTTTGGTAATTCCTATTCACATGCTCGCATCGGTACAGTTATGTAACAGATACGATATACTCAGACATATCTAGAGGGCAAGTACATTCGTCTACTAATCACTATATATCTCAATCCACGTATGGTAGTTATGCGAAAGGGCGAACCAAGCGCACTATGGTTGATCAGACCGTAGTATACTGATTCTAAAATATATTAGTGTGTTTACCCACTAATACATATATCATGATCAAGCTCGATAGAAGAGTAAGCTTGCAAAACTAGACTATAATAGATGCATAAGTCAAGGTAGTACAACAAATATAAGTACGCTAGATGATGATGAAAGGAGGTACAGATTAATTCAAGTTCACAAAAACAAAAACAAAATAAGCAACAATAATAAAAGACTCTACAATCTCTACAGTTATCATACAACCTCCTTGTCTAAGTCGTTAGTCGACCAAATAGGGGCAAGGACCTCTAAATTCTATTGTCTGAATAAATACTGTCGTCTTTTGCTAGCATGCGATTAATGTCATTCAGTTATACTTCAATAATGGGTCAAAAGGCTATGTTATTCTAGGTTGTGAGGTATACTACCTAACTTATAACAATTTAACTACTATTGTAATTGTCTTAAAGATACAGTAGAAGCTCCTGTTAAGGTCACGAGAAAGGCTCTTAGTACCTATTAGGGTATCCTCCTATATTACATAGGTCATGGTCGTCTTAAGCCTTAGTCTTAGTGCTTATAGAACAAGTGTCAATAGTAAGAATAGAAGAGTTACTGGCCGTCAAGGGGAAGGGATCTAACTTGTATCGAGGTGGGGGTACAAATTATGTGATCTACAACTAGGGGTAATCATCACAATCTAATTGAACAACTCAACTATCAGGTTCTAACTACAAGGCACACAATTCAAAATTCAAGGTCACAACTATAATCCTAGCAACCTATGTTTCCTTAACAAAGAATAAAATTACTTGGCCTACTATCAGAAGTGTCGTGTGGCACGAGTTTGAAAGATGAAGAAAAGAAGAACATAATTTTAGTCGTCGCACAATTAGCGAACGTTAAGGTCGAAGCGAAATCAACATATGAAATTAAAATATGGGCTCTATATAGCATCATAGTTTTCTAAGGGGAAGTGGTATGCTAGTTGCTATGTTTGAGGTATGATCAAGGAAAAAGTGTTGATTACATTCCTCTAGGCTTCCTAAGGTGCTGTCTACTAATAATAAGACAATGATCTAAGTTTATAGTTCTCCAATACTATATAACTATGAAGGTCAAGTTCAGTCCTAATTTCAAATTTTTTTGGTTTTCTATTGGTTCCTCAATACTAGGGTCAAACAATATGGCCAAACTTCTAACTAGCCCTAGTAGTATATATACTACTCTCAAGTCCTCATAATACATCAGGGGGTAATAGTAAACCAATTCTAGAGATAAGGAATTCTAGGGTTCACTAGATATTCTAATCTTAGTGGTGTGTCTATATTCTCGTTGTATTCTTAATAGGTGTGCTACCCTAATTATCATCCTAATAACAGGGGTTCCTATATTCTAGCAGAAGACTATACTCAAAGAACTATTAGGGAAGTACATGAATCAAGCAGGATACAATTATTCAAATAGAACAGATAGGAGGAAGATGAATCATAGTCAATTGTGGATGAGATCCTATACTCTAGTCCTAGGTGCAGGCTTGTTCGGTACAGTAACATAACCAAGACAATATGCTCTAGACCTGCATGGGCCACCACAAAAATATGTCATGCCCCAGTCCCAAAAATACGTAGGACTAGGACACGTAAGCATGCCAGCCGCATGGATATGGCAACTCTAATATATGGTAACCATAACCCATACGTACGCTGTAATATGAATATCAATTCCACAAGTGGTATAAATCTATCACAAGTCATAGGGTATAATCTAAATCTCATCCATGGAAATCAAATACAAATAACTAACCAGTATCTATGAAACTAGATCTCAATATAAGTATCTAAGGATGATAGTTCGATGGAAACAAATCCACTACCAACTCGAATATAAGAGCAACTACAATATAAGTACAACACAACAAACACAATATAAGAATATCAACTAACGACCACGGGGCTCGAAGAGAAGATATCCTCGAAACACATATAACCATCCGAATCTGCACTCCTACGAATACTCAATAACAGATACACCTGAAAGGGGCCAGGTCCTCAGAGGGACATAACAAGATACATAAAAATATGCTAATAAAGTACTGAAATAAATATCCAATGGGGTCGCCTAACCATCTAAGTGAATGCAGTTAAGAACAACTTTCCCAACGCGTGAGCTATCCGGCTAAAATGGGATTGGCATGGTTCTCTTGGAGATCCAGGGGCCTACAAAGACACGTCGTCTTTTGAACGGCGGAGGCCCGCCTGATAATATATAATATATGGTGGTCATCATGACCGCGCATCTCCGGCGGAGCGTACGGGTTACACAAGAAAAGTGCAACGGAGCCCACATGCCTTACTTGTTGTTCTCCCAACCCCATGCTCTAAGCATGTCACATCCATGACACGATAATATCTCTAATAACTGCCAAGTCTACTAGCATGCAAAGTTTTTAACAGCAGTTATTCCTAACGTACGGCCCACACGTACAGGAGGCCAAACCCTACACGCAAGTTCGTGATCTACATGACTCACAACTCGTGCAACAACTGTGTCATGGCCAATAAACCTAATAATGCTACATGATAATGGGGTAGTCTTATAAACAAGGTCAATGCAAATACATAAATAAAAACATATCGCGACGACACCGTCGCGCGCATTTTATATGACAGTTAAAATATATGAACTAAAGACAGAAAATAAAGATGCATGCAACATATGAAATATGAATAAAGTACAATGGCAAGGTATACTTGCCTGGCAAGAAAGCTGTGATGTACCAATAACCTGCTCCAGAAGTCGCGCAGAATAAATCCAACATCCTATGTAGATATAATATAATATAATAAAATTATTAGTCATTACACTAGTACATATACAACAACATTTACACTGGACTCAGGGGGTATACTAGGGGTAACACTAGTCATCTAACACGGTCAATTACGTATTGAATTACGCGTGTGTCGGGTCTTCAAGTACTGGACACAATTAGTCAGTCAACTAACATGGTCTTGCCAGTACGTCGGTGTACACAAGGCAGACACCAACATCGTTCTTAGGGTCAACAGGGTCAAGGTAACCATAGGATAATCCACAGTGTCCTAGGGTCGTACAATATAAATACACCTATAGTCATAAGCATATAATTACTTATATAATACAGTCATATATATATATATATATATATATATATATATATATATATATATATATATATCACTTAATTTCTAATACGTGTATGTGTACGCGTACAAGTTATTGGATTCATCGACAAAGGGTTTGCAGTCAGCTAACAGTCATAGAGAAATGCTAATATCCTACTGACATATACACAAGCACATACATAACAATATGAAAGGTGGGGGGGACAAGTTCGTACCTCGGGGTACGTGTACGGAGACGACGGTAGGGTTGACAACGATGATGCGATGATGATGATGGGGCGATGATAGGTTGATGGTTTAACGGTGAAGATGATGATGATGTTATGATTTTGATGATTGGATGATGATGAAGATTATGAGATAATGATGATGACGACAATGCTAAAATGACGATGAAGTGATGCTGATGGTGATGACGACGATGCTGAGATGACGATGAAGTGATGCTGATGATGATGACGAGTACGATGGTGTTTGACGAGGACGATGATGAGGATGGAGATGTGAACGATGGTGTGATGATGATGATGCTAATGATGATAATGATGGCTGTGGTTATGGAGATGGTGATTTCGGCATGCTGACCGGAGCCCGGCCAGGGGGGGAGAAGATCCGGCCAGGGAGAGCTGTTTCGGCTAGTCGTGGTAAAGCCAGGGAGCAGGGAGGTGCGGCACCGGTGATGGGGTAGTGAACATGGGGGCCAAGGAGGAAGAGGGACCCAGGTAAACGGAGGCAGGAAGATGGCATGGTGGTGGTGGTGTTGTGGTGTTGGGCGGCCGGCGGTGAACGGTGAAGGAGGATGCACTGGGAGAAAGAAGAGGTTGAGGGAGGAGATGACAGGGTCGAGGTCGGCTCAGGGAGGCTCTGTGGGATGCATGGTCGACTGATCAGCGGTCAGCGGGGTGGTGGACAGCAGTGAACTCCGGCGAGATCTTGGTGCAGTCGGGTCGGGCTCCAGCGAGGGGGAAGATCCGGTCGAGAGCAGTCGGCGAGGGAGGCGACTCCGATGGGGGAACGGAGGAGAGGAGGGTGGACTCAGGAAGAGGATCCGGTCGAGTTGTCGATTGGGGTAGCCGGGATGTACAGCGGGGTCGACCGTGTTGTCTGGGTGAACGGAGAAGGAGAGAAGAGCGACGGCCTGTGGTGGCTCCGGTCTACGACAGCAGGGAATGAGGAGGAAGAGTACTGGGGACGATGAAAAGGGAAGGAGACGCTGCTCCGGTTGGTTTCTCCGGTGGGTCGAGCTCGGCACAGTGGCTCGGGGACGCCGGGTGAGGCGTGGGGAAGAGGATGAACAGGGAGGTGAGTTCGTAGCTGCTGCGGGTCAGGGATCCGGTCGGGAAGGGAAGAAGGAAGTCGAGGTCGAGGAGGATAGGAGGTGGCTGTGAATGGGATATTAATGGCGGTGGTGGTGGCTGCTCCAGAGGTCGGGGCTCCGGACAGGAAGGAGGAGGAAGAAGAAGAACAGTAATGTGAGGGAGAGGTCGCTGAGATTTGCATAGGTTTGGTTTAGGTGAAAAGAATTCAAGGTATATTATATGTAAAGGAGTGGAATTTTGAGGTTGAGCTAGGGTTTGATGTTTGACCTAGGTTTTGGACTTGGTCAACATTCCTTGGGGTGGGCCTTGGGCTTACATGAGGATGTTGGGAGGCTACAATTTGCATTATTTAAATGCAAGGATTGGATTAAAATAAAAGGGGCGATGTTGCGCGTTTGCACATCCAGAAAATTATGGGAAAAATTCCTATGAAGGGGAAATTGAGTTTCTTCATGAATTGTACAATGGTGGGGATACCTCAATGCATTTTTGCATAAAAGCCTACAACAATTGGAAAATTGCACAAAGACGGTAATTGGATTTTAATTAATTAAATCGAATGCGCATGATGTTCTAGAATTAATTAGAAGTACACAAAATTAAAATTTGGTGGGACACAAGTGCCAGGGATGTAGAGGGTACATCATAGAATATTAATAAAATTCTGGTTGCACAAAACGGTCAAGATTGTATCTCTAATTTCGATTGGGACGCACAAGGGTACAAGGTCGTATTATTTAGAATTATAATAATAACGTCCGCGACGTTTATTGTGCGACTAAAATGTAGCACAAGAAAGCAATATTATAAGTTACACAAGGGTTAGAATAGTAGGCGGGCATATCTAGGATAAGGTTGTAAAGTTTGTAGATAGGCAATGGTTAGTGAGGTGCTCCAATTATCGAAGCAACGATAAGGTGTGCTACATGATATAAATGATTGTATACTTGAATAAATGCCGTGTTCTAATTCTAATTGGTTCAAAATAGCCCTAGTTTCACTATCTAAGCAAAGTAGGCCTAATTTTGGGTGAGGGGGTTTACAATCTACCCAACTTAAAATAATTTTGTCCTCGAAATTAAATTAGGGTAGGGTTCTCTCTATCAAATCTTACTTGGTTATAGTCTAAAGAATTCTCCTCAAGTTAACATTGCAGTCTCTACCCAACTTAGAATTTACCCATCTATCATTTAAGGCTATGCATCTAAGAAAGCTATGCCCCAAATTATTTAATCATGTTATTGAATCCTCAAAGTTTTTAACACCAAACATATCATCTATGATATGTCCTTAATCATTTATAAAGGATAGTCACCAACAATACGATTTGCCAGTGTGGTATATCTAGTACTATCTATATATCAAACTTATACCAAGCAAGATATTTTGTCTTTCCGAAATAAGGGAAGACGAAGATCAATAATAAAGAGTTCAAGGGAGAGGTAATAGAATAGAAGTATCGGGATCAAGGCGTTTAAAGAATTCAAATGGGAATTGTCAAGGCAGTTGTTGATTGAAATCTTATTTTGGTAATTCCTATTCACATGCTCGTATCGGTACAGTTATGTAACAGATACGATATACTCAGACATATCTAGAGGGCAAGTACATTCGTCTACTAATCACTATATATCTTAATCCACGTATGGTAGTTATGCGAAAGGGCGAACCAAGCGCACTATGGTTGATCAGACCGTAGTATACTGATTCTGAAATGTATTACTGTATTAACCCACTAATACATATATCATGATCAAGCTCGATAGAAGAGTAAGCTTGCAAAACTAGGCTATAATAGCAGCATAAGTCAAGGTAGTACAATAAATATAAGTACGCTAGATGATGCTAAAAGAAGGTACAAATTAATTCAAGTTCACAAAAATAAAAACAAAATAAGCAACAATAATAAAAGACTCTACAATCTCTACAGTTATCATACAACCTCCTTGTCTAAGTTGCTAGTCGACCAAATAGGGGCAAGGACCTCTAAATTCTATTATCTGAATAAACATTGTCGTCTTTTGCTAGCATGCGATTAATGTCATTCAGTTATACTTCAATAATGGGTCAAAAGGCTATGTGATTCTAGGTTGTGAGGTATACTACCTAACTTATAACAATTTAACTACTATTATAATTGTCTTAAAGATACCGTAGAAGCTCCTGTTAAGGTCACGAGAAAGGGTCTTATTACCTATTAGGGTATCCTCCTATATTACATAGGTCATGGTGGTCTTAAGCCTTAGTCTTAGTGCTTATAGAACAAGTGTCAATAGTAAGAATAGAAGAGTTACTGGCCGTCAAGGGGAAGGGATCTAACTTGTATCGAGGTGGGGGTACAAATACGTGATCTACAACTAGGGGTAATCATCACAATCTAATTGAATAACTCAACTATCAGGTTCTAACTACAAGGCACACAATTCAAAATTCAAGGTCACAACTATAATCCTAGCAACCTATGTGTCCTTAACAAAGAATAAAATTACTTGGCCTATTATCAGAAGTGTCGTGTGGCACGAGTTTGAAAGATGAAGAAAAGAATAACGTAATTTTAGTCGTCGCACAATTAGCGAACGTTAAGGTCGCAGAGGATCAATATATAAAATTAAAATAGGGGCTCTAGATAGCATCATAGTTTTCTAAGGGGAAGTAGTATGCTAGTTGCTATGTTTGAGGTATGATCAAGAAAAAAGTGTTGATTACATTTCTCTAGGCTTCCTAAGGTGCTGTCTACTAATAATAAGACAATGATCTAAGTTTATAGTTCTCCAATAATATCTAACTATGAAGGTCAGGTTCAGTCCTAATTTCAATTTTTTTTGGTTTTCTATTGGTTCCTCAATACTAGGGTCAAATAATATGGCCAAACTTCTAACTAGCCCTAGTAGTATCTATACTACTCTCAAGTTCTCATAATACATCAGGGGGTAATAGTAAACCAATTCTAGAGATAAGGAATTCTAGGGTTCACTAGATATTCTAATCTTAGTGGTGTGTCTATATTCTCGTTGTATTCTTAATAGGTGTGCTACCCTAATTGTCATCCTAATAACAGGGGTTCCTATATTCTAGCAGAAGGCTATATTCAAAGAACTATTAGGGAAGTACAGGAATCAAGCATGATACAATTATTCAAATAGAACAGATAGAAGGAAGATGAATCATAGTCAATTGTGGATGAGATCCTATACTCTAGTCCTAGGTGCAAGCTTGTTCGGTACAGTAACGTAACCGAGACAATATGATCTAGACCTGCATGGGTCACCATAAAAATATGTCATGCCCCAGTCCCAAAAATACGTAGGACTAGGACACGTAAGCATGCCAGCCGCATGGATATGGCAACTCCAATATATGGAAACCATAACCCATACGTACGCTGTAATATGAATATCAAATCCACAAGTGGTATAAATCTATCACAAGTCACAGGGTATAATCTAAATCTTATCCAAAGAAATCAAATACAAATAACTAACCAGTATCTATGAAACTAGATCTCAATATAAGTATCTAAGGATGATAGTTGGATGGAAACAAATCCACTACCAACTCGAATATAAGAGCAACTACAATATAAGTACAACACAACAAACACAATATAAGAATATCAACTAACGACCACGGGGATCGAAGAAAAGACATCCTCGAAACACATATAACCATCCGAATCTGCGCTCCTGCAAATACTCAATAACAGATACACCTGGAAGGGGCCAGGTCCTCAGAGGGACATAACAAGATACATAAAAGCATGCCAATAAAGTACTGAAATAAATATCCAATGGGGTCGCCTAACCATCTAAGTGAATGCAGTTAAGAACAACTTTCCCAACGCGTGGACTATCTGGCTAAAATGGGATTGGCATGGTTCTCTTGGAGATCCAGGGGCCTACAAAGGCACGTCGTCTTTTGAACGGCGGAGGCCTGCCTGATAATATATAATATATAGTGGTCATCATTATCGCGCATCTCCGGCGGAGCGTACGGGTTACACAAGGAAAGTGCAACAGAGCCCACATGCCTTACTTGTTGTTCTCTCCACCCCATGCTCTAAGCATGTCACATCCATGACACGATAATACCTCTAATAACTGCCAAGTCTACTAGCATGCAAAGTTTCTAACAGCAGTTATTCCTAACGTACGATCCACACGTACATGAGGCCAAACCCTGCACGCAAGTCCGTGATCTACATGAGACTCACAACTCGTATAACAACTGTGTCACGGCCAATGAACCTAATGATGCTACATGATAATGGGGTAGTCTTATAAACAAGGTCAATGCAAATACATAAATAAAAACATATCGCGATGATACTGTCGCGCGCATTTTATATGACAGTTTTAATATATGAACTAAAGATAGAAAATAAAGATGCATGCAACATATATAATATGAATAACAGTACAATGGCAAGGTATACTTGCTTGGCAAGAAAGATGCAATGTACCAATAACCTGCTCCAGAAGTCACGCAGAATAAATCCAACATCCTATGTACATATAATATAATACAATAAAATCATTAGTCATTATACTAGTACATACACAACAATATTTACACTGGACTCAGGGGGTATACTAGGGGTAACACTAGTCATCTAACACGGTCAATTACGTATTAAATTACGCGGGTGTCGGGTCTTCAAGTACTGGACACAATTAGTCAGTCAACTAACACGGTCTCGCCAGTACGTCGGTGTACACAAGGCAGACACCAACATCGTTCTTAGGGTCAACAGGGTCAAGGTAACCATGGGATAATCCACAGTGTCCTAGGGTCGTACAATATAAATACACCTATAGTCATAAGCATATAATTACTTATATAATACAGTCATATATATATATATATATATATATATATATATATATATATATCACTTAATTTCTAATACGTGTATGTGTACGCGTACAAGTTATTGGATTCATCGACAAAGGGTTTGCAGTCAGCTAACAGTCATAGAGAAATGCTAATATCCTACTGACATATACACAAGCACATACATAACAATATGAAAGGTGGGGGGGACAAGTTCGTACCTCGGGGTACGTGTACGGAGACGACGGTAGGGTTGACAACGATGATGCGATGATGATGATGGGGCGATGATAGGTTGATGGTTTAACGGTGAAGATGATGATGATGTTATGATTTTGATGATTGGATGATGATGAAGATTATGAGATAATGATGATGACGACAATGCTAAAATGACGATGAAGTGATGCTGATGGTGATGACGACGATGCTGAGATGACGATGAAGTGATGCTGATGATGATGACGAGTACGATGGTGTTTGACGAGGACGATGATGAGGATGGAGATGTGAACGATGGTGTGATGATGATGATGCTAATGATGATAATGATGGCTGTGGTTATGGAGATGGTGATTTCGGCATGCTGACCGGAGCCCGGCCAGGGGGGGAGAAGATCCGGCCAGGGAGAGCTGTTTCGGCTAGTCGTGGTAAAGCCAGGGAGCAGGGAGGTGCGGCACCGGTGATGGGGTAGTGAACATGGGGGCCAAGGAGGAAGAGGGACCCAGGTAAACGGAGGCAGGAAGATGGCATGGTGGTGGTGGTGTTGTGGTGTTGGGCGGCCGGCGGTGAACGGTGAAGGAGGATGCACTGGGAGAAAGAAGAGGTTGAGGGAGGAGATGACAGGGTCGAGGTCGGCTCAGGGAGGCTCTGTGGGATGCATGGTCGACTGATCAGCGGTCAGCGGGGTGGTGGACAGCAGTGAACTCCGGCGAGATCTTGGTGCAGTCGGGTCGGGCTCCAGCGAGGGGGAAGATCCGGTCGAGAGCAGTCGGCGAGGGAGGCGACTCCGATGGGGGAACGGAGGAGAGGAGGGTGGACTCAGGAAGAGGATCCGGTCGAGTTGTCGATTGGGGTAGCCGGGATGTACAGCGGGGTCGACCGTGTTGTCTGGGTGAACGGAGAAGGAGAGAAGAGCGGCGGCCTGTGGTGGCTCCGGTCTACGACAGCAGGGAATGAGGAGGAAGAGTACTGGGGACGATGAAAAGGGAAGGAGACGCTGCTCCGGTTGGTTTCTCCGGTGGGTCGAGCTCGGCACAGTGGCTCGGGGACGCCGGGTGAGGCGTGGGGAAGAGGATGAACAGGGAGGTGAGTTCGTAGCTGCTGCGGGTCAGGGATCCGGTCGGGAAGGAAAGAAGGAAGTCGAGGTCGAGGAGGATAGGAGGTGGCTGTGAATGGGATATTAATGGCGGTGGTGGTGGCTGCTCCAGAGGTCGGGGCTCCGGACAGGAAGGAGGAGGAAGAAGAAGAACAGTAATGTGAGGGAGAGGTCGCTGAGATTTGCATAGGTTTGGTTTAGGTGAAAAGAATTCAAGGTATATTATATGTAAAGGAGTGGAATTTTGAGGTTGAGCTAGGGTTTGATGTTTGACCTAGGTTTTGGACTTGGTCAACATTCCTTGGGGTGGGCCTTGGGCTTACATGAGGATGTTGGGAGGCTACAATTTGCATTGTTTAAATGCAAGGATTGGATTAAAATAAAAGGAGCGATGTTGCGCGTTTGCACATCCAAAAAATTATGGGGAAAATTCCTATGAAGGAAAAAATTGAGTTTCTTCATGAATTGTCCAATGGTAGGGATACCTTAATGCATTTTTGCATAAAAGCCCCCAACAATTAGAAAATTGCACAAAGACGGTAATTGAATTTTAATTAATTAAATCGAATGTGCATGATGTTCTAGAATTAATTAGAAGTACACGGAATTAAAATTTGGTGGGACACAAGTGTCAGGGACGTAGAGGGTACAGTGTAGAATATTAATAAAATTTGGGTTGCACAAAACGATCAAGATTGTGTCTCCAATTTCGATTGGGACGCACAAGTGTACAAGATCGTATTTATTTAGAATTATAATAATAACGTCCGTGACGTTTATTGTGCGACTAAAATGTAGCACAAGAAAGCAATATTATAAGTTACACAAGGGTCAGAATTGTAGGCGAGCATGTCTAGGATGAGGTTGTGAAGTTTGTAGATAGGCAATGGCTAGTGAGGTGCTCCAATTATCGAAGCAACGGTAAGGTGCGCTACATGATATAAATGATTGTATACCTAAATAAATGTCGTGTTCTAATTCTAATTGGTTCAAAATAGCCCTAGTTTCACTATCTAAGCAAAGTAGGCCTAATTTTGGGTGAAGGGGTTTACAGGTGCAAAGGTACTGTCTGTTGGTCCGGTACTGTCGACTGATCTTCCTCAGGATATACTCTAGACTATGTCCCTGAATGCTGAGGTCGATCTCTAGGAATACGCTGGGCTCCCGAATGATGTCCCTCCTCGAGATGTACTTGATCCATCTGACCGATAGTAACAGGAACAATGCCCAAGAAAGTTAAGGACACAAGAATCAATCAAAGAACATGATAGATCAACGAATAAGCAGATATCAGATCAAGAATCAGGTATGGAAAAAAATAACTAGGGATCAAGGGGAATAGTTTAGGATTGAGACATCTAGGAACTGTAATAACCCCCACATATCTGTAATAACCAGATTAAATCTGCTCAGACAGACATATTCTGCTCAGACAAACCTGCATGGGCCACCACTAAAACCATGTCACACCCTAGAACCAGAATACTGGAGAGCGAGGCTGACAAGGCCAGCTACGTATACTTAGATCACTTTGGTACTCTGCATATACGGTAAAGCTATAAGACATGAGGGGTCACTACTATAAACCATCAGTCAAGTCTAGGTCCAACAAACCCTAGTGTCTCAATCACAAGAACAACATGAATAATAACAAGATGTAAGATCAGCTAAAGTATAATAATAAAGCGTCACAAACTATAATATACAGATGATCATGATGCTAGTAAACACAAAATAAATAAAGTAGCCAAAATCTGAGTCATATACGATCAATCCTAGGATATGTCAATCATGCTAATGCCCGTAGGCTAACTGATTAAACCAAACATGAGCTAAATACATGCTCGGTGGCTAAATGCCAACAAAATTAGAATGTACATCAGAGTGGAGAAGTAAGAAAACCCATTCAAGCAGTAAAAAAAGTACGAAAGATCCTCCTGTGCTGCTACTGGATCTGGCCATGCAAAACCAGTGGGGTCAGACCCCCAAATAGCAACTACCACAAAGGAAGCCAATCTAGGAACTTAAACCAATAACACAAGCAATAGAAATACTGAAGGTAAAGACTGAATGTAAATGATCTCAGGATAATAAAAAAAATACTGTAAATGTAACACCCCATTCCGCTCAAGCGGACTGCCGATTCAAACCGATAGAAGTGCAATGTCCCGACCCTCTTTGCTCAGGCGAGAATACTCGTTTGAGGCAAAGGATATCCAGACTTGTCCCTACAGGATTTTGGCTTAGGCTTTCAGAGGCTCGCTCGAAGTATCACTCAACCGAGGCGAATCATCGCTAAGGTGGGTGGCTACGGTGAACTTGTCTTTGCTTAGCCAGCACACTTAAAATATGGAACGATACATGCTAGTCGCTAGGTGAATCACCCCCATGCATGCTAATAAGAATACAACGCACCTAATTAAGGGAATAATCCCAACTTGTATTGCTTGTGCTAGAACATGGAATTAAAATATTGCTTATATACAGACCCTCGCATGCTACATTTGCCTTGTGCAACTTGACCCTACTATGCCTTGAGTATAACGATATACATATGCTCTGTGGTGCACGGTTTACTTGTTTATACTGTACGACCCTAGATCATGTCGCTCGGAAAGTTTTCTTACGGTTTCACCCCTCAGCTTACCTTCGGGCCCGTGTCAATGTAATGCTTGCCTGCTATATGTTAACTTGTACTCTTGCCTCGATTCAATGCTTTTCAATCAACTTGTGAACGGTTATCTTATTACAAGCTAGTTTGTTACCTACTTCCTTTATAAATTGTGCTAAGTATGGAACATACCCTGTTATGCAAAATATTGTTAAGGAAGGCTATGCAAAATGAAGCATGCAATGCCACTTGTCTTGTACTCTTATTGCCATGCCACTTGTCTTGTACTCTTGTTGCCTTAACAGTATGGATTGATAACTTAGCCTAGACGCCATTTGATCACGGACAACTTGTGTACAAGGTCACGGTTCTCGCGGACGGTCGCTGGGGCACTGGCACCGATCCGGTCCAGACGAGGCCTATTGTTTAGTCTCTTGTGCTTGACGGAATGGCTTATAATGCCTCTTGTACTTTCATTGCATACTATTCTCGTCAAAGACTATATCGTCCTATATGGCATACGCCAGTGATCCCCTCGTATATTTAAACTTGTGTATGCTAACTTGGTTTGCCTTGGACAGGGAAGGATAAATGGTAAGTTGGTAAGTCTCGCCGTGTTTTCTCTTATATCGTACAGGCACACTGTCACACGAATTAGGCTATTCAATCTTTGCCATGAAACTGATCCTAAGGCAAGTAGAAAGACAACATAATAGTTGGTGTACAGAACATATATTATGTGTTTAGATTTGTCGAGCGGGCGAGTAGCCTCTCCACCAGTGCATTCGTGTACTGATAATCCACCAGGTTATTTGCAGGGTGTGGAAGAACCTCGTTCGGTGTGGATGCCTCCTTCGTGCATGCTAAGGCGTGGAGTTCACTCTAGAGCCTTGGAGCCTTACGTCCGGAACTGAAGCACATATACAAGACATAATGTTGGAACATCGCTTGAACATCGCCTATACATCATTCCACTATTGTAGTCACTTGGCACGCTTTTACTGTTTCAGAGAGAGGCTTGAGCGACTTGTAATCTCGGCTATGCGCTACCTGTAATACTTATTTATATCAATAAAGAGTTTGACTTCAACTTGTGTTATTCAATGCTTCCGCTATTGTCGACTCAGTGAACTTGTTATCAAATCGCATATGCGTTTATATTCTGCTGCACTAGGACAATTTTTGCGACTCTGTGGCTTAGATCTCTTACTGCCAGCTAATGAACCATGGCCTTGCATGGGCGCGGCTCATGCTCGTGCGGCATTATGCCCAGATGGGTCAAGACGATCGTCCCGCGGGAGCGCTGGAGCGGTGATTCTCGCCTAACGGGGATGACCGATTAGCCTGCGGGAGATCGGGGTATGACAGATTGGTATCAGAGCTTGGTTATACGCCTTTGGACTTCGTGTCTCGCTCCAGTCCCAAAATACGTAGGACTAGGAATACGTAATACGCCAGCCGTATGTATACGAACACTAATATTTGGAAACCATATACACACGTACGCTGTACATGAATATCCAATCCACAGTGATAATATACTGTCACAAAAAGACACACGTAATCTATATCTCATCCACAGCACAAATAGATAAATAGAAATAAATAACTGAATATCAAAGATGAGTATCAAAGTATGATAGTCGGATGGAAACAAATCTACTGCAAATTGACTATAACAAAACTACTAAAGAGAGAAGAGAATAAACTCCAATATAAGAATAAATGTCTCTAAAAGAATAGCAGCTAGAATCTCTAAAATTTGCAATGGATCACACATAATCCGAAGGTAAGACCTCCTCAGTCTGATAAGTAGCGTCAGGTCCAGGTCCATACTCTTGCGGATACTCCTGCTCATCTATATCTGGAAAGGGACCAGGTTCTCAGAGGGACGTAACAAGATACATATAAATATGCCAATAAAGTACTAAAATATAAACATCCAATGGGGGTCGCCTAACCGTCTAAGTGAATACAGTTTGAGAATAACTTTCTAACAAGTGGGCTATCTGGCCATAAAATAGGATTGGCATGATTCTCTCAGAGAATCAGGGGCCTACAAAGCATATCGTCTTTTGAACGGCAGAGGCCGCCAAGTAGTATAGGGGTCATCACGACCGCGTATCTCCGGCGGAGCATACGGGTTACATTAAAAGGAAAGTGCAAAAAAACCCAAATGCCTTACTTGTTGTTCCCCCTACCCCATGCTCTAAGCATGTCACATCCATGACACGAATAAACTTCTAAATAACTGTCAGGTCTACTAGCATGCAAAGTTTCTATCGACAGTTATCCCTATCCGTCGCACGACCTATACGTACCAGTGGCCAGCCGAGTACGCAAGTCCGTGTCCTACATGTGACTCACTCTCGTGTAAGAATAGTGTCATGGCCAATGAAATATAAAATACCTCATGATAATGGGGTGGTCTCATAAAGTAGGTCCAATGCATATACATAAATAAAAACAGAATACGACGACACCGTCGTTGCACCCAAATTTCCTTGGACGTGCAGTTTATATAACAGTTCAAATAAATGAACTAAAATAAACAGAAATAAGACATGCATGCAATATATGGAATGTAAATACAGTACAATGGCAAGGTATACTTGTCTGGCAAGAAATCTGTAAAGTGTACGCATCCAAATATCAAGGACACGGGATCAGGAACTAATATCTCCGAACAAACGTCTCCGGATGCTGAAATAGACATCGTCAACATTTCCGGAATCAGCAAAATAGCTAGAAATCACTATCCTTTTGTCCAATTTGGACACAGGGGCAAAACGGTAATTTTGAGTCAAAGTGGGGTCCACGTGTGGCACACTTTGCACCAAAAAGCGTGCCAAGGGTAACAGTCTATAAATAGGACAAATTATAGGTCAAACGAACTCTAAAAGTCAGTACGAACTCAACGGTATGTCCAAATGTGAATTCCGGTGAGTTGAACACAATTTTGCCCAAAAAGTCAATCGTGGGGCCCGCCAATTGGCGACTTAGTCAACTATCTCAGAATGGCGTAAAAATTAGGTCACAGGACCAGCGCAGGGCTTTTGCAAAAGTTGCGACACGGAGGATTTTCTGTGAATACGGGCTGATTCCGACGCGCACACGCGTCCAAATCAGTTTTCGCAAAATCTCACACGTCCGGGTACCCTGTGCGCACTTTTTTGTACACTTGGTACACGACGAAGCGGTCCCGTTTGGCGGGGCGCGCTCCGTATCGCAATTTTTGAAAATATGGAAAAAGTGAGTTTTCGGGGTTTTCTAACTGGTTTAATTCTACATACAGCAGTTAATAATTTAATATAAATAACAAAAATTAAACTATGTCAAGTGGTCTCCGCATACCAAAAGGAAAAAATTAAATTCGGATCTCTGTGGTGGGAGATACGAATCCGTAAACATAGGTAGTTACCGTAGTTTTCTGCGATACCCAAAAGTTGTCATTTTTTGTCAACTTGGGAACTGTTTTCGCCTAGGGTTACGCGCTGTTCGAGGTCAACTATTATACAGATATTGAAGGGGGTTAAGAGGTGAACATACCGGTGAAGACGGGGTCGAGTTTGGTCGAGCGAGGAGACGAAAAACGCGTTGTGAACACAGGTAAGTTAATGACTTCCTGCAGTCACGGTGTTGTGCGCGTCACGCGGTCACGACGGGTGGTTCTCCGGCGGTCTGGGCGGCTGGAGTGGTGGTCCGACGGCGGTCTCGTTGGGTCTAGATGGTAAGGGATGAATAGGGTTAGGGTTTTGGAACGTTCACTATATATATATATATATAGTGAGATAGGAGGGGGGGCCGAGTTCGCTCGCGCGGGTGAGTAGATTACTGTTGCGGCTGCTGCTTTATCTTGCAAAAGGATGCGGGTACGGGTAGTGGATATTATGTTGGGGTTTGGGTAGTCCATTAAGGTTTTAGTAGGTTATTTATAATTCTTGTTCTTCTCTTTTCTTATTCCTTTTTCTTTTTCTTTTTCTTTTTTCTTTTTCTTATTTCTTTTTATTTCTAATTGTTTTCTTTTCTATTTAACTATATATGTATATATACACATATATATATACATAAAAATTTCTAGAAATTGTATTATTGCATACCATTAAGCTATCAACTGTCTACAGGATCTCCTACATGGAATAAATTAGAAAAAATTTATAATGGCTCCATAAATCCCCTAAATGCACAAACGCCTAAAATAAAATTTTAATAAATCTATTTCCTCTAATTAGCTCCTAATTACTATAATTAGGTTATTAATTAATTAAAAAGGTAAATACGATTTTTAGGATTAAGAGTTTTATATTCTACTCAACTTATAAAAATTTCGTTCTCGAAATTAAAACTAAGCCACGATAGAATGTCAAGGATGGTAAAAGATATAAATTAACAAAGTAAATTCATACCTTGGTCTGCGAATAGGCTCAGAAAATGTTTGCGCATGTCGTCCTCGCGCTCCCAAGTAGATTCTCCTGGCGCGCCCTGCTTCCATGCCACGCAAACCAAGGGAATAGACTGGTTCCTCAACACTTTCTCTCGACGATCAAGAATTCCCATGGGTTGCTCTTGGTATGACAAGCTCGGCCCAATGGTGATCTCCGAATGGTCGAGAACATGACTGCTGTCTGCCACATATTGCCTGAGCTGCGACACATAGAATACGTCATGTACTCCCTCAAGTGAAGGTGGTAGCGCAAGTTGTCACGCCCCAGTCCCAAAAATACGTAGGACTAGGACACGTAAGCATGCCAGCCGTATGGATATGGCAAGTCCAATATATAGAAACCACATCCACACGTACGCTGTAATATGAATATCAAATCCATAAGTGGTATAAACATATGTCATAAGTCACAGCTATACTAAATCTCATCCACGCAATAAGTCACAAAAATGAAATAGCTAAGCTAGAATAATGAGTCTGAATAATCCAAAACTAATAGTCGGGTGGAGACAAATCCACTACCAATGACTATATCAATACTAAAATGGAGGAGAAGGGTAATTCTCCGATATAAGTAAGGTGATGATATAAAGGTATCAGCGAAGCGATACGTCGCTGGAGATAATCAAAGATGCTCCGAAGGTAAGACCTCCTCGGAAGAGATAAGTGGTAAGTCCTGATCCGTGCTCCTGCGAAAAGTCATGAACATCTACACTTGGAAAGGGACCAGGTCCTCAGAGGGACGTAACAAGATACATAGAAGCAAGCCAATTTGAATACAGTAAACATGCATAATATTTGAAAATATGTAAGTACATTGTACAAGACAATCTATATGAATGCAAATGAGGACAACTTTTTGACGTATGGGCAAGGGTAGGCTACTCGATCTAAGCCTCACAACTCACACACCCGTCTAGAACATCATCAACCGACATACCTCGGGGGTAGCGACCCTCATGACTCCATCAATCGACATACCTCGGGGGTAGCGACCATCGGACACGACCACCATAGTGCGAGCTAGTTACTACGGTTTACCAGAGTGGCTAAAGCCCATACACCTACTGATTGTCCTCTATGATACTAAGTGTCAATTGTGTGTCAACATATTTTATATATAGTAATGACTGAAAGAACTACACATGCAATGAATAAACAAAAATGCAATAAACATACAGAAATATACTAAGCATGCAAAATACTGTAAGCAATTTGGCAAGATATCTTGTCTGATAAGAAAGCTACAAAGTGTAACGTCCAGAAGTCCAACACACAGGATCATAAGCTATGGCCTCAGAACAAATATCTTCGGATGCTGAAATAAATATCACCAACATTCCCAGAATAAGCGAAATAGCTAGAAAGCACTTCCCTTTCGTCCAATTTGGACACAGGGACAAAACGATAATTTTGGATCAAAGCGGGCTCCACAGGTGGGCCACTTTGCACCGAAAAGTATGCCAGGGGGTAAAGGTCTCTAAATGGGACAAATTATAGGTCAAACAAACTCTAAATGTCAGTACAAACTCAATGGTATGTCCAAATATGGAATCCGATGAGCCGAACACAATTTTGCCCAAAAAATCAACCGTGGGGCCCGCCAATTGGCGACTTGGTCAACTATCTCAGAATTGCGTTAAAATTGGGTCACAGGACCAGCGCGTTACCACGAGTCCAGTGGCACAAATTTTGTCGCAATCCGACGAGCGTGCACAAAATGCGCAGGGCTTTCACAAAAGTTACGACACGGGGGTTGTCCTCGGTTACGGGCTGATTTCGACACGCACATGCGTCCAAATCAGTTTTTGCGAACTCTCACATGTCCGGGTACACTGCGCGCACCTTTTGGTATACTTGGTACATGACGGGGCGATCCCGTTTGGCGGGGCGCGTTCCGTTTCACAATTTTTGGGTTTTTGGGGTTTTCGAACGAATTTAATTTTACATACAGCAGTTAATAATTTAATATATTTAACAGAAATTAAACTAGGTCAAGTGGTCTCTGCATACCAAAAAGAAAAATCGAATTCGGATCTCTGTCGTGGGAGATACGAACCCGGGAACATAGGTAGTTTACCGTAATTTTCTGCGATACCCAAAAGTTATCTTTTTCCGTCAACTTGGACGCTATTTTCACCTAGGGTTACGCGTTGTCCAAGGTCAACTATCATAAAAATATAAAAATGGGATAGATGAGGAACATACCGACGAAGACGGGATCGAGTTTGGTCGAGCGAGGGCGTGGGAATCAAGGCTGCAACACAGGTAAGTTGCAATCAAATTTGCCGCGCGCGGGGTAGCGGTTGATCGCGGTCGTCGGCGGGGTTGGTTTTCCGGCGGCGGCTGGAGGCGGCGTCGAGGGCGGCACGATGGTCTCGAGGGAAAGGAGGAGATGAATAGGGTTAGGGTTTTGGTTGCTCCATTATTATATATATATATATATATATACATATATAACGAGCAGAGGGGGGGTCTTCACGCGCACGGGGTTGGCTATATGGTTGCTGCTATTTTTTGCAAAGGTGCGGGTGGGTGTAATATAGTAATAGGTTTAGGATTTGGGTAGGATATAGTGGGTTGCGGGTAGATGGGTATTAGGGATCCAATAAGAAGTTTAATTGTTTTTCTTTTCTTTTTCTTTTTTCTTTTCTTTTTCATTTCCTTTTTCTTTCTTTTTCTTTTATATATATATATATATATATATATATATATATATATATATATATATATATACACACACACACACATAAAAAAATCTAGAATTTGTATTAATGCATACCATTAAGCTAGCAACTGTCCAAAGGGTCTCCTACATGAAATAAATTATAAAAAAATTATAATGACTCCATAAATCTCCTAAATTCACAAACACCTAAAATAAAAATTAAATAAAATCTATTTCTCCTAATTAGCTCATAATTACTATAATTTAATTAATAATTAATTAAAAAGGGATAAATACGATTTTTAGGATTAGGGGTTTTATATTCTACCCAACTTATAAAAATTTCGTCCTCGAAATTAAAACTAAGCCACGATAGAATGTCAAGGGTGGTATAAGGTAGAGATTTGCAGCTTATTCCGTACCTTCGTCCATCCTAACCTCCATGATGGATTTTTTTTTCAATTGTCATGGGGATGTTTGGAGGGCTATAATTTGCATTGTTTTAAATGCAAGACTAGGTTTAAATGAGGGGGTGATGTTGCGCGACCAAAATATAGCACAAGGGAGCTTAATTATAAGTTGCACAAAGGTCATAATGGAAGATGGGCACGTCTAGGATAAGGGTATGGAATTTGTAGGAAGGCAATGGCTAGTGTAGTGCTCCAATTATCGAAGCACGGTAAGGTGCGCTAAGTGATATAATTATTACAAAAATTAAATAAAAAAATACCGTGTTCTGTTTCTAACTGGATTCAATCTAGCCTTAGTCTCACTATCTAAGCCAAGTAGGTCCAATTTTGGGTGAGGGTTTTACAATCTACCAATCTTAAAATTTACCCATCTATCACCTAAGGCTATATATCTAGGAAAACTATTCCTCAATTATTTAACCATGTTATTCAATCCTCAAAGTTTTAATACCAAACCTATCACCTATGATATGCCCTTAATCAGTTATAAAAGAGAGTCACTAGGTCATGTGATTAGCCTTATGGGGTATACCTAGTACTATCAGTGTGTCAACTTATACCAGCACGAGGTTTTGTCTTTCCGAAATAAGGGAAGACGGAGAGCAATAATAAAGAATTCAAGGTGAAGGTGATAGCATATAAGTACGAGGTTAAACGAGATTAAAGAATTCGAAAAGAGAGTTGTCAGGGCAGTTGTGGATTGAAATCATATTTTGGTAATTTTTTATTTACATGCTCGTATCAGTACAGTTATGTAACCGATACGATATGTCAGACATGTCTAGGGGCAAGTATATTTGTCTACTACCATATATCTCAATCCACGTAAAGTAGTCATGCGAAAAGCGAACCAAGCGCACTAAGGTTAGTTAGACCTTAATACACCGATTCTGATTAGGCAATTGTATCATTGTGTGCACCCAATAATACATATGTCATGAGCAAGCTCGATAAAAGAATAAGCTTGCAAAAACTAGGCTATAATAGCAGCATAAGTTAAGGTAGTACAGGAAATATAAATACGCTAAATTATGAACATATGTCACAAGTCACAGCTATACTAAATCTCATCCATGCAACAAGTCACAAAAATGAAATAGCTAAACTAGAATAATGAGTCTGAATAATCCAAAACTAATAGTCGGATAGAGACAAATCCATTACCAATGACTATATCAATACTAAAATAGAGGAGAAGGGTAATTCTCCGATATAAGTAAGGTGATGATATAAAGGTATCAGCGAAGCGATCCGTCGCTGGAGATAATCAAAGATGCTCCGAAGGTAAGACCTCCTCGGAAGAGATAAGTGGTAAGTCCTGATCCGTGCTCCTGCGAAAAGTCATAAACATCTACACCTGGAAAGGGACCAGGTCATCAGAGGGACGTAACAAGATACATAGAAGCAAGCCAATTTGAATACAGTAAACATGCATAATATTTAAAAATATGTAAGTAAGCTGTACAAGACAATCTATATGAATGCAAACGAGGACAACTTTTTGACGTATGGGCAAGGGTAGGCTACTCGATCTAAGCCTCACAACTCACACACCCGTCTAGAACATCATCAACCGACATACCTCGGGGGTAGCGACCATCGTGACTCCATCAATCGACATACCTCGGGGGTAGCGACCATCGGACACGACCACCATAGTGCGAGCTAGTTACTACGGTTTACCAGAGTGGTTAAAGCCCATACGCCTACTGATTGTCCTCTATGATACTAAGTGTCAAGTGTGTGTCAACATATCTAATATATAGTAATGACTGAAAGAACTACACATGTAATGAATAAACAAAAATACAATAAATATACAGAAATATACTAAGCATGCAAAATACTGTAAGCAATTTGGCAAGGTATCTTGCCTGGTAAGAAAGCTGCAAAGTGTAACGTCCAGAAGTCCAACACACAGGATCATAAGCTATGGCCTCAGAACTAATGTCTCCGGATGCTGAAATAAACATCACCAACATTCCCAGAATAAGCAAAATAGCTAGAAAGTACTTCCCTTTCGTCCAATTTGGACACAGGGGCAAAACGATAATTTCGGGTCAAAGCGGGCTCCACATGTGGGCCACTTTCACCGAAAAATATGTCAGGGGGTAAAGGTCTCTAAATGGGACAAATTATAGGTCAAAAAAACTCTAAATGTCATTACGAACTCAACGGTATGTCCAAATGTGGAATCCAATGAGCCAAACACAATTTCGCCCAAAAAATCAACCGTGGGGCCCGCCAATTGGCGACTTGGTCAACTGTCTCAGAATTGCGTGAAAATTGAGTCACAGGACCAGCGCGTTACCATGAGTCCAGTGACGCAAGTTTCGTCGCAATCTGACTAGCGTGCACAAAATGCGCAGGGCTTTCGCAAAAGTTGCGACACGGGGGTTGTCCGCGGATACGGGTTGATTCCGACGCACACATGCGTCCAAATCAGTTTCTGCGAACTCTCACATGTCCGGGTACGCTGTATGCACCTTTTGGTACACTTGGTACACGACGGGGCGGTCCCGTTTGGCGGAACGTGCTCCGTTTCGCAATTTTTAGAAATCTAAAAAAAGTAGATTTTTGAGATTTTCCAACGAATTTAATTCTACATACAGCAGTTAATAATTTAATATATTTAACAAAAATTAAACTAGGTCAAGTGGTCTCCGCATACCAAAAAGAAAAATCGGATTCGGATCTCTGTGGTGGGAGATACCAAAAGTTATCTTTTTCCGTCAACTTGGACGCTGTTTTCGCCTAGGGTTACGCGCTGTCCGAGGTCAACTATCATATAGATATGGAAGGTGGATAGATGAGGATCACACCGACGAAGACGGGGTCGAGTTTGGTCGAGCGAGAGCGCAGGAATCAAGGCTGGAACACGGGTAAGTTGCAATCAAATCTGTCGCGCGCAGGGTCGGGATTGATCGCGGTCGTTGGCGGGGTTGGTTTTCCGGCGGAGGCTGGAGGAGGCGTCGAGGGCGGCGCGGTGGTCTCGAGGGGAAGGAGGAGATGAATAGGGTTAGGATTTTGGTTGCTCCATTATTATTATATATATACATATATATAACGAGCGGAGGGGGGGGGGGTCTTCACGCGCGCGGGGTTGGCTATATGGTTGTTGCTGTTTTTTGCAAAGGTGCGGGTGGGTGTAATATAGTAATGGGTTTAGGATTTTGGTAGGATATAGTGGGTTGCGGGTAGATGGGTATTAGGGATCCAATAAGAAGTTTAATTGTTTTTCTTTTCTTTTTCTTTTTCTTTTCTTTTTCTTTTTCTTTCTTTTTCTTTAAAATATATATATATATATATATATATATATATATATATATATATATATATATATATATATATATATATATATATATATATATATATATATATATATACATAAAAAAATCTAGAATTTGTATTAATGTATACCATTAAGCTAGCAACTGTCCAAAGGGTCTCCTACATAAAATAAATTAGGAAAAATTTATAATGACTCCATAAATCTCCTAAATTCACAAACACCTAAAATAAAAATAAAATAAAATCTATTTCTCCTAATTAGCTCATAATTACTATAATTTAATTAATAATTAATTAAAAAGGGGTAAATACGGTTTTTAGGATTAGGGGTTTTACACAAGTCGATATGTCACTTCTCCCACTCTCTCTAGCACGTCAAATGGTCCAATATACCTTGGACTCAACTTGCCACATCCTCTGAATTGAATGGTGCCTCTGGTAGGTGATATCCTCAAGAAGACATGATCGTCCTCTTTAAACTTCAAGGGACGACGATGAAGGTCTGCCCACTGCTTATGCCTGTCTGCTCGCAAGTGCCCCTGTATCTTCTTAACTGTCTCTACGGTGTTGACCACCAACTATGGTCCCAGAATCTGAAGTTCTCCCACGTCACTCCAACACACATGAGACCTATATTTTCTTCCATACAATGCTTCAAACGGAGCCATATGAATACTCGCTTGATAGCTATTGTTGTAACAAAACTCCATAAGATGTAGGTGGTCCTCCCATGATCCTCCAAAGTCTAACATACAAGCCCTCAATATATCCTCCAATGTCTGAATAGTACGCTCTGACTGCCCATCTGTCTGTGGGTGATAAGATGTACTGAACTTCAGACGAGTTCCAAGACTCTCTTGCATGCTCCTCCAAAAGTGCGATGTGAAACGCGAGTCCCTGTCTGATACAATGCTGACTGGTATGTCGCGTAATCTCACGATTTGCCCCATGTATAAGCCAGCCAAAGCTTCTGTAGACTGGCCAACTCTAAAAGGTAAGAAATGGGCTGACTTGGTGAGTCTATCTACTATTACCCATACTGCATCTCTACCACTTGGACTCTTGGGAAATCCCGTTATGAAGTCCATAGTGATGTGCTCCCACTTCCACTATGGAATCGGAAGTGGTTGCAATAATCCTGCTGTCCTCTGGTGCTCCGCCTTTACTTGTTGACATACCAGACATTTAGCTACAAAGCGAACTATCTCTCTTTTTATTCTATGCCACCAAAAGTGTTGTCATAAGTCACGATACATCTTGGTGCCTCCAGGATGAATAGAATATATCGAACTATGAGCTTCTGTCATCAGCTCCTGTCGAATCTCTCCATTTGGAACATAAAAATGATTACCACATCGTAATGTCCCATCCTCATGAATGCGCAATCATGTTTGCTCTCCGGCCTCTGTCCTTTCCTTTAGTCTCCTGAATATGGCGTCTGTAGGCAAGGCTGCCTTGATCCTTTCTACTAGTGATTATTGTACTTGCAAGTTGGCTAGTGTCCCATCTACTACGGGTAATATCACTTCAATGCCAAGCTCTTGCAAGTCCTCCAATAATTCTCTCTGGGTTGTCAAGAAATAAGCTGTTGGTTTCCGGCTTAACGCGTCTGCTACAACGTTAGCCTTGCCTGGGTGATAATGTTGCTCTATCTCGAAATCTTTTATCAACTCGAGCCATCGACGTTGCCTCATATTTAACTCCTTCTGCGTGAAGACATACTTGAGGCTTTTGTGGTCTGTATAGATCTCCACTCGTTCCCCATATAAGTAATGTATCCATAGCTTCAGAACAAATACAACGGCTGCAAGTTCCAAGTCATGAGTTGGATAGTTTTTCTCATGCACTCATAACTGTCTAGATGCATATGCAATCACCTTGCCATATTGCATCAATACGTATCCCAAGCCTTTCCCCGATGCGTCATTGTTGATCACATAACCTCCTGATCCTGATGGAATAGTCAATACTGGTGCTGTAGTCAGTCGCTTCTTCAACTCTTCAAAAGCGACTTGACACTCGTCGGTCCATATAAATTCTTGGTCCTTGCAAGTCAAACGAGTCATAGGTGCTGCTATCCTTAAGATGCTCTCCACGAACCTTCGGTAATATCCCGCAAGTCCAAGGAAACTTCTCACCTCTGATGCTGATTTAGGAACAGGTCATGTCTCGACTGCCGAGATCTTCTCTGGATCAACAGAAATACCATCTCCCATAACGACATACCCAAGAAATGAAACTCTGTCCAAGAAGAACTCATATTTACTGAGCTTCACATATAACTGCTCTCTCCTCAAGGTCTCTAGAATAATCCGCAGATACTTCTCGTGCTCCTCGTGGCTCTTCGAATAGACAAGTATATCATCTATGAAGACGACCACGAACTGGTCCAAATACTGATGGAAGACTCGATTCATTAAGTCCATAAAGATAGCTGGAGCATTGGTCAATCCAAATAGCATGACCAAAAACTCGTAGTGTCCATACCTTATTCTGAATGCGGTCTTCGAAATGTCCTGCTTCCGTACCTTCACCTGGTGATATCCCGATCTCAAGTCTATCTTCGAGAATACCTTGGCTCCACTGAGTTGATCAAATAAGTCATCAATGCGTGGCCATTGGTATTTGTTCTTCACAGTCACTGTATTTAAGGCTCTGTAGTCAATACACATACGCACTGACCATCCTTCTTTGGTACAAACAACACTGGTGCTCCCCAGGGTGATGCACTTGGTCGGATGAAACCTTTCTCCTCTAGTAATCTTGCTAGTTTTACCTAAGTTCATTTCATACAGCTCAGGACTATAGTCAGATTACATCTTTTTGAAAATATAGTTGGAAACAGTTTGACATATTCATCAATAAGCATACAATCGGGATAGTGCTCTATCGTACAGTGCGCAACATGTATTGTGTATCAAAATCTAACGCTTTGGGGCAAAGTTCTATAGTGGACTGAATTATTTCAAATCAAAGCAAACATTTAGTGGACTATCAAACTTTCAAGCATACAAGCAAAAATATCTATACGATTTCGATCCCCGAGAAACTCAGGATCGGTAGCGGTAATCCAGCTAACCAATGACTCATATTCTGATGCTATTAGCAGCTGTGACCAAAGTTCAGCTCTGCACTAATAGTCATTGTCCGATCAATGCGAATGCATGAAGCACTATCAGATAAACTCTACGATGCAGACAAAATGAACGAGCAAGCTATATGTATACACATGTATTTCTTACCCCATTGTCGAACGATTATCCCTGCAGCAGACACACAAGTTAGCCACAATATGCATATATGGATAAACTTATGAATCAATCTTTTGGTGTCAACAAATGATATATGTGCAAGAAGGTAAACCTAGCATGCGCCCTATCTATATGATGGTCCATGAGTTGCCTCATTGATGGACAACAACACCCCCCTAGATCCTTTCAGAACGGAATATCAGGGTGCTCTCACAATCCCTTCCAGACCGACCGATTCCCAGTGCCCCAGGAATCGATCGAGAGACTATTATCTTATGCACAAGTTGTCCGAGACCAATGCATGACAAGCAACATTCTATCAATATGCATTAACATTCATATTCACAAGCATTTAACAATCTAATAGCCATACCCCCCTAGAACCCGAAGAAACGGAACATCAGGGCAGACTATTAGACTCTTCTCTTTCCATTCATTCAAGCAAACACATCTTTTCACATATATAATAACACACCCCCTAGATCCCTAAGGATCGGAACATCAGGGCGCACTATTAGTCTATGCTTATACGAATCAAAGACTTTAGCAGTTCGATATAGCAAAATAGACAAGCAAAACATATAATGGCAAGCACGATTTTGATTTCATATCTAGCATGCAATAACTATCTCTTTCTTAGCATATTTCAAATGGACTTACTCAAGCAATTCATTTACTTATCTCCTTAGCATGGCAAAGGTTCGTTTGATAGCTGTGTCGGTGTAACTAAGCATGCACATTTCTTATACCTTCTTATTCGAAGCACTGGTTCTATCTTATTTCAAATAAGCATTCCCAGTTCTCTAGTTAGGCAAGCAAGCATATTCGTTTCAATGACAAGCTACATGAGTTCTCTTATTAGCATGCTGAGTCGGTTCTATCATTCTTCTTATAAACTATCTTCTTAAGCAAACAAGCATTCAAAAACTTAGATTCATTATTAAGTCATACAAGAATCAAATAATGCAATTCTGCCCACTCACATTGATCAATCGGTCGGGAACTCTCCGAGAAGACTTCCGTTCGAGCAAGCAAGGTGATATCACTTGTACATAGTGCCTACGCGGAGCGGGTCACTACATACTTACTCACCAACAAAGAGTTTCGTCCTCGAAACTCAAGGAGAAACTCACGAAACACAGAGCAGCGATAGTCCTCATCCCTCACTATCCTAAATCAAAACACAAGTAAATCATAAGCACAAAGGCACAAAGGCACAACTCTCAAGCAACAAATCAAATCCAGAAAACTTTTGCGTGCATCTTTGTGAATATCTATGGACTTATTGTATGGAATGTTCATTGCAGCACAATCACAACTCAGAGTCGGAGGCAACGGAATGGGCAAAAAATCGAGTTGCTCAGATACCACTTTGTCACACCCCGGTCCCGCAGGGGCCGTTCGTCCTCGCTTTGGTCCTTACGGAACCGATCGTCCTCTTACGGATGTGATGTCGTACAAGCCTAAAGTGCGCTTGCACAAGGCCAAAGCTTTGAATGTCACGCCCCAGTCCCAAAATATCGAGGGATTGGACACGTGGCAATGGCCAGCAGCACGCACCGATGGACAACCCAATTTAATGGATCCATCAGGGCGTACTTAAGCTGTAAAAGAAGGTCTACTACAACAAGCCACAACTAATCTCATCCATAAAAGATAAATATAATCAACTGCATAATGAAATAGAAATAAGTAGCAACAAGTCTCAATAAGTAGGTCGGAGAAACAATCTGACATAAGTCTGAATATACTAGCTCAATAGGTCAGGAACAAAAGAGTCAAATATAAGTAATTACTGAGCACGGAAGCAGGTACTCAGGAAAAGTCTTCGACAGTCACCTCGTGCTCAGGGATTGGTTCTGCTCCAGTATCAAGTCCAGTAATAGCTTCAGCTCCTGTCCCGTAAACCTCGGGATAATGCTCCTCAGCTAAACCTGGGGACATAATCCGGATCCAAGTCCTCAGGGGACAGCAAGGTACAGAAAATACAAGCCATAAATAACAATACAGTGCAGCAGATAATGAAATAAATAGGGTAAGTATGTAACCATCTATGTGAAATACAAGTGAGAGCATCACTAGAACTCAGGCTGAGACCACTACAAGCTCTGTGTCGGGGAGCCGATAGCAGTAATAACAGGTAAAGGGTCTAGCTCTGTTGGAGAGTCTACAACCTCACAATAGTAGTGGATATATATATGAAACAGCCTGTAGCCTGTGTATCTCTCCCCACCCAATATAATCATGTATATCATGACCATAACGTCTCAAGTCCATATCAGCGGGATTATAGCTAATGCAACAAGTCATATTGTCTATAAATAAAATATCTCTGTCAAGTCCTGTATCCTATACAGAATCACCACGAATATCTCGGGAAGATCCTGTCTCATGAATAGTGTCAAGTATCCTGGGTTATGATGTACTTGATAAGACAAGCATGAGAATACATAGGGTCTCGATATCCATGTCTATGTGACGTTACACAACTCCGCGTTCGGGGTTGGCACCCGACTAGTAATCGGACGCTAAGTAAAATCACTCGGTCCTGAGTTGAACAGTTAAATCAAGTTTATGTATGTTTACACAAGTACTCCAGCAAGTACTATAACAGAAATTATTGCAAGTTGGCACGGTATAATTGTTCACTGATGTATAAATAAGTTAAGAAAATAAGTAGCAAGCTGCAGGGTTTGGCAAGGTGCACTTGTCTGATGTTTGATTTCCAACTACTGTTCTGTTACTCGGGGAAATTTCCAGAAATGTCTCCGAATGCTGAAACAAATATTACCATCATACTCAGAATATATCAATCAGCTAGAAACGCCTGTCCTTGAGTCCAATTTGGACACAGGGGCAAAAATGACCATTTCGGGTCAAAACGGGGTCCGCATGTGGGCCCGCTTTGCACCAAAAAATGTGTCAGGGTCAAAGGTCTCCAAATTCGTCCAACTTAGTGTCAACAAATTAGGAACGCTGATACGAACTCAACGGAACTTCCAGAATTGGATTCCGATGAGCCGGTCACAAAATTGCCCGTCGAGTGGGGCTTGTGGGGCCCACGACACGCGATTTCGTCAATGTTCTCAGAATCAAACCAAACTTGGGTCACAGGACCAGCGTATCGCTACGAGTCTGATGGCGCAAGTTTCGTTCCAATCCGACATGTGTACACAAAGTTAGGGCACGTTCCAGAAAGGGCGGATACGGGACGGTGTCCGCGGATACGCGTTGATTCCGGTGTGCACGCACACCCGAATCGACTTTTGCGAAATCCCATACGTCCGTATCAACGATGCGCACGTATCTGTGAAGACCGCGGGCGACCAAGTCGTCCCGTTTGGCGGGGCGTACCCAGTTCCGGGGTGAATCAGGGCTTGGTTTTCCTATTTTTGGATCGCGGTTCGTGATCACCACAGGACGCGATGCCCCGAGCGGTTTGCACGGGCACCGAGGGGGTCATGCAGGCTACGCATTGCAACTGACGGAATTAAAAACGGGGTAGCGAGGAGAAAGTTACAGGTACCTGAATTGGGCTCGAAAAACTGAATTTTACCGTGTCCGACACGTGTCCGTCACGTGCAAGACCTAGGGTTAGGGTTTGGGATGCTGGCCGGAGCTCAGGCGGGGGGGGGGAGGCCGGCCGGAGGGAGCCTGGGGGCGCGGAGGCGGCGGCGCGCCGGAGCGGGCGGGGGACGGGCGGCCGGCTGCTGCGGCCGGAGCAGCTGCTGCTGCCGCTATGCTGCTGAGGGGGAGGAGGAAGGAGGAGGCGAGGGAGGCCGGGGCGGCGTCGTCGCGGCGAGGCGGGGAGGTTCGTCAGGCTGTCGAGGGGCTGCGGGGAAATGGGGGGTTAGGGTTTTATAGGGAGAGAGGGAGAGGGGACGGGGCCGAGCAAGGCGGAGCGGGGACCGGGCAGCGCGGAGGGGGCGGCGTCGTGGCCAGGCGTCGCGGAGGGCGGCGGCTGCGTCACCGGAAGTCGCGGGGGTGAGCGGGTCGTGGGGACACGGGTGGGGGTGAGCTGGTCGTGGGGACACGGGTGGGGGTGAGCGGGTTCAGGTCGGGCGGGTCGGGTTCAGTCGGGCGGACCCGACCCGACCCGCTAGGCAGTTGGGTCCGGTCCGGTCTAGCTGAACTGTGTTCGGCCGGTTCAGACCGGTTTGAACCCGGTTCAGTCCGGTCTAATTTGGTTTTTAATTTAATTTATTTTAAAAATAGTTTTTTTTGGGGCCTTTAAAAATATTTTTGGGGTTCAATAAATTCCCAGAAAATTACCCTAAGTCCAGTTTTTCATTTTACACCATAAAATCTTATTTTCATAATATTTTAATAGTAATTAACAGCACATAAAAATTATTTAATTACCAAGAGCCTAGATTTTAATTACAGAAAAATCCCCAAAAAATCCAGAAAATTGTGAAAAGTCCAAATTAATAATTCCTGAAAATCAGGGGGCTTACAATCTGCCCAACTTATAAAAATTTCATCCTCGAAATTAAAATAAGGCATAATTTGTTAAATCCTTTACATTCGTACATAAGGTACATCAATCGCAATCTCTTCCAAAAATTTAAATAACAAAATCTATTCAAATCTATCGCGATCATTTCAAAATTAAGATAATCATTGTTCAAATCAAAATTCAACCTATTGTAATCTCTTCTCACTTTTCCAAATCATCAATATCTAAATTTAAATTGAATCCATATAATATCTTCAAGATTTAAATAACCCATATCAAATTTTATCTCACGATCTCCAACTTTCATAATCTCCTCTAGAAGTAATTCGAGTCCAATATTATTCCTATTTTCCTTATAAATTTTTGTATTCTTCAACTTTTTAAATTCCATTCACATCCTCAATATTTTAAATAGGTAGTCCAACCATCAAATTTTAATTATCAAATTGAAAATAATTTAAATGCAGTCCACCAATGTTCAAGTCTGAAATTCTATATTTTTATCCTCTAAACTCCAATTAATGATTTTACTTTCATTATTCAAAATTTAAATCATGTACCTAAGGTATACATATGGGGTCCTCAATATCAAGATTTTAAAATTCATTGATCCTCATCATCTTAGTCATTATTCTAAAATTCTCAAAATTTAAAATGGCTTAAACCTCTCCCAATCTAATCTTACTCGATCATAATCTAAAAGAAATTTCCCTCGAGTTGACAATGCACTGCTACCCAACTTGAAATTTATCCATCTATCACATAAGGCTATATACTTAAGAAAATATTCCTTAATTTATTTACTCATGTAATTCAATCCTCAAAACTTCAATGTCGATTATATCATAGATGATATGTCCTTAATTTCGAAAGAATAATCCTCAATTATGTGATCGGCCTATGGGGTATATCCAATACTCTCTGCGTATCAAACTTTACCAAGCACAAGGTTTCGTCTTTCTGAAATAAGGGAAGACGGTGGCCAATAATAAAGAGTTCAAGGGCAGCGTAATAGAATAGGAGTATCGGGATCAAGGCGTTTAAAGAATTAAAATGGGAATTGTCAAAGCTGTTATGGATTGAAATCCTATTTTGGTAATCCTTTGTTCGACTGCTCGTATTAGCACAGTTATGTAACCGATACGATATGTCAGACATGTCTAGAGCAAGTATACTAGTCAACTATATATCTCAATCCATGTGAAGTAGTCGTGCGAAGAGTGAACCAAAATGCATTAAGGTTGATCAGACCGTAATACACTGATTCTGAATAGACAATTGTATTAGTGTGTCGACCCAATAATACATATGTCATGAACAAGCTCGATAAAGAGTAAGCTTGCAAAACTAGGCTATAAAATAGCAGCATAAGTCAAGGTAATATATGAAATATAAGTACCCTAGATCCTGATGAAAGGAGGTACAAATTATTCAAGTTCACAAAACAAAAACAAAATAAGCATCATTAATAAAAGACTCTACATCTCTACAGTTATCATACAACTTCCTTGTCTAAGTCACGAGTCGACCAAATAGGGGCAAGGACCTCTAAATTCTATTGTCTGAATAATCACTGTTGTCTTATGCTAGCATACAATTAATGCCATTCAATTACACTGCCTCGATGGGTCAAGTGGACTATGGGGTACTAGTCTCAAGGGAAAGGAAATATAACTTGCATCGAGGTGGGGGTACAAATTACGTAATTTAACACTAAGGGATAATCATCGGGTCACGATCTACAAGATTAACTCAAACTTATCGAACTCTAACTACCAAGCACAAAATTTTCAAATTCAAGAGTACAACCACAATCCTAGCAAACTATGGGTCCTTAACAAGGAATAAAATTACTTGGCCTACTATCCGAAGTGTCAGATGGCACAAATGGAAAGACGGAGAAAAGAAGAACACATTTTAGTCGTTGCGTATTAGCGAACGTTAAGGTCGCAGATGAACAACATAGGAAATATGGGGCTCTAGATAATATCATGGTCCCCTAAGGTGAAGGTGGCGAGCAATTCTCCATGTTTGAGGGGTGATCCTATAGGGAATGTCATACTCGTTGCTCTGGGCTTCCTGACGTACTGTCTGCTAATATCACGACAAGAGCCTATATCCTAGCACTATCTCACTATGCACACTAGGTTCTGTTCTAACATTCGATCTCAGATTTCTATTGGTTCCTCAAGACTGGGGTCAAACACTAGGGTCAAAAAGTTATGGTAAAACTTCTAACTAACTCTAGTAGTGTATATACTACTCTCAAGTCTTCATAATACATTAGGGGGTAACGGTAAACCAATTCTAGAGATAAGAAATTCTAGGGTTCACCAGATATTCTAAACTTAGTGGGGTATCCACACTCTAGTGGTACTCTTAATTGGAAGGTTACCTTACTTATCATCTAACAACAGGAACTTATATATTCTAAGAGAGGCTATACTCAAGGAACTAATAGGGAAGCACATGAATCAAGCATGATGCATTTTATCCGAATGGAATAGATTGGAAGGAGGATGAGGAGAAGCCATAGTCAGTTGTGGATGAGATCCTATACTCTAATCCTATTTGCAGGCTTGCTCGGTCCCTAAGCTGAAACCGAACAATTTAGTCGTAGACCTGCATGGGCCACCACAAAAACTATGTCATGCCCCAGTCCCAAAATATCGAAGGACTGGACACATGGCAATGGCCAGCAGCACGCACCGATGGACAACCCAATTTAATGGATCCATCAGGACGCACTTAAGCTGTAAAAGAAGGTCTACTACAACAAGCCACAACTAATCTCATCCATAAAAGATAAATATAATCAACTGCATAATGAAATGGAAATAAGTAGCAACAAGTCTCAACAAGTAGGTCGAAGAAATAATCTGACATAAGTCTGAATATACTGGCTCAATAGGTCAGGAACAAAAGAGTCAAATATAAGTAATTACTGAGCACGGAAGCAGGTACTCAGGAAAAGTCTTCGGCAGTCACCTCGTGCTCAGGGATTGGTTCTGCTCCAGTATCAAGTCCAGTAATAGCTTCAGCTCCTGTCCCGTAAACCTCGGGATAATGCTCCTCAGCTAAACCTGGGGACATAATCCGGATCCAGGTCCTCAGGGGACAGCAAGGTACAGAAAATACAAGCCATAATAACAATGCAGTGCAGCAGATAATGAAATAAATAGGGTAAGTATGTAACCATCTATGTAAAATGCAAGTGAGAGTATCACTAGAACTCAGGCTGAGACCGCTACAAGCTCTGTGTCGGAGAGCCGATAGCAGTAATAACAGGTAAAGGGTCTAGCTCTGCTGGAGAGTCTACAACCTCACAATAGTAGTGGATATATATATGAAACAGCCTGTAGCCTGTGTGTCTCTCCCCACCCAATGTAATCACGCATATCATGACCATAACGTCTCATGTCCATGTCAGCGGAATTATAGCTAATGCAATAAGTCATATTGTCTATAAATAAAATATCTCTGTCAAGTCCTGTATCCTATACAGAATCACCACGAATATCTCGGGAAGATCCTGTCTCATGAATAGTGTCAAGTGTCCTAGGTTATGATGTACTTGATAAGACAATCATGAGAATACATAGGGTCTCTATATCCATGTCTATGTGACGTTACACAACTCCGCGTACGGGGTTGGCACCCGACTAGTAATCGGACGCTAAGTAAAATCACTCGATCCTGAGTTGAACAGTTAAATCAAGTTTATGTATGTTTACACAAGTACTCCAGCAAGTACTATAACAGAAATTATTGCAAGTTGGCACGGTATAATTGTTCACTGATGTATAAATAAGTTAAGAAAATAAGTAGCAAGCTGCAGGGTTTGGCAAGGTACACTTGCCTGATGTTTGATTTCCAACTACTGTTCTGTTACTCGGGGAAATTTCCAGAAATGTCTCCGAATGCTGAAACAAATATTACCATCATGCTCAGAAGATATCAATCAGCTAGAAACGCCTATCCTTGAGTCCAATTTGGACACAGGGGCAAAAATGACCATTTCGGGTCAAAACGGGGTCCGTATGTGGGCCCGCTTTGCACCAAAAAATGTGTCAGGGTCAAAGGTCTCCAAATTCGTCCAACTTAGTGTCAATAAGTCAGGAATGCTGATACGAACTCAATAGAACTTCCATAATTGGATTCCGATGAGCCGGTCACAAAATCGCCCGTCGAGTGGGGCCTGTGGGGCCCACGACACGCGATTTTGTCAACGTTCTCAGAATCGAACCAAACTTGGGTCACAGGACCAGCGTATTGCTACGAGTCCGATGGTGCAAATTTTGTTCCAATCTGACATGTGTACACAAAGTTAGGGCGCGTTCCAGAAAGGGCAAATACGGGACGGTGTCCGCGGATACGCGTTGATTCCGGTGTGCATGCACACCCGAATCGACTTCTGCGAAATCCCACACGTCCGTATCAACGACGCGCACGTATCTGTGAAGACCGCGCGCGACCAAGTCGTCCCGTTTGGCGGGGCTTACCCAGTTCCGGGGTGAATCAGGGCGTTGGTTTTCCTGTTTTTGGATCGCGGTTCGTGATCACCACAGGACGCGATGCCCCGAGCGATTTGCACGGGCACCGAGGGGGTCATGCAGGCTACGCGTTACAACTGACGGCATTGAAAATGGGGTAGCGAGGAAAAAGTTACAGGTACCTGAACGGGGCTCGAAAAACTGAATTTTACCGTGTCCGACACATGTCCGTCACGTGCAAGACCTAGGGTTAGGGTTTGGGATGCTGGCCGGAGCTCAGGCGGGGGGGGAGGCCGGCCGGAGGGAGGCTGGGGGCGCGGAGGCGGCGCTGGCCGGCGGCGGCGGCGCGCCGGAGCGGGCGGGGGACGGGCGGCCGGCTGCTGCGGCCGGAGCAGCTGCTGCTGCAGCTGTGCTGCTGAGGGGGAGGAGGAAGGAGGAGGCGAGGGAGGCCGGGGCGGCGTCGTCGCGGCGAGGCGGGGAGGTTCGTCGGGCTGTCGAGGGGCTGCGGGGGAATGGGGGGTTAGGGTTTTATAGGGAGAGAGGGAGAGGGGACGGGGCCGAGCAAGGCGGAGCGGGGAGGCAGGTCGTGGGCCGGGCGTCGCGGAGGGCGGCGGCTGCGTCGCCGGAAGTCGCGGGGGTGAGCGGGTCGTGGGGACACGGGTGGGGGTGAGCGGGTTCAGGTCAGGCGGGTCGGGTTTAGTCGGGCGGACCCGACCCGACCCGCTAGGCAGTTGGGTCCGGTCCGGTCTAGCTGAACCGGGTTCGGCCGGTTCAGACCGGTTTGAACCCGGTTCAGTCCGGTCTAATTTGGTTTTTAATTTAATTTATTTTAAAAATAGTTTTTTTTTGGGCCTTTAAAAATATTTTTGGGGTCCAATAAATTCCCAGAAAATTATCCTAAGTCCAGTTTTTCATTTTACACCATAAAATCTTATTTTCATAATATTTTAATAGTAATTAACAGCACATAAAAATTATTTAATTACCAAGAGCCTAGATTTTAATTACAGAAAAATCCCCAAAAATTCCAGAAAATTGTGAAAAGTCCAAATTAATAATTCCTAAAAATCAGGGGGCTTACATTGAACAAGGGCAAGTAAGATATTCAATACTGAAGCAGCGGCACACATATTGCAGAAAAGTAAAGAACACAATGGCGCATGAAAAATAAGCTCTTTTATTGACAATCGAAAGTGTTACAAGCGGCGTAAGACCGATGTTACAGATCGCTCAAGCACTCTTTCTCTCGATTTCAATGACACCGTTCCATACATTATGTCCCTCTATATAAAAGCAGCTCAAACTCGATACGGCTTAAGGCATCGACTCCAGATCTCTGGTTCCTTGGGATGAGGCACGACTATCGCTTCCTCGGACGATCAAGCACCTGAGAGCAAGCAAATTGTTGGTGGGTTAGCACTTTTATAAGTACTGGTGAGATAAAACAACTGAACAGAAGCTACACCCCCTGAAACCCACACTAAGTAAGGATGTGGCAAAACATTACATTTCTAGTGATCTTGCTAGTTTTACCTAAGTTCATTTCATGCAGCTCAGGACTATAGTCAGATTATATATTTTTGAAAACATAGTTGGAAACAGTTTGACATATTCATCAATAAGCATACAATCGGGACAGTGCTCTATCGTGCAGTGCGCAGTATGTATTGTGCATCAAAATCTAACGCTTTGGGGCAAAGTTCTATAGTGGACTGAGTCATTTCAAATCAAAGCAAACATTTAGTGGACTATCAAACTTTCAAGCATACAAGCAGAAAAACTATATGATTTTGGTCCCCGAGAAACTCATGATCGGTAGCGGTAATCCAGCTAGCCAATGACTCACATTCTGATGCTATTAGTAGATGTGACCAAAGTTCAGCTCTGCACTAATAGTCATTGTCCGACCGATGCGAATGCATGAAGCACTATCAGATAAACTCTATGATGCAGACAAAATGAACGAGCAAGATATATGTATACACATGTATTTCTTACCCCATTGCCGAACGGTTATCCCTGCAGCAGACACACAAGTTAGCCATAATATGCATATATGGATAAACATATGAATCAATCTTTTGGTGTCAACAAATGATAGGTGTGCAAGAAGGTAAACCTAGCATGCGCCCTATCTATATGACGGTCCATGAGTTGCCCCATTGATAGACAACAACACACCCTAGATCCTTTCGGAATGGAACATCAGGGTGCTCTCACAATCCCTTCCGGACCGACCGATTTCCAGTGCCCCAGGAATCGATCGAGAGACTATTACCTTGTGCACAAGTTGTCCGAGACCAATGCATGACAAGCAATATTCTATCAATATGCATTCACATTCACAAGCACTTAACAATCTAATAGCCACACCCCCCTAGAACCCGAAGGAACGGAACATCAGGGCAGACTATTAGACTCTTCTCTTTCCATTCATTCAAGCAAACACATCTTTTCACATATATAATAGCACACCCCCCTAGATCCCTAAGGACCGGAACATCATGGTGCACTATTAGTCTATGCTTATACGAATCAAAGACTTTAGCAGTTCGATATAGCAAAATAGACAAGCAAAACATATAATGGCAAGCACGATTTTGATTTCATATCTAGCATGCAATAACTATCTCTTTCTTAGCATATTTCAAATGGACTTACTCAAGCAATTCATTTACTTATCTCCTTAGCATAGCAAATGTTCGTTTGATAGCTGTGTCGGTGTAACTAAGCATGCACATTTCTTATACCTTCTTATGCAAAGCAATGGTTCTATCTTATTCCAGACAAGTATTCCCAGTTCTCTAGTTAGGCAAGCAAGCATGTTCGTTTCAATGACAAGCTATGTGAGTTCTCTTATTAGCATGCTGAGACGGTTCTATCATTCTTCTTATGAACTATCTTCTTAATCAAACAAGCATTCAAAAACTCAGATTCATTATTAAGTCATGCAAGAATCAGAGAATGCAGTTCTGCCCACTCACATTGATCAATCGGTCGGGAACTCTCCGAAAAGACTTTCGTTCGAGCAAGCAAGGCGATATCACTTGTACATAGTTCCTACACGGAGCGGGGCACTACACTAAGTGAATCTCTAGTTATTAATCCATAGCAGTTTCTTGTATGAATCCGGGTGTGATACTTCACAAAATCCATCCTAGACATGATGCAACAAAATAAGTTCTAATAGTAATATAAACAAGTTTAATATACATTTCATAAATGGATTCATGTAAGCCAAGACAACAACAAAGCCACATGAATCCGAGTGAAGCCAGGTAAAGCCAAGTGAATCCAAGTAAAGCCATGTGAAACCAGGTAAAGCCAAGTGAAGTCAGTAAAGCCATGTGAAACCAGTCAAAGCCAAGTGAAACTAAGTACAACCATGTGAAGCCATGTCAATCCAGATGAAGCCAAGTGAAACCAAGTCAAGCCATGTCCAATGAAGACATGTAAAGTCATGCCAAGTCAAATCCAATCAATCATGTCATCACGTGTAGCCGGGCAAAGCCGGGTGAAATCGAGTAAAGCCAAGTCAAGTCAAGTCAAGTCATCTGAAGCCATGTAAGTTCATGTCCAAATCAGGTCAAGTTATCGCGTGTCTAAGCAAAAGCTAGAAGTATCATAACGAAATCATAAAAAATTAAGAATTACTATAGAAAGTACACGATCGATATACCGTTGGTACAATCCAGTACATGGTCGGTATATCGGTCCAGAGATAGGACAAATATAGCAAGTTCCGAATTCCAACAAATTGGTATACCGTCGGTACACTGTAGTATATCGTCGGTATGCCATTCCAAGTAGACAAGAAAGGTTATGGAAAATAAAGTTTCACAAATCGGTATACCGTTAGTATACTGTAGTATACCATCGGTATGCTGACCAAGACAAATATCCTGAAGTTGTTTAACAATATCGGCAAGGATCAGTATACCGTCGGTATAATGTAGTACACCGTCGGTATGCCGATAGGGTTCACAGAAAATATCTAGAAATCCAAGTCGGTCGAAATCGGTATACCGTCGATATACTCTAGCATACCGTCGATATGCCAGTTTCCAAGAATAAACATGGTTAAGTCAAATCTGATTTTTGGGACCCAAATCAAACCCTGAAAATTACCAGAACCAAGTCTAACAAGAAGTCAAGTCTAGGGTAAGTCTCATATCACAATGTGGACTAAATCTCACGGTCAAAACTCTGGTATCGTTTCCGTCACCGAGTTACAAAAAGGGATGGGACAAGATTCTATCAGAAATTAAAACCGAGACGATCACTAGGTTAGAAATCATGATATGAATAATAATAGTAAAACAAGTATAAGCTAAAAGGCAATAACTAAAGTTCCAGGAAAGTAAAATGACAGAAAGTAAATGAAGTTCACGAAATCGACAAGGTGCAGTTGCCTAAAATGAGCTCCCAGCCTAAACCTTTTAGTCCACCACCACGAAGGGGTTCAAAAATCACACTCCAGGTCTCAAGACCAAGCTCCAAGCTCGAGAGAGAAATGAATAAGATAGGAGAGAGAAAGAGAAAGAAAGAAAGAAATAAAATGAATCAAGTACTATTTATAGATAAATATCTCGAAGAGTGAAACAAATATCTGCTGGACAGTATACTATCGGTATACTGTAGTATACCATCGGTATACTGTAGTATACAGTCGATATAC
Organism: Iris macrosiphon; assembly: GCA_036927795.1. Classification (NCBI taxonomy): domain Eukaryota; kingdom Viridiplantae; phylum Streptophyta; class Magnoliopsida; order Asparagales; family Iridaceae; genus Iris; species Iris macrosiphon. Next base: position 28,262,275 of record JAYESA010000002.1, on the reverse strand, counting down.
CTGTCAGGTAATAAAGTTTTAATTTTGAGAATTATCTTTCTCGAGATCCAATAAAATGCAATAACTAGCACAAAATATGTATCCGCATAAAATATGAATATTGTAAGACGAGTCTCAAATGGGGGAGCCGGGAGGGGTGGGGTAGGTACGCGGCTGGCGGTGGTGGGGGCGGGGGGAGGGGGCCTGCTGTGGGTAGGGTTAAGAGAAGGGGATGGGGGTATTTGTCTCTTTTTTTAGTGAAAAGAAAAACTAACTGTGAGCGACGGAGGGTCCCAAGTTGAAAATATCAGTTGAAAGAGGGTATTAAGTTAGTATATATCAAAGTTGAGGGTATAAAGATGAACATTTAAAATAGTTGAGGGTATCAAGTTGTAATTTAGCCTATTATAAATTTGGGCAACATTTTTTTAGCTCCGTCTACTCAGAAATGAACCTTAAAAATATGGCCCAAATTTGTAATAAAAAAATAAATGTAGAATGTGTTGCTTTTGTATGAGAATAGTAAACAAATAAATCTTGAGACCTCGTACTCTCGCAAATATCTTAGATAGCTAACCTTGAGCATAATTTTAGGTAGCAATAAAGTCTAAAACTTTTATTTTTCCTTGAGGATCGAGCTTAGGCACGTGGTACATAGGGGTGAACATTTGGTTTTTATTCGATTTCAACCAAACAGAAATAGCTAAAACCGAATTAACCGAAATTCTAAAAATTTAAAACAAAAATTGAAGAAATTAGCCCAAACCGAAACTGAATCGAACCGAATAATCGATTCGGTTTGTTCGATTGGTCTATTTATATTGTTTAATGAGTCCGGCCCAAAAAATCGTGGTTAAATTATGTTAAAAATAATTTTTTTTTACACACATTTGTTGTATTTCAAAGTTGCGCTCAAAGTTGGATTAGTTGTTAAATTGTCAAAGTTAGACTTCAAAACACATACATATAGTTGTTATTTTTAAAATATACACATTCAAATATATTCATAAAATTGTGAGTATTTATATAATTGCACAAGTCTTACTCAATTTTAGGTTTTGAACCGAAATATAAAACCGAAACCGAATAAGAAATTCTAGTATTTTTAAAACGGAAACCGAACCGAATCTCTTATTCGGTTCGGTTCGCTTCGGTTAGATTTTCGATCTAAAATCAAATAATGCTCCCTCCTAGACCGAACGGAATCTCTTATTCGGTTCGCTTCGCTTTGCTTTGTTTCGGTTAGATTTTCGGTCTAAAATCAAATAATGCTCCACCCTAGGGGTGCTCACTTAAAAGTAAAACTCTTCGCTTTGTTAAGGCAAATTATAAGGGCACTACACTTATTACTTGGGGCTAGCCCATGATTGGGGCTATCCCATTAATGAGCAAAGTTTACTCACACTAGCCCATTAGTTTACTCATACTAGCCCAACTTTGAAACCCTCTTCCCAAACACTCCCAAACCCTTCCCACCCCACCGGAGCCCTCCCGCCGTCCTCCTCCGCCTCCTCCCCCGTCTTCCACCGCAGCCTCCCGTCGCTGCCTCCCGTCGTCGTCGCCGCCTCTGCCTCCTCCCCCGCCTCCCGCCGACTCCTTCCTCTCCCGTTCCTCCGTCTCGTACTCCCTTTCGGTGCTCGACTACCTCGGCACCCTCGGCGTTCGTCGCTCCTCCCTCCCCTCCTTCCTCCGTCGCTACTACCAGGTCCTCCACTCCGCTGCCGGAAGACATAAATAATAACACAATGACAAAAAAATTAACAGCACACAGGAAACCTAAAAAGAAAAAGAAAAAGTAGAAGAACTGTCAAAATTTGACATATATGTTGATTTTTAGGACTGTCAAAATTTTGACAGTCCTACCAATTGGAGACAGTCCTAATCAAAATTTTGACAGTCCTTCCAATTGGTAGGACTGTCAAAAGTTTGACAGTCCTAAAAATATATGTTAAATTTTTAGGACTGTCAAAATTTTGACAGTCCTTCCAATTGGTAGGACTGTCAAAATTTTGACAGTCCTAAATTTTTTGACATTGACAGTCGACAGTCTAAAAATCATAATCTAAAAATTTTGACTGTCAAAATTTGACATATATGTTGATTTTTAGGACTGTCAAAATTTTGACAGTCCTACCAATTGAAAGTACTGTCAAAATTTTGACAGTCCTAAAAATTCAACATATATTTTTAGGACTGTCAAACTTTTGACAGTCATTCCAATTGGTAGGACTGTCAAAAGTTTGACAGTCCTAAAAGTATATGTTGAATTTTTAGGACTGTCAAAATTTTGACAGTCCTTCCCATTGGTAGGACTGTCAAAATTTTGACAATCCTAAATTTTTTTTTCTGTTAATTTATTTTTGTTAATTGGTGGGGGGGGCCAATTTCAAAATAGTAAAATATCCCAAATTTCTATCCTTAAAATTTATTAAAGTATTCTATTATTTAAAATAGTAAATTTATTATTGGTACATTAAATATTTTGTAAAAAAAATACCAAAAGTAAAATTTGGAGGTCGAAACATCATTTTTTTGCGATTCTAAAAATTTGGGAAGTCCGTCAAACGGTGAAACGGTTTATCCCGAAGTACTTTTCTATACGATAATTTTGGCACAAACTGGGCCTTGTTTCGATCTCCCAATCAAAAGTTATGATACTTTAAAGTTTTATATTTTATATTTTTGTCTGTAATATGTACGTCTTACTTCGGATGAAAATTCTCTCTACACGAATTGTGTTACTCTCGTCGAAAACATACAAATCGACCTATTGTGTGACGAAAAACGATTTGAAACAAATAGTTATGGCCGTTCGAAGTCTGATCGACGGCAGACGTAATATTCATACGGTAGTTTTTTTTTTGGGTTCAATGATAACATATTTTATTTTGGATGTTAAACTAAATAAAAAAAAATTAAAATCCAAAACTAACTAAATAGAAAAAAACTAAAAAAAAAAAATATCCTGACAATTAAAATGAGCACTGTCAAAATTTTGACAGTCCTCATTGTTTGTGGGACTGTCAAAATCCTGGCAGTCCTAGTTTTATATAAAATTTTCAGTGGGTTAAAATTAGGACTGTCAAAATTTTTTGACAGTCCACATAGCTTGTGGGACTGTCAAAATTTTGATAGTCCTTACAAGTGGTAGGACTGTCAAAATTTTGACAATCCTGATTATAACAGTCCCGAGTGAATGTTGGTGGCAAACTTGTAATTATCAATGATAAAAATTTGGACTAGTCCCAAGTAACTTTAAGAGTGGCAAATTTGTAATTTTGAAAAAAATTACATTGGACTAGTCCCAAGTAACAAGTGTAGTGTCCTTATAATTTGCCTTTGTTAATACCCCTAGGAGGGTCCATGCCATATGGACCTCCGTGTCGAAACACCACCACCAAAGCCCAAATGTAAAGTTTCCCATAGAATTTTTTTTTTTTTTAAACCGGTCCATTGGACTCCGATAACTACTAGGGATCTAACGGACAAACTCCCTCTTCTCCAAATCCAGGTATTCTCCTCTATTTTCCCAATCAATTTCCACTTTAGATCTCAAAATTTTGTGTTTAGATTTCGCAACGATTTTATATATATTTGCAATTACGGAAGATTAAGTGGATCATGATCAAAATCATAGGAAGAAGGAAAAAAAAAAAAATCCAATCCAGGGTTTTGGTTTAGTAGTTTATTGCTGTTCCCTGTGGAAGAAATGGTTTTATTTTTTATTTTTTTTTATTTATTGAAAGTGAGATCACTAGTACTTTTATGTCGGACACGCATTGGACACGGATACGACGAACGGACAAAGTGAGATCCCTAGTACTTCCGTTATTAATGATTGATGTGTTGGACACGTATTGGACATGCAATGACACGACAAGGGGACGGGCCAAAAAATGTGTCGTCTCCGTGTTGTTGCTGTGCCTGTATCGTGCTTGTGTCCGCGCAACACGGCTTACATGCTTCTTCTTCTTCTTCTTCTTCTTTTGCTTTGCATTCGTCTAGAAAGCCTTCATATGCATTGTTTTCTCGTAATTTTTTGCGTTTCGATACCTTTTAACTTTCACGTTTGCATATGTTGTCGGGTTCCAGTTCAGGTGCTCCTGAGCATGGAATTTACTGCGTAATTTTTTTTTTATTAACAAATGCTACCATGAACTTTTTAGACGTTTGCAATTAACTACCCTCTAAAAAAAGAGAGTAAAAAAAAAGAGAAAAAAAAACTACCGTGTATCCATTCACATCGGACAGTCATGTGTAAAGCAGCTAGTGATTAATTTAGGACGATTTTCACCTAAAACAAAAAAAAGTTAGGGGATAAAGCAAAACCATACTAAACTAAACATCCATTTCGTTCCTTCATCACATCATCATCTATGCCTTCTCCCATCATAATGGGGTCGGCGATGAAGCATAAGAAAACTCTAATACAGGATCTGAAGTCAAGGATATATGTCGCTGCCAAATTCCTAGTCAAAGTAGCTATATGAGGATGAGATTTTACGTTGGTGCCAAATTTGTAGCAAAGTTAGCTATGAGCATAGAGAGGGTCATGTGCTGAAATCTAAATGACTAGTTGGCAGCTAGGTAGATCTTTTTGTTAGGTAGATTAAGCTCATGCAAGCAAAGAGCACTCCCAAGTTTCCCTAGACTAGAAAGTGGCTAGACGAAGAGGTAAGATGATATAATTTGCTATAGGGAATCACATTAAGCTCTAGCCTCTATGACACACTAAGCTAAACAGTCGTTCTCAAATCCCCTAAAAGGAAAAGAACATATTTAAGGTAGCAAAGTACTTATAAAATTAGTATTGGGTAGCATCCTGCAGTTGCTTGTAAGGTTGAAGGTATTTAAATGCAAATTAGCCTAATTTGTTTAGATAATATTTCTCTTAAATTTGTCGTATAAGAAATAACACAAGGTCCTATAATTCTATAAGTGAACAAGTTTGTGAATCGCAGTTTACTTTGTGCTATTATCTTCGTATTCGTCTTGACCCTTGTGCATTTTTCGTAATTTCCAGTATGAGTATTAGTACTGCGTCCAACATGAAACTTGTGATTGGTAGTCATTAAAACGCTACGCACCTGTCCTCTTCATAGATTTCTTGATATACCTTCTTATGATGTTTCGTTATAGCATCTATAACTGCCTCTGGTTTAGGTGGGCAGCCCGGCAAATATTGACCCTTGTGCATTTTTCGCAGCTACTTTTTCCATATAGCAAAATTATGGCCAGCACAGCTTGCTTTATCATCGTTAGTAGGAATGACATTCCTATATATGAAGCAGAAGTGGGATCTGCAATAAAAGTATGGTTTCTTCTCTAATATGTTTTTGTTGCTCGTAGATTCTTTTATATTTGTTTTCAATGTTAATCTTTTCTTGACATCTGTGAAGAACCTGTTCTGTTCATGTATTCTCTCTCTTAATGACAGTGCTGAAGTTAAGCTATGGACTTCTCTAGCTTGATTTCTTTGGTCTCATGTACTGCTGTCTTCTGACTATATGTCTTCCCATCAGTTGTAGCCAGTGTAATGAACTATATGAAGTTTGCCAATATTTAACAATAAATGCTGGCGCCATTGTTGATTTTATTTGCTAACAAAATAATATTCCTTTGTTCTGCCTATGCACACATCACCTGACAATGTCTAGTAGTTTATTTCGCTTCACTACATGAAATAAGACCATTAGTTTTGATCTTGAGCTGATTATGTTCTGACCTCTAGTCATCTCGAGGGTCAATATTTTGCAATGTTCTAAAATTTGTTAGGTGGATTCGGTGCGGCGGAGGGCCGCTAGGTGCCTAAGCGCCATACCTTTTTTTTTTTTTTTTGAAATTTGAATTTGAAATTTGAAATCCATAATACAAATTTGAAATCCATAATACAAATTTGAAATCCAAGCATGTTTTAAATTCATAATAAAATTCATATATATTTTTTAAATTTGAATGTTCTAAATCTAAACCAATCTTAAAATCCAAACAACATGTCCACAATACAGCTAAGCATAAAAAATAATCAAAAAAAAAAAAATCTCAAAATCTGAACAGACCCGCCTAGGTGCCGAAAAAGGTCCGAACAGACGCACAAGGGTACCGAACAAGGGGTTTTCGTTTCGACCGGCAGCCCTAGGCCGATGTTTAGAACACTGATTTTTTGAGAATGAGAAAGTCCGACGGCATTTTACAGGATGTATAATAATGTCATATTTACGGATTTTTGCATTCCTGCACTTGATAAAATGGCTAATCCTTGTCTTCATTCTATATCCTGGACTATAATGTACTATCATGATTGGTTAGGATAGTATAGGTCTATGGACGAAATGGAAAAAAAATTTACTTCATAGTCTAGTTTTATTTCCTTTTTGTCATGAACAATCTGATGATGATAATACTATACTAAGGAATGTAAAGCAAATAGAGGTATGATGCACTAGAAATTTCTTTAAATCCCTTTTTGAGATAGTTGAGCGAGTATTGGTTGAATGCTTGGCCCAGTGATTATGGTGATTCTGGCTGAGAATTTATCCCTTAGAATTATCTGTTTTGTCGGAGATTGATTGGTATACAGGCATTGGTTTGGTATCAACACAGCCTAAAAGATTATTTCCCTTAATTCGTTTATGTTTCAAGGACTAAGAGTAGAAACCGTGTTCTTAAGTTCCCACAAGGACCTATGATTTTGTTACTATTATATGTCGGACGTAACATGACTTTCCAATTGTGCATTCGTTTATGCTTACACCAATAGGAAGCAACAAAAGGATTACATTCCTGCAGAAATAGATCTTCCAAGCTACTTCTTAAAATTTTCTGTTTGTATGCACCATAAAATTTAGTCCAGAAATAAGAGATGGCCGAGGTTAGAGTGAAAGGTCCTCTCCATTTGTATCTGGGAAGAAAATGGAGTTAATGGCAGGATAACCTATTCTACAATAAAATTTTTATGGTGCATAATAAATTTAGTTCTTTGAATGCATATACTAGTACTGTAGACCATATACTCATTTTCTACTTTGTTGCAATTATTTTGTTGTGGTAGTTCAAAAGGAAATCTAACATCAAGTTATCTTCTTCTTTTTCCTCACTAAGGCTTGTCTTAAGCTTGTATTCTCTAAACTTGGCAATCATAATTTTTGTGTTTCTATTACAGAAAGAAGAAGCTGCTCACCAGCACCAGTTTATATTACATGCAGCTTTGGATATTGTTCAAGACCTGGCTTGGACTACTAGTGCAATGTGAAGTTCTATTATTGTTTTTTCATAGTTCTTCCTACCTTGTTGGACAATAATATCTATATGCTTTCATCAATGTTCATGCAGGTTTTTAAAGTCAACGGATAGGTACAATGATTTGACGGTGTCTGTTTATGTTACTGCTGGTCATATCCTACCAACATTATGTCGTGAACTTGATTTTGCTCCTGATGATTATTTTTGCTAGAAGTTATGAAATTTTAATCATGTCTAAAAAAAAATTCTCGAAATATCATACATGGAAGAACATTAGCATATTTCAAATGTTGAGTTTAAGGAGTCGTTTGTTTTCTTTGACCTACCATTCCATACACACTAGATTGATGTTGCTTCATGATTCACGTAACGAGGATGGGATAAAAAGCTTCTTCCAAGAGGTTCATGAACTTTACATAAAGGTAATATTGCTGCTACTACTTTTATCTGTTATAAATTTGCAGTTCATTTTAATACTTTGGTTTAGTTTTTAGAGACTAGACACCTAAATTAGTGGCTTAAGAACCTTTGACCAAGGTTTCGAAATTGGTTTCTTAAGAACCTCTCCAACAGTTTTGGCTGTTTCGCTACTTACAGTAGATTCAGCTTGAAATTCAGTTCAAGCAAAGTAAAATAAGGCCATTTTGCATTTATACCCTGAATTATCAAGTTTTTGCAATTAAATATCATGACCTACTTTTTAAGCGCTTAAATACCCTGAACTTCTTAAGTTTTTGCAAGTTACTCCCTCATTAGTCAGCCATTCGGCTTAACATGTCACTTTGGACATTTTGCCCCTAAACAAAAGAGAAATTGCTTCTCTTTTGGTTTCTGACTTCTTTTAAAGGAAAAAAAAAAAAAAAATCCTAACCTATGCCTTCTTCCCTTCTGCCTTCTGCCACTTGCTCCCTTTCTCGCCGGTGGGAGGGGAGGTTGGTCGGTGGGAGGGTGGAAAGAGGAGGTAGGGTTAGTTTGTTTTTTTCTTGTAAAAAAATCATTATTATTTGAAAAAACTTTTTTCTATTATAAGGGGCATTATGGTCTTTCGTGTTAATTGTTAGGACGAACTTGCAAACAAACAATAGTTCATGATTCAAGTGACAAAATAAAGTTTATGGTAGCAAGTGCAAAAAAAAATCAAGGTATTTAATTTCCAAAACTTTATAGTTCAGGTGTTTAACTGCAAGCTACCATAAACTAAATTATTTTTGTAAGTTTAAGAAGCATATAACTTTCATTCCCCTATTACTCTTTCTCAATCTTTTTCTCTCCTCCATGCATGCTTTATGCAAGCATCTTGCTCTGAAATCTAATATTCAGAATATGAATCCCCAACCATAAATTACAATAGTATTTCTGACAGATAGTTTCTAGGTGTATGTTAGTATTCTAACTTTTGCATCTCAACTATCTTTAGTATTTCCAGATCCAAATGTGTCGGTATTCCTAGTTTAGAACTAGTATTTCTACATATATTTGTTCGTGTTTGTGGCAATACATTTGCAGGGGCGGATCTATTAAGAGTCCAAGCCCCATTTTTTAAAAAATGTTGATTACTATATTGATTTTATTTGTGATTTTAAAATACAAAAATAAGCTAAATCCGGTGTAGTGCTTTGGGCTGTCAATTCAAAGGCACTAGTTCGAATCTCATCTCTCCTAAATGTTTTACATGTTTTAAAAATATTTTATGTATAATTTTTTGCTTCCTCTTTTGTAACAATTTGGAAATATTGACTAGGCTTTTTTGCTCATTCTTGTTTGAGTTTTAGTATATTTTTTGTTATTGAAGTTCAATTAACATAACTTTTAAGGATTTCTATATGTAGTAACATGACGCCTCCAGAATTTTAATCGTGGCTCCGTCCATGTACATTTGTGTTCCTAGATGCCAGGTAGCTTTTCTAGCTGTAAGTTTGTATTTCTGTCATTAAGCACGGTTAGCTCCGAAGTAGCATTTCTATTGATATATGTTAATCATTTCAATAAGTGTATTTCAAACAATAACTGTATTATTCCATCGGCAAGCATTAATAAAAAAGTAGTATTTATTAGGTGTCTGTCTGTCAGTATTCTAACTTTGGCTTCTATTAATAAGTGTACTTTTACATGTCTCTAGTATTTCTAGATCCAACCGCTTTTTGTATGTCTAGCTGTATTAGTACTATTGTATACTCATTTATGGAAATCTACTTGTCTTTCTTAATTTTTAGGTAGATTTTATAGCTAAAAGTTTGTATTTCTATTGGTAAGCACTGAGACATCTCCAGAGTAGTATTTCGATGTATTTCCAGCAATCAGGCACTTCTAGTTAGCAGCTAGTGTTTCTAGGTGTCCGTCAGTATTCTATTCTGGGATGATGGTATCCAGGAATAGTCTGTCCTTACAAGTAACTTTGGTCAGTATTTCTAGCACAGCTAGTTACCATACTCAGTGATTACTTAGTATTGTAAGTATTAGTTAGCTGCTCATGACTCCTCATGAGCAAACCTTGTTCAAGAGTTTAAAATTTGCAGACTAGTGAAATTCTCCGTTATGAGCATATGCTAATTTGAGTTGTTCCTTTTTGTGAATGAGCCAGATTCTACTGAACCCGCTGTATTTACCAGGGTCTCGCATCACCTCTGCGCACTTTGATACCAAAGTCCGAGCTCTTGCAAGAAGATATTTGTAATGGCCTCTCTGTTCGCAACCAATGCATGCAAGAGAAGTAATGGCCTCATTGTTCCATTTCAGGCGCTCTAGATTGACAAATTTTACTTGCCTCGCCTCGTGGTGATTGCCCATAAGTAGTAACAACATACTCGATGGCAGGCTGTATCAGCATGTTACTTTATGTTAGTATTGTGGAGAGATGCTTGTGAAGAAGCTATACAATGTGCCTGTAATATAGTCTACCTTTCTAGTCCCTGTTTTATTTTGAATGTTTGATACTCCTTTACAATGAATTTGCATTTAATAATTGGGCATTTCTTCTCGATATACCATTTAAGATGTTGACTCACAGCTAGATTTCACTGCATTTAATAATTAGGTTTTTCATCCCATTTGTTCAATCGTGTCCCATTTCTGGAACACTGTTGGACCAGCGTTCACAAATATGCCCGTTTGAGCTCAGAATTGAATGAACTATAACAAATGGAATGTAAACAGTTTGAACTAACAGCAAATGGAGTCCCGTTTGATACCAAATAGAGAGTATCTGGTCCTGAGCTTAGTTTCATCAACTTCCAAAAAATACGGTAGATATTTAAAAGGGTCAGAAAGGATCCGAAATGTCTACCATAAGGTTTCGTTTTGTAGGAGGGATAGAAAAGAAAAAAAAAATGTATTTTTCTTCCATATGAAAAAGAAACATCATTTCCTTCATTTGTGTTTGGCGAAGAGATATACAAAATAAAGTAAAAAAATATATGTTTTACCAATTCTAATTAATACAATTAATATGGAAATATAATTGTTAATTAATATAAACATCCACTTTTACTTTTACTTTTTTTCCACTTTTGGAGGAATTCTAGACCAGAAAGGAAAAAGAATTCCTTCACTTTTTTTTCCTCCTACTTTTTCTTTCATACCAAACAAAAAAAAATAAATCATTTCCACCACTTTTTTCTCCTTTATTTTTCATCGTCTCAATTTTCTCTCCTACCAAACACAATTTTCTCTCCTACCAAACACAGGAATAATAGGTCGAAACAAAGCACAAATTATCTACTGGCATTGCCTTCAGTGAATCTTATTAAGGAAAAATGACAAAATCTTAGCTACTTTGAAAAGACATTGGCACGAGTTTTGATGCATGGGATTCATCATGCCTCCGGGCAATGTTTCTAAATTTAATTTTTACATACATTATAAGGAAAATGCCAAGACCACACCAGGAGAATGGGGTTGATCGGATCCATCATGCTCATGCCTCATATGATATCTAAAATAATTTTAAACAAGAGTAATATTAAACACATAATCAAATAGTAATCAAATCTCGATTATTACAAAATACAAGCTAAAATAAAATTTAAGATAAGAAATTGAAAAGTTTGGATAGAATAATTTAGCATTTAAACTTTTTATTTAAAAAGTACATTTAAAAAGTATGAAACAATATATATATATATATATATATATATATATATATATATATATATATATATATATATATATATATATATATATAAACTTAGCATTATTGTATTATAATTTCACCCTTTACCCAACATGCAATCACATGAGATCTGTTATGTAAAAAATAGAGCAAACCTGTTAATAGTTAATGCAGCAATAATGTCTGATCACAGCCTAGATTACAAATATAAATTATTCAATTACATTACACCACAGATTCAGAGTGCATCTTCATTAATCGATAACAGTACCATGTCATAGCAACTTAAGACAGATTTTCGCTCAAAACAGATGTACAATTTCACATAGCATTTAATGTCTGCAAACTACAGCTGTAGTCTAGCCCTTAAACTTATGAAACATTCTGCCTATGTAGCCCAACTATAGCACCTTTCATCGCTGGTTCTCCCTTCGCCTCACATACCGGGTTCGATCATTGTACCTGGGCCTGTCCTGAGCTCTCTGGGGAACTGGTTCCACTCTCCGTTGTCTTTCTGGAGATCTTTGAACTATTTCCCCATTCACATACAGTTCAGCTGCAATTGTTCAAAGATGATTCAACCAAGCATAAATTTCATGCTTACAAACATCAAGGCAACAAATGCATCGACATCAAAAGAGTAACTATCATGCAAATAACAGCAGATGGTTGCCATAGTAGCACAGCAGTTTAATACTACATTGATTCAAACCTCACTCAGGAATCGAAGATACATTAAGGGGGAAAAAAAAAGGAAATCTGCACACCAATCACAATTTAATACTATATGCTGGTAATTTGTGCATACATTTTGAATAAGATAGTATATTTGATGATGAACTTCCTGGTATTATAAACGTCAAACCTTTACTGAATAGAGTAAACATGGAGAATCAAATGCAAGACGAGAATTATGGAGAAAATGCAGTGTGCTCTTGTACATGACAGGACTGTAAGCACTTAAGAAAAAGATGGGAAAGAGGAAAAATATGCCATAACAGAAAAAAAAACAGAAAACAAGCAGTGAATAGACACAAGGCGAGCGGGATCCCACAAATGTCTGAGAACTGATGACTGGCACACTCTGAGCTCAAAGGGGAATAAACGTCGACCGGACCCGAGGACGCCACTCGCCTCGTGCGAGCGGCTGAGGGGACCCGGTGGCAACGAGACAAGTGATGATGAAAATGCTTGTGCGGATGTGCGGACGGGGCTCCCACAATCCCACAACCATCAAAGGCCTGATGAATGTGGCATTACTCTGAGCTCGAAATGGTTAAAAAAAAAAGCAGCAGTGAATAGACAAGGATTGTAAACTGTCCATAGATTCAGAGCAAGTATCAACAAGAATAGAAACTGTTACAAAAATTGTAATATTATTAATAGATCATCATTGCCAAAAAAAAAAAAAAAAACTTAGGGTTTGCTTACTTACTGTTAAGTATAATATATTAATAATAGTACAACTATGAATTACAATATTGAATAGCCTGTTTTTGCAACTTCAATGGAGTTACAAAATTTGCTGCCCGACATCTAATGGCAGTGAAATTTCATGTTCTAATTTTACTGTACTATGCAAGGGCATGAAAAGACAAACTTGTCTTGAAAGGCCAACTTAAGATCCCAAGTTCCAATAACTTGTTATCTGACTTTTGTCGAAGTTGATGAAAATAGAAACAATAGTAACAGCTACAAAATGTCTCATCTATACTGATCTGCAGCTTCATTGAGGAAATAAGTACAGAATTTTATAGTGTGTCAAAACTAGTTCATTAGCATTCAAAGCTAACCATTGCCATATTGGCTTTTCAGCTTTGCCAAGATGGACAAAGTATACATTAAGAACTAATAGCTAAAAGTTTTAATTGATCAAACTAATTACAAAAACAGGTAGTGGGGCTCAGTCAGGTATGGACTGAAATGTCTCATCTGTATTAATCTGCAACTTCATTGAGGATATAGATGTACAGAATCTTATAGAAAGGTGTCAACGTAAACTCATTGTCATTCAAAGCTAACCATTGCCATACTGGTGTTTCAGCTTTTACCAAGATGGACTTAGTAAGTATATAATCAGAAATAAGCAAGCCAGAACTTACATAGGAGGAAGGATAACATGCAACCAATAGTAAATTTTAATTGAAAAACAACTTCATAAAACGAACATGACAAAAATATTGCGGCTCAGTCAGGAACATGGACAATTGGAAGCTGAGTTATTATTGTCCATGTCACGACCAATTGGTTGATTACATTTCAGTGCTTATGCTACATCCAGTTATTCAACATAAACATCAAACTTAACACCTCAACGACCATTGCATCACAATAACAAATGGGTAACTATTATACAATCAGAGATAAAAAGGAGTGTGCACAAGTGAAAATGAAAAAAAGTAACTACATTTCCACAAGCATAGCCATCTAGCTTCCTCCTCTAAATAAAGATACAGTTACGACATGGGTGCAGTGATGCAACAAAATCTCAAAAGATAGGGGTATGATACGCAGAGGATACTAAACTTGTGTGTGAAAGCGTATTCAATCTCCCTAAGGTAAAGGTTCTGTTATTTAAGTTTACATGCCAAATAGAAACTGCTACTCATGACACCATTATATACCTATTGCATCCTGACATATAGCTGTTGTATCCCATAAAATTTTGTTTTTATTTTAAAGGGTTGCATCTTGAGAGTATTATGTGTGAATCAGGGGTGCAGACCTAGTTTTGAAGGATTCATGCATCATAGTTCCTCCCCATTGGATAGATAAAGAACGAAAAATTTGATTGCCGTATCTGCAGCATCATTGGACTTATGAAGATAGATTTATGACATCCTAGGAAGCACAAACACTCCACAATGCCACATCCATACAGACATGTATCGAACATTACACTAACATTCCAAAATACACAATGACACTGAAACTGATGTCTCCCTGCTTCTATATTGTGCCGTCTCAAACTCATTTTCGATCAACAGAACTGACATCTATTGTCAGTGAACATCCATGACAAAATTTTACTGAAGTATAGGTCTACAATCATGGGAAAGACGGAAATTAGACTTTGAAGGCCCACATCACAAGATTGCCATTTTCGATTACCTAATCAATACCTGACTCAAGCAATACATATATGAAGGCCACCAGCCTAGGAAGCACGGTCACTCCAAAAATGTGGACCGTGTCATGTCGGACATATTGGACACAACCTGGACCTCCAAAATATACACTAGGACACATTAAATTAGATGCCATGCTCATGCCACTGTGTCCTTATCATGTTGTATCGTATCCATGTAATAGTATCTCATCTAAAATGATCTGCAACTTCATAAGAGTTAAGTACAGAACTCTGTTGAAGAATTTCAATCTAAGTCCCTTAGCATTCAAAGCTAGAAATTAAAAAAAAAGGCTCTTCTGCTCTGCCAAGATGGACTATTTACCATTTAGAAAAATCAAACTTGGAATATATTACTAAATAAAATTAGGTAGTGACTCATATTTTATTGCATATAAGCAAGTAACGAAGGCGTGTTAACCAATTCAAAAACAAAGTGTGAAGGCCATATAATCATCCAATATGGTGAAGGCCATGTCCTAGTCAAAAGGATAAATGGAATACACACACACATATAATCAGAACAGGAATAGCTATCTAATGCCCCGACCACTTTGAATAGATAAACTAAGATCTACAAGAGTGATCAGCTGTTACTGCAACTTCAATATGCTTATGGAATAGTGCCTGTCATCTAATGACAGAGAAGTGGTATCCTAGTTCTACTGAACTTTTGGTGGTAAGAGCATGAAAGGGATGGAGACTTGTCTAGAGGGGATGCCAAGTTGCCAATAAGCAGTTATCAGATCTTATGTATGCACATTCAAATGGTAAGTTTTAGAAACAGTTAGTAAATATCTCGTGTGTATTATCTGCAACTTCATTGATATAGAAATACAGAATTAAAAAGAAGTCATAATATAAGTCCATTAGCCCTAAAAGGTTATTTAGCTTTGCCAAGATGGACTAACACTATACATTTAGAAGGGGAAAAAAAGTGACAAAATTATGACAAAGAATATAAGTGATAGTTACGAATTATTTCATCTATATCGCTCTGCAACTTCATCGAGGGCATAGAAGTACAGAACTTGATGTTGGATTATCAATGTAAATACATGTGACAAGAAGAATTATGTACAACTGATACCTAGATTTTAGATGGAGACAGCTGAAAATTGCCAGGAAACCAACAAAATGGATTTAAACCAAAGAAGCCATCTTGTAATATGTTGAAGATAACTGCAAAAAAAAAATAATATAAGAATCTATCCCTCTTACCTCCATAGTCTTTGTTTTCAGCATCAACATAAGAATCCGGAAGCACAAATAGAACACCAGGAAGACCTGCAGTGGAAATATATAGTCATGTGACACGTTACCAAGATGACAAATCGATGTAATATACGCAGTAACTCACACCATCTTGAACACTAAAATGGGAATCAAGCCATGAGAGGGTACTCAAAAAAGGAACCAGAAAATGTATGCAAGATTTGATAATTTCAACGCTGCAATTAATCAACCATCGCAAAGAGACTGTTCAACTGAAAATTGCAAGTTTGCCACACCAACAAACCTTGAGAAGTAGGCAACAACATAATCTTGTTTACAAAAACTGCCAAATTTGTGTGATATTAAATAGAAAAGAAATTCAAAACTTCAAACTTGTTTCTAGATATAAAAGAAAATAATAATAATTGAGCAACTAGAATAACTACAAGAACAGACAGTTCACCTTCCAGCTTGTTTGATGTTTCTTCATCAATCTCACATCCAAAACCAAAGTAACGCTCACAAGATACATTATAAATCTTCTTTTTCGCTTCCTCCTCACTGAATTGACACAAACAAATTACAAGTTAGATCTAGAATGTCACAACTGTTTCTCAAATTCAGGAGAAAAATAGTAAAACCCATTGGGTAGAGAGAAAAATGTCTATCTTCTCAATTTGTTGTTAGTCCTTCATAATGATCAAAATAAAGAATACACTAAATAATGCCATTTCTTTATTGATTATTAGTTTGGATTTAGAAGATACAGCAAGAATTCTAATCTGGAGAATAAAGGTACAAAAATTAAGGCCATAATGTCCAAACCTGGAAAGCCAACATACGAACACAAGTATAGCCAAGACCTAATGCTTTCTTTTTTCCCCTTTCAAGATGATCCAACACAATTCGGAGATAGAAATGCCTTACAAGTACTTTGATAAGAGTAATAGCTTATATATCAGAAGCTAACAGATAACGAAGGAACACAATGACAATATTCAACATCTGAGGAAATGATGATTTTGCGCAGTCAGTCAACATTTGTTTCTATATTTAATTTGCAACACTAGTCAGATAAAAGCTATCTGTAACCTCAGAGAACAAAGCAAAAAATCCTTGTGTCAGTGGTTCGAATCCACATCTAAGAATCTCACGGTCTTAGGTATGCTCTAAAGCTGCTGCAATATTTCTTTCTTACCAAACAAACAAGTAGATAAAAAAGTGACAATGTCACGACAAAGACCAACTAAATAATAGAAGAATAGATAATTTGATATATTTTACAAAAAACTGCCTACAATTAGGTGAATCTTAGGGATTGAGATCCCCTAATGTCAATATCTAGTATGCCCCGTAACGCTAAGCAAATATGGAAAAAATGCATAAGATATTGACATATCCTACATGAGATATTGGCCACGAGAAATTGCCAATATCTCATGCATTCCTCCTATTTGCATTATACAATCCTAGACAATCAACATGATGGGCTACCATAACCCCATAACGGTTTCTAATTCTCACAATAATCCATTTAGACCTACATATACATTCCAAAGATGTTCAAGACCTACTCTCTTATAATGGCTAGTTTTTAGGATAAGTTCTCCCAAGGTTCATATCAAATAGCATTTGAGCCTACAACATGTCTCCGAGTTACAATCTTGTGGCGAGGGAGGTGGCGCCTGCATAGCACTGTTCGTCCAGAAGTAGAACTCTAGTGCAAAGCCAGTTGGTGTAGGCGTCGAAGCTGCGGAGCATGGTGGAATGTTACGATCCACTAAAAGTCCCACATCAGTTATATGGGGAACATTGCATGGAAACTCGATGTGGGTTGATATAATCTTGCCTCTCACCTCTTAACGGCTAGCTTTTAGGATGAGTTCTCCCAAGGTTCGCGCCATACATAAATAACATTAATTTTGAGTGTTCATGCTTCATAGCTTACAATACGAAGATACGTTCAATTTATTGCACAAGAATCATAAATGTCAGACAGATCATCCTAAGAAAAACTAAACATTCTACATTCAAGTAACTTAGCTTTGGAATTGTAGCTTCGATTAAAAAAATGAATCAACTTAAGAGATACTAAACCAAGGTCGTAAACTCAATAATATTTTTCCGCCCCTATTACATAAATGCCACCCAATTTCCATCCGTAACGTTATCAACATTCACATTCCTATTCTTCCAAAATTTCTAGACAACCAACATAAAGTCGTTCGACTAACCTTGACTAACTGTGCTAACCTTTAGAGTCAAGACATATGTCGCATGGACATGGATAAACATGATACAACATGGAGAAGATAATGATTTTGGTATGACCTAATGTATTTTGGAGTGCATGTGCCGTATGACTCGTATACAGCAAGTGCCCAACACTACGTGACATTGGACGGATTTTCAAGAATTGGATGGCTTCTCAGAGCACTACATGCTTCCAAGGCTTAGAATCAACAATTACCCAAGTTCTCGCATAAATAATTAAATACTTCCACCATAAGCGTGTTCTATACTATTATTTTGACTTTGATATACACATTCTCTAATTACTTTTTCCAATCGTAAACTTTATCAGCATTCTCACTCCTAATCTTGAAAATTTTCCAGACGTACACTGCAAATAACAACCGTACATGCCAAAATAGGTGTCCCTTCCGTGTACGTGCGACTAATAAAAGAAAGGGCTAATTAGTGTTTAGACCCTGAATTTTATACCAGTTTAGAGTTTAATCCCTGACATGTCCAATTGTCAAGTTTGGACCCTGAATTTTTATTTTTATTTCTCTTTCTTTTTCCCATTATACCCTCCCTCCTATGCATGCCAATAAAACTTTAATATATAGGCTAGGGAGGGTATAATGGAAAAAAAAAGACAGTAAAATCTCAGGGTCCAAACTTTCTAATTGGACATGTCAGGGCCTAAATTCTAAGCTGGTATAAAATCCAGTGTCTAAATGCTAATTAGCCCTAAAATAAACCAAGAGACTCATAAAATAATAGGTATCATGT
This sequence comes from Iris macrosiphon, assembly GCA_036927795.1. Taxonomy (NCBI): domain Eukaryota; kingdom Viridiplantae; phylum Streptophyta; class Magnoliopsida; order Asparagales; family Iridaceae; genus Iris; species Iris macrosiphon. The sequence continues at coordinate 28,243,586 of JAYESA010000002.1, read as the reverse complement.
TGTGTCGTGTCTTGCTAGTTTCTAGGGTTTATAAGCAACAACCAAGCAATTTCACATAAACGATAGCATCGATAGAGTCAAGAATCGGAAAAACCTTAACCCTAATTTTATTTCTTTTCCCGATATATACCTTCCGAGAACCTTGGCTAGGGTTTGGACGTAGCAGTCGATCATCTGCTGCTTGCTCGCCCCCTCCCCTCCCGGCTTGTCCATGACGATGAGCCAGTGGTTGTAGTCGCACCCAGGGAAAAGCGGGGCCATCTCGGTCGGGGGCCGGTCGCTGTACCCCGACCCGGACTTCAGCGGCGAGTAGGCCGAGTCGCCGCCGGCCCGGTTCACCCGGCACCGGATCTGCCCGAGCCGGGACGGGACCGCGGCGAGCCGGACGGCGGCCGAGGCCGGGCGGAACCGGGCCAGGCCGGGGGTCGGGGTTACGGAGAGGAGGCGGCGGAAGATGGGGAGAGAGGTTGGGGCTGATGATCGGACGGCGACGGTGGAGGAGAGGATGGATCGCACGGCCATGGCGGCTAGAGCCATTGTTGGGGAGTGGGGGAGTTATGGAATGAGGATGATATTAGGGGGTTTGGGGAGTGTTTGGGTGGGTGGGTACTATTTGTATGATGGAGAGATTTTTTTTTTTTTGAAGGTATGGGCCTCACTGTGTGGTCTAAGGCCACTTAAAAATGCTCATGTAAGCCCATAAATAAATGAGGCATTCCAAAAAAAAAAAAAAAAAAATCTATAAAAAATTATGGGTGTTAGAATAAACGTAGAAGAATGAATAAGAAAATAGGAAAGAATATCTCTTATTCGTGTAATCACATAGTGGGAGGCAAATGCCTTATTTATACAACTCAATGAAGGTGTAATACTAATTTCTAATCAATGTGGGACTAAAATACAAAGTGAGAATCCAACCCTTTAGTAATCCACGTTATAACACTTCCCCTTTGGATGACCACCATCTCTAAGCATATTTTCTCGTTAAAACTTTGCCAGAAAAATCCATTAGGACAAAACCTGTGCGAAAGGAAAGAGTTAATATTTAGGATGACTTAGATAGGTGTTGGACGCGCTTAATGTTGCATCATTAAAACCTTGTCAGGAAAAATCTAATGGAAAAAAAATTCATGACTAAGAAAAAAGAGTACAACGCGTTATAGTCCATACAAAATGTATCTTCTCCTGAAAATAATTACTCCCCCTAATGATGTTGATCCTGAACAGTCAACTGATGAAGACGTCGCATTCCAATTCCATGAACTAGTTTCTGAAAAGTTGACTTTGGCAACGATTTGGTGAACAAGTCTGCAAGATTATCACTTGAGCGAACTTATTTGACGTCAATATCAAAGTTCTTCTGAAGCTCATGAGTATAGAAAAACTTCGGTGAGATGTGCTTAGTCATGTCTCCTTTAATGAATCAACCTTGAATTTGTGCAATACATGCTGCATTATCCTCATGAATAACAGTTGGAGAGTATCTGTGGTAGGAAAAAGGTGACAGGAGCTACAAATGTGTTGAATCAACGATCTCAGCCAAATACATTCTCTACTTGCTTCATGGAGAGCCAATATTTTTGAGTGATTTGAGGAGGTAGCGACCATTGTCTGTTTTGTTGAACGCCAAAAAATAGCTGCATTGCTATTAAGAAACACATATCCAATTTATGAACGGCCTTTATGGGGATCAGATAAATAACCTGAATCTGCAAAGCTAACTAGATTTGCGATGTCAGATAAACCACAAGTATAAAATAATCCAATGTCGATAATTCCACGAAGATATCTCATCACATGTTTAATGTCATTCCAATATCTGCGAGTTGGTGCCGAGCTATATCTAGCCAACAGATTGACAGAGAATGATATGTCTGGCCTTGTACATTGTGATAGATACATTAATGCCCCAATGGTACTAAGGTACGGTACTTCGGGTTCTAGCATCATTTCATTGTCGTCCTTAGGACGATATGGATCTTAATTGATATCTAAAGATCAAACAACCATTGGAGTGCTAAGGGGATGAGCTTTATCCATATTGAACTGTTTCAATATTGTCACGCCCCAGTCCCAAAATACCATGGGACCGGATACGTGGCAATGGCCAGCAGTACGCACCGATGGACCAACCCAATATAATGGATCCATCAGGGCATACTTAAGCTGTAAAACAAGTCTACGACAATTATGGCACAACTAATCTCATCCACACAAGATATAAAATATGATCCACAGGATAAATAAGGAATATAAATCATCAGCTAGTCTCACAAAGTACTTCGGGGAACAACCCGATAAATATCAAGTACAATGGTTCCACAGACCAGAAAAGAAAGACTGAAATAATAAATAAAACTGAGCATGAACATGGATGCTCAAGAGAAGTCTTCAGCTAAGACCTCGTCCTCAGATGGTGGTACGGCTCCTGGATCGGCTCCTCCTGCTACGGTACCGTAAACCTCGGGGTAAACCTGGTCTGCAAAATCTGGGACAAAATCCATATCAAGGTCCTCAGGGGACATAGCAAGGTACAGAAAATAATACAAGCCAGAATATAAACAGTGCAGCAAATAATGAGATAAGCAGGGTAAGTATGTAACATCTGTATAAATGCAAGAGAGAATATCAGTAGTACTCAGGTTGAACAACTACCAGCTCTGTGAAGGGGAGCCGGTAGCAGTGGTATCAGGAGGTGGTCTAGCTCAGCGGGAGACTGAGTAGCCGGCATAACAATGTCAACCTGTAGCCTGTGAATCTATCCAGCAATAGATGGAACAATAGGGGAATACTAAAAATAACCAGCTAAGTGATATGCAAGATGAGAGCAGCGCTAGAACTCAGGCTGAAGCATACTACAAGCTCTGTGTAGGGGAGCCGGTAGCAGCAGTAATAATGAGTAATGGGCCAAGCTCGGGCTTCAGAGTCTTGGGCCTCACAATAGTAGGGGTGTATATATATGATCAGCCTGTAGTCTGTGTGTCTCTCCCCACCCAATGTAACCACGCAAATCATGAACATAACGTCTCACGTCCATGTCAGCGGGGTCATAACTAATGCACAAGTCATAATGTATCTAGAATATAGTATCTCTATAAGTCCTGTATCCTATACAGAATTACCACGAATATCTCGGGAAGATCCTGTCTCATGATCAGTGTCCAGTGTCCTGGGTCAAAGTGTACTTGGTAAGACAAGTACGAGAATATAAAGTGTCACGTATGTCCATATCTAAATGACATTACCCGACACCGCGTACGATGTGGGCACCCGACTGATAATCGGACGCTAAGTATGTCAAACGGTCCTAGGTTAAGCATGCACAGTAAATATATAAAGTAAGAAAAATAGGTAACAATACTGCAGAGATGGCAAGGTACACTTGCCTGGGGTCCTGTTGCTGGTATGAATCAGAGTCCAAGTCACAGTCCAAATAGCCTATGTATTACAAATTTATCACGTCAAAAGATAATTTATTTTAATTTATTTAATTCTGGAATAATTATTCTAAAATTCTATTTTAATCTTATTATTCTAATTTTTATGTTAATTCCTAAGTTTTGTCCAAAGAAACTGAATTTTATCAACTCGAGACTCATGGCACGCAAATCGAGGCGATCTGTTGACCAAAAAGTCAACCGACACAAACTTGACTTTCATGCATGATTTCTTGTAGATTTCAGCATCAAAAATATACTAGAATTTACGGCTCGTTCGAATTCAAATTCGTTTGGGAATTATGGCACATACAAATTTTGTATTGTGCACCGATGGTTAAATTCTAACCTAGAAGTTCTACAGAATTAACAGTATGAAAATACATCAAATTAAATTCTGATAAAAACATATGTTAATTATCTCGACATTAGCTTTCCAAAACTTTAAATGGTTCATGATTCTGATTCCTGGTTCTCCCAAAATCGCGAAAACATTAAAACACATCTATTTTCAGACATGCTGTGCTCTACGAATTTTCCAGAATTTAATACTCATAATTTTGTAAAATAAATTATATAATCAGAAAGCTAACCTCAATATCTTTCTAACGCAAGAAACTAGGCCTCGTTTGGAGTCCGGAGCTATGCGCAATGGCTTCTGGAAGATGAAGAAACCCTAGATGGCAATTCTCCAAAATCTCTCTCTAAAAATAATGGGATAATTAGGGTTATAATAATATATATATATAGGGATGTTGAGAGGCTGAATGAAAGTTGATAGGGTGACACGTGTCATGATTTGATTGGATAGTTTTGGTTATATTATTTATTTATTTTGATTTGCCTTTATCAAAACATTATTTAAGTCATTTTAAATCTAAATAACTCAAAATAAACATTAAAAATAATCATAAAAATCTGGAAAAATTACAGAAAATATATTTTGAACCTAAAAACCTTAGAAAAATATTTGGAATAATTATATATTCACAGATTTCCTACTATAATTAGGAGAAGCTCTAAAAATTAGTTTTGCCATAAAACTAAAAATAAATACTAACATTATTCCAAAAATTCTGAAATAATTCCAGAAAATATATAATAATATTATAAATTTTAAAAAATAACATGGGTCCATTCTATATTTCTGAGCTTGCACCATAAATTCTACAAGTCCTAAAAATTAGTTATTAGCCTAAATAACTCCCAATAAATACTAAAAATACTCAGAAAATTCCTAAAAACTTCTAGAAAATATATTTTATTATTTAGAACCTAAAATAAAAGTTTGGAATATTTTTAATTATATTTGAATCTAAAATAAATTCTTGAAAATCCTAGAAAATTATAGAAAATTATGAAAAATCAAAATTAAAATTTTCTGAAAAAATCAGGTGGTTACAAATATATTTTCTGTGTATTTGGATTGATGCACTAAAATTCCATTAGTGCAATGCTTAATTTGTAATCCGAGACAATATTTCGTGTCTCCGAGATCTTTCATCTTGAACTCCTTTTTCAGATAGTTTGCAGTCTCATTAATTTCATGTCTTGTCCCAATTAAGTTTATGTCATCGACATATACTACAACTATAGCAAAACCCTCCTTAGGTTTTTTTATGAAGACACATGGGCATATATGATTATTCTCATATCCCTCCCTTTTCATATATTTACTAGGATGGTTGTACCACATCCTTTCGGATTGTTTCAAATCGTACAATGAACGTCTTAGCTTTATGGAATGCATGTTCTTAGCTTTAGAGCTGGGTAGGTTAAATCCATCAGGGATTTTCATATAAATATCGCTATCTAAATCACCATATTGATAGGCTGTTACAACGTCCATAAGTCTCATGTCCATCTTTTTCTCAACTGTTAGACTTATCAAATAATGGAACGTTGTTGCATTCATTATGGGAGAATACGTCTTTTCGTAATCAATCTCGGGTCTCTGAGAAAACCCTAGTGCCACTAATCATGCCTTAAATCGAGCAATTTTATTCTTTTCATTTCGCTTTCTTACAAACACCCACTTGTAACCTACCGGTCTGACATTTTTTCGTGTTTGTACTATAGGTTGAATAACATCCTTCCATTTTGGCCATTTTGGGAATCCAATTCTGCTTGAATAGCATCATCCCGGGAGAACACTCCATTTATTAAGGGAATCCAATTCTGCTTGAATAGCATCCTTCCATGGCCAATCTTTTCTTTGTCGACATTCATCGATGATATGTGGTTCAGTGTCATCAATGCCCTTAGATATTTCAGTAGCTACTGAGAATAAGAATATCTCATATATTGTTATATCTTTGCGATCCCATACCTCTTTGCTTTCATGTACCTGAGCCTCCTCTTGGGCTTGTGTCTTTTCTAAGACAATAACCTCTTTTGGGTTTTCAGAGAGTATGGATCTGTCATTCATAACCTCTTCTTGAGCGTTATGTGTAACCTCCTTAAGAGCGTTACTTGGGCATTTTCTCTTTCTAGGGACTAAGTCCTTCGAACCTATAGTCCTACCACACTTCTGGCGTATAATAGATTCATTAGCTACTCTACTATTATTCCCTAAGGGGATATCAATTCGAGCTGGCACATTTGCAGCGGGCACATGTGATTTAATCACTTTTGCTACATCAGTAAATACATCTGGCATTTAATTTGTAATCTCTTGTAGATACAATATCCTTTGTACCTCAGTTTCACATTGATTAGTACGAGGATCTAGATGAGACAGAGTAAGATTTTCCCATGATAATTCATGCCTTTTATTTGTGGCGAATGGTTCTGTAAGAACATTCTTTTCTTTCTTATCTTCCCTAATGGCGGAAATTTAGTTTCATCAAAACGGCAGTCTGCGAATCTAGCAGTAAAAATATTACCAGTTAAAGGTTCCAAATATTTAATGATTGGGGGCAAATCAAAACCAATATAAATTCCTAAACGACGCTGAGGTCCCATTTTAGAGCGCTGAGGAGGGGGAATATGAACATAAATAGCACAACCAAATTTACGCAAATGAGAGATGTTAGGTTGATGTCATGTTTCAAGTTATGATGGTAAAAATTCATGATATATAGTTGGCCTAACAATGATTAATTTAGCAGCATGTAATATGGCATATCCCCAAGCTGAAATAGGTAAGTTTGATTGCATGAGTAAAGGCCTTGCTATGTGCTAAAAATACTTAATCAAGGACTCTGCTAAACCATTTTGGGTATGAACATGAGGGATATAATATTCAACTTCTATTCGTATAGAAGCACAATAATCATCAAAAGTACGGGAAGTGAACTCAGTTGCATTATCAAGTCGAATCGTGCTAACATGTTGGTCAGAAAATGAGTCTTAAGCTTAATCAACTGAGAAAGTAGCTTAGAGAAGGCAAATTTTCTAGATGAGAGTAAGGAAACATTTGACCATCGACTAGAAGCATCTATTAGAACTATAAAATACTTGAAAGGTCCGCTAGCTGGATCAATTAGTCCACAAATATCACCTTGTATTCTCTGAAGGAATTATGGTGATTGAGAATCTATTTTGAGAAGTGAAGGTCTTGTAATGAGTTTACCATGTGAACAAGCTACACACAAATGTTTAGTAGGAAAGGAAAGACTTTGGTATGATAAATTATGCCCATTGGTATTATTGATGACATTTCTCAACATAGTCGATCCTGGATGACCCAATATGTCATGCCAAAGGATTAGATTCCTTGGATCCTTTAGCCTTTTGCTAGTGATGGGGTAAGATTCTACTACCTTCAGAGTAGTTTGATATAGCCCCGAGGAGATTAACTTGTACTTTTGTAATGTGAGCTTATTGCTTCCAACATTAGAGGTGATACAAAGATACTCTTTGCTATCATCGTTCATGGTTTCAACATGAAATCCGTTCATTCGAATATCTCTAAAGCTGAGTAGATTTCTATTAGATCTACTAGAGAATAATGCATTTTGAATGACTAAGTGTGTGCCATTTGGCAACACAACATCGTCCTTACCATAACCTTCTATAATCTGCACGGGTCCAGCAATGGTGGCCACCTTGGCAGTATTTGAGGCATATGTTATGAAAAACTTTATAGTTTTTAATATAGTGTGAGTTGTTGCACTATCTATCAAGCATATGCCATCATCATTTTCCATACCTAGACTATCGATCATATAATGACCAATTTATTCAAAGTAAAAAGTAAATAAACTTAGATAAGCATACAATAAATATTCATTGACTTCGTCTATCATGGTGTTGAACTGGCCTTCCGAAATTGTGTTTCCATCCTTATCTTGGAAGAAATTATTAAAGCCTTCGCTTTATCTTATGCTAGAGAATTCCATAGCACCAAGGGGTCCTTGACTGTTAAGTACTCAGCCTTGAGATTATTATGAATATGATGTCTTAGGAAAATTAAAGCCTTCTCTTTATCTTGTGCAGATATTGGCTTATCAGCCACAATACTTCACCTAAGCTTTTGGCTTGAAGGTGCAATTCAGCATCCAATCTCCAGTTGAGAAAGTTTTGGCCTTCTAAGTTTAGAGGCTTAAAATCATGCTTTGTGAGGCTCGACATATTGATGTATAAGATCAATAAAAACAAGTAAACATAAGAACTTGGTAAATCACCAAATAATTCATATTCATGGTGTATCTTCAAACAATAATGTTTCATAAGTCTATTTATACCAAAAAAATCTTGTTCATGGTATGATTCGAACAATGATGTTCCAAAAGTCGTAGGTAAATACCAAACACTAGATGTTCATGGTATGCTTCGAACAATAATTATGTTCAAGAAGTCTTTTAAAAATATCACATATGGTATGCTTCGAACAATGATGTTCCAGAAGTCTTATATATATAGACCAAATAATTCATGTTCATGGTCATCAGATCTCTGATGGTTTTGATCTGAATGTATTAACATATATAAAAGAAAGAAATAAATAAAGAATAACTCCAGCGTTCTCTCCGAGAGATCTATATGTGATTAACATCGGAGTGCTATTATCGAAGTGGAGAATCCCCAAATGGCGGCTTCACTGAGATGCTCTTGCTTATTTTCTCCCGTTAGAGCTTCGTGCTGATAACGTGTTAGAATAAATATATAATAAGAAAAAAGAAAATAGGAGAGAAGATCTCTTATTCGTGTAATCACATAGTGGGAGGCAAATGTCTTATTTATTCAACCCAATGAAGGTGTAATACTAATCTCTAATCAATGTGGGACTAAAATACAAAGTGGAAATCCAACCCTTTAGTAATCCACATTATAACAATGGGTTATTTACACTAAATTTCTCTATGTTTTAAGTTAATTATTCGGACTTTTCTTATTTTGAAAATAATTATACAGTCCTCCCATGTGTGTTATGTTTTATTTTCAAAATAAGGATGGTTAGTGTAATAGTTATTTACATAAAACATAAGAAATATGGGATGTTCGTGTAATAAATATAAAACATATGTGAGGTTAGTATAATTATTTTTAAAATAAGGGAGGTCCGTACAAGGGAAATTACCATAAATAACCCCAAATTAAAATTATTTGGTTCACCCTTTACATCTAGGCACTGAACATAGTTCAAAAAAAACATATTAATTACAATCCAAACTAGCTGACCCTTGGTACCATACGTAGATCTTACATGTAAAGATTTGGATCCCGGAGCCTATTTGTATATATGCTTCATGCAGGTACAAGCTCACCAAAAAAATATTATAGTATACTATTTTCACTATGTAATCTGGTTTGGGAGTATAAAGGTGGTAGGGGCTTGGAGTCTCACTAAAAACCTATATAAAATTATATTAGAATTCTATAATTCATAGTAGCATCCTTTAAGATTTTGGATTTTGCATGATTTATGTGGATCTGAAAGCTACTCCTGTAGAAGCTAAAAAAATTATGTCGGCTGCATAAAGGTCATGCCCCCTCAACAAGCTGTAGAGAAGCCATATGCTGCCTGAACAATCAAGCCACAGAAAACTACATACGGCCTAAACAGCCAAAGCCGCAGAGACGCCACATGCGGTTAGAACAAAGAAGCCGCAAAAAAGCTACATGCGGCTGGGCCAAACCAAAGATCAAGGAACCACATAGTATACTATATGCGGCCTGACACATATTCGGATGTCTGTTAGAAGCTCTGACACATCACTTATCACTCTGAGGCACTTCGAGACTCGTGAAGACGACGCCTCAAAAAAAGATAATACGTCACATCAGTACATTAATTGCTTCTATAAACGTGCCATGCCACGTGTTCCCTCGTATGCGGCTACATCCTATGCGCCTCGCCAACATGCGGCCGGAGTGTCCATTTGACCAAGGCCCAAACGAGAGCACGTATGCGGCTACAAGGCCTATGCGGCCTCGCCATCATGCAGCCAGAGCGTCTATACGACCAAAGGCCAAACGAGAGCTCGTATGCGACCGCGACAATATACGACCAAGTTGCTATGCGGCCTCCAGATCACAAGATCTTTTCGTTACAACTGCAGAGATCTTCAGATAGTTGGGCTGACAACGTGTCCAGCTGACCAAGTCACGCACACAACGGGTTAAAAACAACCCCGAGATCTCTTTAACATCATATCTCAACCAAGACCACGTGGCAATCAGCCTATTTCATGCGACGATAATTGCAACCACATTATGTTAAAGGGGCCTTATGCGGCCACCAAACAGAGGTATATGCGGCACCCATAGCCCATCAGTACGATGGCTATAAATAGGAATAACTTAAACGTTCTAAAGGCGGGCTTTTTCTTCTTCTGCTTCAGAGAAAGAGTATAACACCCCCGGCCAATACAGAGAGAGAGAATACCGAGACGAGCGAAGAGAGAGCGTAAGCTTCCTCACCCTGCATCCGATCGTCCATAGAGTAAAGGAGATGCCATAGCACTCATTGTCCATCACCACACCTTAGAACAAAATATTATACTTAGACAATCATGTTTATGATTCTTTGTACTCTTCTTCGTTCATTAAATACAAAGTTTTACACAAACACATTTAATGGCGAACAAGATGGCGACTCTGCTGGGGACGTCTTTCTCCACTGATGAGAAAGCTGTGGCACAATCCGACGTAGCCAAGCTCTGGTCCACTCAAAGGATGCTGGTGGTCTACTTCGATCAGCAGGCCTTTGAGGATATGCTATCCGGGGATAGCGTGAGTCCTTCTCCGAGGCAAGCAAAGCCCAAGAAGACCCGCACGACACGGGTAGCAAAGGCCACCGTGCCTCACCCAATTGCTGAGCTTGCGCTCCCCGTGTCTCTTCCAACCGCAGGGACCGCACATCATGCATCCACTGTCTATGCGACAGCCTCTTCCAACCAGAAGGGTGCTCACCACTCAAAGACCCGTAGGACGTGGGCAGCCAAGGCCACCGTGCCTTGCCCAACTGCGGCATCCTTCGTATCTTTCTCTGTTGTTGAAGGCGCTCGCCAGGAGTCCCCTCAGGCTGCCCATACGGTATCCTCACCTGACGTAGAAAACGCTTAGCACCCAAACCCTGGTAGAGGAAAAGACTGCGATGCCAGACGTTCAGGCACTGATGCAAACTCTATGCGGCCAAGGAGGAGGTCGCATAAGACTCACTATGCGACATCAGTTGACGGTCGCAGGCAGATGGCCACATGCGACTCTGGCAGCAGCTGAACCTCTATTTTCGATCAAATCTCACGCATCGCTGACCATATGTGCCATACTGAGAATGGTAAAAATTCAAACTTGGACTCTTCGTACTACGCGCCTACGGGTGCAAAGTCGAAGAAGTCTGGGGCAGTACGAGCTCGTCATGCTTAAGCAATTGTCCATTCGGCTGACCGTGGGAGGATACCGCTAACTGTTTTGTGGGCCCCTAATGGAAAGCTATATAAGACCGACCCGTGCGTCCAGTCCTTAGCGGCAAATAAATAAGTTCCATCTCCAAAGTCTTCTACTGATGATCCAAGGAATGTTCTTGTACGAACCCTAGATCGGGGAGCAAAAACAACACCCATGCACCCGTGCGCTCGTTCTATCCGTGCTCACGAAAATGGTGCAAAGGTGAGTCAGCCCTCGCTTGACTAGCACAATATGATTAATCACAAGTGTAAGGCGAGGGAGGCAGCTACGGCATGTGAAGCGTCCTCCCCAGGACATCACTGTGCAAAAATCATCATTAACTGCTGCTGCAACAAAGTGACAGTACCTACAAGCAGGCAGTCGACATTCCAACGACTGCACCCGATGACACATATCCGGCAATAATCTAAGGATCAGGTGCAAACATCCAAGGAGGATGAGATACTATTCGCCTTATGTTACTCTACTCATAAGGTCTCTTCCACCTTGGGAAGGAAGAAGTCCAGCACCTCCAGTCCGTCAGTCTTAACCAGTGCACTGAGAAGGCGATTACCAGGAGGACTAGCAGCGGGACCTACGGAAGGAGTTTTCTAGGCCACCCGCTCAAAGAAGAAGCTATCAGATGCTAGGGGTAGCTCCTCCTCCGAACCTCTGGGGGTTACACAAGCTGGGGGTAGTAATTCCTCGGACCTATACGACAACCCGACGTTCCAAGAAGATGAGGCTTCCCAAGAAACGGATGCTGAAGTCCCTGGGGGTAGCCACCCTCGGAGAGAAGATTCTAACTCCTACGCTGGGGGTAGTACTCCCTCTGAGTCCGAACAGGATGCGATACTGCCAATCTTTCCTGACGACTATTCATTGTAAGAGCCCGAAGCAGAAAGTGCTACGTCTACTGTCCCGTCCATCTCTCCTTATACAAGAACGACATACATGGTGGGAGACGAGCATGAACGCCCTAGTATAGCCTCCCAGCCACCAAGGACCTAAGGACAAGCAAGCTTGGACCCAGGGATCAATGCGGATTCTGACGCAACCTCTCCGCCCATAGGCAAAAATCACCCTCTGCCCGGTTCGTCTGCCCCTTCGCCTCTTCCGCGGGAGATGAAGCCAAAGATGCAATGAGGGAAATCCGAAAACTCAGGGCTCGCCTAGATTCTATGGGCAGCCAGAATTTACTGTGCGAGCTCGGAATATGACAACCGTACCCCCGTAAATGGAGGGATATTCTGTACTCGCCAAAGTACAAGCCCTTCAACCTGAACCCATTCGACGAGAAAAATTCTTTTCGTCAACACATGAGCTATTTCGAGACTGTAATGGGGCACCTATGTCATGTCCCGTTCCCAAAGTACAAAAATTTGGCACGTGAATACATCTCTAGGCTATGCACCAATACGATGCACTAGCATTTGTATTTACGATTTTTGCCTGTAAATTCTAAGATAAAGTATAGATCATCTAGAAAATTTATCATATATTACATACTTTGTACATACTTAAACACATCAGACTTTTAGAGTTCTCAAAACATCTAATTTACATATTCTAGCTACGAAATAAAGTATGCTGACTTTCCCAAAAGATTATCTTCCATCAATCATCTACTTCATCAACGTTATATAAATGCAACATTTCTTCTGAGTTATCTTCTTCTCCTAGTGAACAAAACTAGGTCGTCAGAATGACAAGCAAGCCCTTATATCAAGAACGGACAATTAAATATCAAAATAAATATGAAGTTTCAAGAGAGAATTATAACAAATGGTAAATGAATAACTGATATGGAAACTAGAGAAACAAGTTGTTTGAATATTTAAAGTGTAAACTTGAAATATAAGATTTTTATTCCTAAAAACATATTCTACATTTATGTCAAAAGCACAATCACAATCACAAAATACCGCACAATTTTTCCTATATGCAAATACAATTTAGAGAACATTTTTGGATCAAAATACCACATATTATCTTGACAATAATCCATATATTCGGGATCAGGTAACTTGCTGGATGGACAGTGCTTAGATTCCCGTCCCACCAATTTTATTTCCATTTTTTAACAAGTGTCAGATTACTTGAGTCGATGTCCAAGAACCCTATCAAGTGTCGGATTATTTGAGTTGATGCTCAAAAACTTTATCAAGTGTTGGATTTTTTTGAGTTGATGCTCAAAAACCCTCAAGTGCAGTAAACTAAGCTTCACCTCGAACCATCGCATGGCCATGCAGATGTCGGCACTACTGATCAGTTTTAATCAAGTGTTTATTGTAAGAGTCGACGGTGTGATCCAAAGGTTCTCTCCCATCCAATGCAATTCTATAAATTCACGAACATTCTTATCTAATATACTAATTTTAAGTTGAATTACAGGTCCAATTCGTATCTCGTTTTGTGTGTCAATCACCACATGCTTTACGAGGATACAGTTCGGTATTATTCCGTCGATGCAAAGACATTTAATATTCAAACATATATCCGTTTCGTGTGCTCATGGCATCACGTTAAAACGGTAATATTTTATTTGGTAGGACAATTCCAAAAAAAACATGAAAGCTGTACGTCTTACCTTGGAATATAAAATATTGATATTTTGTTACTCTTTCGTGCACGTGCAAATGTGTCATATGTGTCCTATAATATAAACCCTAAATCAAAGATTTTTAGAGTTGAACCTAAGTCAGATAACTGGCTAAATAACTTGAAATAGAGAATGACCAATTATTCAGGTTTTTCGAAGATGGCTCTCTAGAATTTTTTGAAAATTTTGACAAAGTCTCATTTGTATTCTGGAGCCCAAAATTTTCACAATTTATAATAAAAGACCCGGAGCAACCCTCCGTAGAATCTCTGGGTTCGCCGACCCCTTCGGTGGAGCAACTCTCAACACCGCTAACACACGCATGTGTATATATAATAACCAAAGAAAACAAGAAAGAAACTTTCTTACCGAAACTTTTCTTTACCTTAGCAATTAATTAGCAATTCAAAATTAGCAAACTCCATTCTTAGAACTCATAGGAAATGGTTAGAAACACAAACACGTTTATAATATGAAATGAAAACAAAATTCATATATATACACAACTTCTAGATAACTAATGTATGAAATTCACTTATTAGTTTCTAAGGTGAAATCATGGTTGTCTCAAAATCCATCAACTCCCAAATAACATAAATCCCAAAATTTTTAAATGTTAAATTTTATACCAACTTAATTTCCAATATCATATTTGACTAAAATTGAGCCGATACGTCCCGAGACGTAAGACATTAATTATAGTATGTTGTGCCTAGAGTTTCCTAATTCTACAAAGTCAATTATAACATTTTCGAGCTTGCTTAATGCTGAATTTTAAAGAATAATTTAGATTAGAGCCTAAAAATAGTCGATACAACCTTGTATCATTTATGAGAACACATTATAATGTTGCCTATACAACTCTAGTTTATTAGTCTATATAATCACCTCGTACTAGTCTCACGATGCATCTAATAATGTCCAAAAATACTTTTGGACAAAAATGTTCTATCATACATTATCAATATCTTATACGATGATAGACAAATGCACATGAAAACCAAATCCTCAAAAGATTCTATGGCGGAGGAAGCGACATGACGATGTCTTCCCTGATGGATGTCACCCAAGGGGAAAGGGAGCTCGCCCGAAATTATAACGAGCGTTTCCACCAAGCAGCACTGAGGTTGCCTCCAGGCAATCCTGAGTCTACACTCATGGACATGTGCCGTAGGAACCTACTTCCGGCAGTCATCCTCTGGATTGGCGGCAGTTAATTCAAAGACTGGACATCGTTTATTATCAATGCAGTCGGCACTGAAAAGAAGGTTAAAGACGCCCGACTCCTGGGAATATAGATCCATGTCGCAGATGACGGGGAGAAATGTCCCAACAATAGCAACAGCGGCAACATCAGCCGTGAGGGAAAAGGGAAGCAGGCCATAGTGGCCAACTTAACCAAGAAGCCCGAGCAAAAGCCGGTTGAGGTTCCAAAGCCCCAGAAGACTTACTCCTTCGAAGATAACGACGTCATGCTCATCTTTGATGTGTTGATAAAGGGTGGCAAGCTTCGACTCCCTGACGTCAAGTGCCCTGTAGAGGCAGCCGAGATAAACAATCCAAAATACTGCCACTACCATCGCTACGTCCACAATGCAACGAAGGACTGCTACACCCTCAAGCGGTACATCCAGCGCCTGCTTGACACCAAGGCCCTTACCTTGGACTTCGACGACAAGACAGTTGTCGTCAACATGGTGTCCCTCCAGTTCAGTAACTTTTCCAAGACGGAAGCCCAGGACGGAGTCATACCGATCCCGAAAGCAACAATAGAGGTAGTCAATCTTCCACCAACTCGTGAACAAGCAGCCAGGCTGAAACCACTTACTACACCTTGGGACAAGATCATGTGGGTCCACCCGGATCTTGTCCCATACTTGATGCAGTAAGCAGCGCCTTCCTCCATCAAGTCTAAAGCATAAAAAACCAAGTCCTGCCACATGGTTTCTTCCATCGTTGAGTGTCACGACCCACACCCGGTATAGGGGCATGAGAGAGTGGGTACGTCCAGCCTACATCGCAGCATCGGCGGTAGAACGCTGTCTAGGTCACAATATATACTATATAACTAAATACCTGTGAATGATATCAATCTCCATAAGGAGGACAATATACATCTCATAAAATCTCATAATGTAAACTCAATCACAACAACTATAAAGTATAAGGCACGATAAAAGATAAGAAAGAATGACATAGTCAATATCATGTCTCAAAATATAGATAAAATACAGTCTAGCTGTCCAACATAAAGTCTCCACAAGTCTCAACATAAACTAAGAATAAGTCTAAACATAAACTCAATAACCTCAAATAAGTCTCAGTGCATAAGATAAATACTATCTAGATAACTGCAGGTAATGTCTCTTCTACAAGAATAGTCTCCTCTAAGATCTCTGGTGTATAATCTGCATCTATACCCGGTCCATAGTGTGTAGTGCAGAAATTCTCAAGATCCTCTGGAAAAAATATCCAGTCAGGATTGGAACGAAGTCCAAGCACTAATAGTAGTTCCACATATATTGACAAAAACTATAATACAGTGTAAAGAAATACAAGACATATATGAATAATGATAGTAAAAAATTCTGGAATAAAGAAATACTGGAGCATGTGTCATTATCAATGTACATCTAGCAATAAAATAGAAATACAAGTGCACGCTAGAACAATGAACTGGTATATAAGTGAATGCTAGAATCATGACTAGAGCATAACAAATGCTAGATCAATATACTAGAGATACATGTCAAGAACATCTAACTAAGTATGTGAAACATCAGCATATCATGTGATCGGCTTGGGACTGATCAGGCTTGCTATGTATGACTAGCTATGATTCATGTAAGGCCAGACTAACCATCCAGATAGCTATGATGCGAGCAATAGTCAGGCTAATCATACATAACAGGCTATGAGGCATGTAATGGTCAGGCTGCACCGACGTGAGGTGTGGGTGAGCTATGATGCATGTAGAGTTGGGTATGATCACATAAGCTACTAATATTTCCCCGTTTTCCCCAGCTAGCACGATGGATTCTAAATCACGACTCCTCGTGACAGCTCTCGATAAGGCCAACTTGTGTAAACAACGGTGTCAGAGTCATGTACGCTATACAACAAGAATTATAGAGATAATCAACATAATGAAAACTGTCAGAGAATGTACTCGCCTGTGGTCCTTAGCTGGCAATACCAATGTCCTGGTTCCAAAGTATCGTCTGAATGATCCAACAGTCCTATAAACATATTATATCATATAATATTGCATCAGACATTACACTAACACACAATTAAACACAATGATTTCAGAGACTACGCTTGGGTGTCATGTCTGTAGTTGCTGTGCATAACAGACAGTCAATGATATGGTCTTGCCAGTACGTCAGTATACATATGTCAGTCTGCTAACATGTTATCTGGTCACAGGTCAATGTAACTACGGGGTATCCGTGGTTACATTCAAGTTATCTAGTACCTAGACATAGTACATAATATGAACTAACATATACATAATATCCATTGGTTACAATATATAATGGATATATGTATATATATATATTTTAAAATAGAACCAATACTTGTACATACATTAGGGTGATACATACGATACATCTATATATGTATATATACTAATTGAGAGTTATACTTTATATATACATACCAAATATATTTGAACATATACTAGTACTTATAACATACATATATACCAATTAGGTTCATATACATATAGAGATATAATATGTACTTACAACACACCAATATACCATCATATACTAAATACACCACGGTTAAATATGTATGAAATACGACGATAAAATACGCATGTGTGCGTTCATGTACACGAGAGGGGACTCAAACCTGGGTACGTGGGATGAGGCGTGTGCGTCGAGGTCATCGCGGGGTGTTCGGTCGAGGGCAGTTGGATTGAACTCCGGCGATCAGCGGGCTGGCAGCGTCTCCGGTCGATCTCCGGTCGACGTGGGCTTTAGCAAGATGGCAGCGGCTGCTGCGGGTCTCCGGCGTTCAGGCGTTCGTGCTCGGGTGTTGTCGGAAGCAGCTCAGACGGTTGAGGCAAGAGCAGGCGGGTCGTGGGATGAGGCTTCCGACGTTCAGCGGTTGGAGGAATCCGGTCGACGTAGTCGGGTTCAGCGGCTTCAGGTATGCGTGCACGTGGAAGAGAACAACGACTGCGGGCGGTTCACGGCGGATTCAGGCGGTTGGAGTTCATCGGGTTGTAGGGGTGTTGGGCAGGGGGTCGCCTGACGAAGTCCGGCGTCGTGGAAGCGGTGTTGGCGAGTTGGTCGGGGCTCACGGTTTCAGCATTGTGCGGAGGAAGACGATGGCGAGGGGGTTCGTTCCGGCGAGGTTGAGGTCGATGGCGATGGGGAAAGATGATGAAAGTGGTGATGAATAGTAAGGGGAGGTGGGGTTACGGCTGATGCTTGGTTTATAAGAATAGAAAATAAAAGGAGAGTAAAGAAAGGAGTTTATATATGAAGGGGGTTTTTGGTTTGACCTAGAATGGGTTGACTTTGGTCAACTCCTTGGAAAAAGGGTCTTCTCATGGATATTTTCAATGGTTAGGATTCAAATAAATTTAAAATGAATGGCCATGATGCATTGGTTCAAGGTTTTGAGGCCATGGTTCAAAGAGATCAATGTCGTAATTTGCACACTCCCCAAAATTATAGAAAAGTACACATGAAGGAGAATTGGGTTTATTTATGTGTCATTTCTAATGGGGTAGACACCCTAATGCACTTTTGCACAAAAGTGCCCAACAATTGGAAAATTACACAAAGTTAGGATTATGGTTTTTAATTGATTAATAAATGCAATATGTGTTCTAAAATTAATTAGAAGTACAAGGGACTGAATTTTAGTGGGACACAAGTGTCATAAAGAAAGTAGACTCAGGATAGAATATTATCCTAATTTGGGTTGCTCAAAATGGGTCAAGATTGTGTCTCCAATTTCGATTGGAACACACAAGGATACAAAGTTTGATTTATATAGAATTAAATATAGTCGTTTACGACAAATGTTGTGCGACTAAAATGAAGCACAACAAGACATAGATATGAGTCACACAAAGATCAAAATAACAGTCTGGCACATCTAGGACAAGACTGTAAAATCTGTTGAAAGACAATGGCTAGTGTAGTGCTCTAATTATCGAAGCAAAGATAAAGTGCAACCATCAAATAAAAATTACAGCAATTTAAATATAATTAATTATTATGCAATCATTTACACATTAATTATGAAAAGACAAAAATACTCCTAATATAAAATATGGGGGTGACAAGTTTACCCTCCTTAAAAGAATTCCGTCCTCGAAGTTAAAATAAACTTGCACAAGAACAAACAATCAAACAATGAATTATATCTCAAGTCTCGAAGAGATACAGATACTGCTCGCGTATTTCATCCTCTCTCTCCTAGGTTGACTCTCCTGGAGAGTAATTTCTCCATGCAACATGAACCAAGGGAATAGTTTGGTTTCGTAATACTTTCTCTCTACGATCCAAGATCTTAACGGGCTGTTCAGGATAACTGAGCGTCGGTCCAACTTCGATCTTCGAGTGATCTAGTACGTGACTAAGATCTGCCATGTACCATCTCAGCCACGACACGTGGAACACATCATGCACTCCATCTAGAGCAGGCGGCAAGTCAAGTCTATAGGCCACTGCATCGACCCTTGCAAGAATGCTGAAGGGCCCAATGTATCGTGGACTAAGCTTTCCGCCTCTACCAAACTGAATTGTGCCCCATGTCGGAGAAATCCGTAGGAATACCAAATCGCCAATCTAAAATAAATAATCTTAACACGCAATCTAAAACAAAACAATCACAACCAAATAAAAACAAAACCTATACCTGAAACTCTAGGGGTCTACGGTGGCTATCGGCCCAATGCCGCTATCTGTCATGCGCCACTCGCAGTTTGTCTCTGATAAGTTTCACCTTCTCTGCTGCATCCATGACCATTTCTGGTCCTAACAAGGCTCTCTCTCCAACATTATCCCAAGATAATGGTGTACGACACCTCCGTCCATATAAAGCTTCAAATGGTGACATCTCAATGCTAGCCTGGTAGCTGTTGTTGTAAGCAAACTCTACTAGGTGTATATGATCCTCCCAAGAACCTCCAAGATCCAAAACGCAAATGCGTAACATATTTTCAAGAGTCTGAATAGTCCTTTCAGACTGTCCGTGTGTCTGGGGGTGATTACGGTACTGAACTTGAGCTGAGTGCCCAAGCTAGCCTGCAGACTCCTCCAGAAATGGGAAGTAAGACGACTATCCCGATCTGAGACAATACTCACAAGAACTCCATATAATCGGACAATCTACCATACGTATATCTCTGCTAGCTTCTCTGTCAAAGTACCCACTTTGAATGGTAAGAAGTGGGCTGATTTGGTCAACCTATCTACGATGACCCAAATCGCGTCATTTCCTCCTGGAGAACGTGGAAGTCCTCAAACGAAGTCCATAGTCACGTGCTCCCACTTCCATTCTGGAATGGGTAAAGGTTGAAGCAATCCTCCTGGCCTTTGTCGATATGCTTTTACCTGCTGGCACACTAAACATCGGGATACAAAGCGTGCTACCTCGCGCTTCATACCATACCACCATACATGCTCCCTCAAATCTTGATACATCTTGTTGGCTCCGGGATGCATCTAGTACTGAGAGCGATGTGCCTCTTACAAAACTTCTTTGCGCAGCTCTCCACTTGGCACACACATCCTCGTGCCATGCCGTAAAGATCCATCATCCGCAATAGTGAAGTCGTCTATCAATCCTGTCCGAACTTGTGTCCTGATATTCCTCAGAGTCTCATCATCATACTGTGCAGCTCTAATTCTATCCATCAACTCTGAATGTATCTGTAATCCCCACATCTGAATTCAACACCTGGAACTAGTACTTTAATTTCCAAGCTCTCAAGATCAGCTAATAAATGTCTATATGAAGTCAAGCACATAGTCATCGGATACCTGCTCAAGGCATCGGCGACTACGTTGGCCTTTCCTGAATGGTACTGTAATGAGATATCAAAGTCTTTTATCAACTCTAACCACCTTCTCTGCCTCGTGTTCAGCTCCTTCTGTGTAAATACGTACTTTAAGCTCTTGTGGTCTGTGAAGATCTCCACACACTCTCCGTACAAATAGTGTTTCCACAGCTTTAGGGCGAAGATAACTGCTGCTAACTCCAAATCGTGAGTGGGGTAGTTCTTTTCTTGAGGGCATAATTGTCTTGAAGCATAGGAAATTACTTTCCTGTGTTGTTGAAGAACACATCCCAACCCTCTTCCTGAAGCATCACTGTAGATAGTGAATCCACCTGTCCCTGATGGCAACGTCAAAACTGGTGCTATCGTCAATCTCTTCTTCAGCTCATCAAATACGGCTTGACATTCCTCTGTCCAGACAAATTCCATATCTTTCTTGGTCAGCCTAGTCATTGGTTCTGCAAACTTGGAGAAGTCTTATACAAATCTTCTGTAGTATCCTGCTAGTTCGAGAAAGCTCCTGATCTCGGCTACCAAACTGGGGGTAGCCCATGACTCCACTGCTTCGATCTTCTTTGGGTTAACTGAGATTCCGTTACCTGTCACCATGTGTCCAAGAAATTCTACCTTTTCAAGGAAGAACTCACACTTTGAAAGCTTTTCGTACAACTCCTCTCTCCTGAGAGTCTCCAAGACCATCCTCAGGTGATCTTCATGCTCTTCTGGGGTCTTCGAATATATTATAATGTCGTCAATAAACACCACTACGAACTTGTCAAGGTACTGGTGGAATACCTTGTTCATCAAGTTCATGAATACTGATGGTACATTGGTTAAACCAAACGACATTACTGTGAATTCAAACTGGCCATATCTGGTCTGAAAGGCTGTCTTCGGTATGTCTTCATTCTTCACCTTCACCTGGTGATAGCCTGACCTCAAGTCTATCTTTGAAAATACCTTCGCTCCATTCAATTGATCGAAAAGATCATCTATCCTCGACAGCGGGTATTTGTTCTTGATAGTGAGGTTATTCAGAGCTCTATAGTCGATATACATGCGTACCGTGCCGTCCTTCTTCAGTACAAACAATACCGGTGCTCCCCATGGCGATGAACTGGATCTAATGAAACCTTTATCTTGCAGCTCCTCAACTTGCTTCTTTAGTTCTACCAACTCGTTGTTGTTGACTCTATAGACATGTTACGAAATAGGCTCCGCTCCTGGTATCAAGTCTATAGAGAATTCAACATCTCTGTCTGGCGGCAAACCTGGCAACTCCTCTGGAAATACATCCAGGAACTCTGCTATAAGTGGATGTGGTAACTTCTCTTCTTCTATCCTGGCTCCACAAAAAGTGCCTCTACTTCACTTCTCTGCTCCTCTGGTGATCTCGAACTCTGGCTCTCCTGGTGGTCGAAATACTACTCTACCTCTGTGACAATCTATAGAAGCATGGTATTTACTCACCCAGTTCATTTCGAGTACAATATCGTATCCCGGAAGTGGAATGACGAGTAAACTCACGCTCAACTCTCGGCCTTCCAATGATACTCTCCGATCCTTGCAATGATCACGGACTAGGATAATGCCTCCTCCTGTCGTGATCTTGCAAGTCCTATCTAATGGTTCCATTTCTAAACGATGCTTAAGGGCATAAGATACATATACGAAACTATTGGAAGCGCCAAAATCAAATAATGCAAGTGCTGGAATAGAATCGAGTAAAACTGAACCTGAAATTATGTCTCCAGCTGGCTCGGCCTCCTCAGTAGTCATGGCGTAAGCTCATCCCTGTGATGCTCCTCTCTACTGCTGCTAGTGCTGAGCAAACCTCTGCTGCTGTGGTGGAAGTGGAGGTCCTCTCTGCTGGCCTCCTGGTACAGTAGGTGCTCTGGTTGGTCCTCTCTAAGCTGCTGCTCCTCTCTAGCGAGTCTGAATAGCTGGGCAGTCTCTTAGCTGATTTGCTGATGTGACTAGAAAGTTCCCAGCCTCTTCCGGCAGATTTCTATACTATGTCCCATCTTTCCGCAATACGCACACTGGGCAACGAGCTGATTTTGTCTCTGTGGCTGCTGATGCTGGATGTGTTCTCGAACTGGTACTTGTTGCTGGTTGCTGCTGGTACGGCCTTTGTTGTTGTTGTTGTTGAAAGTGTGGGCGCTTGGCCGGTCCTGTGTTGCCACCTGTTGTTCCAGAAGTGTCGCGTCCTCTCTTGGGCCTGAGGTCCAAGTCATCTTCGACAATATGGGCATCAATCAGAATGCCCTCAAATATAGCAGTACGTTGTCCCAAAGTACGAGACTCGATCTCTCTATTCAATCCCTTTCTGAATTTTTGTGCTCTATCTCCTGGGTCTCGAATCATCGATGGCGCGAATCGACTCAATCGATAAAACTCTGCGGCGTATTTGTCGAATGACATGCCTCCTTGGATTAAGTCATGGAACTGACTTTCTAATGCTCCCAAAGCTACGTCAGGAAAGAATTTTACCTTCAAGAGCTCCTTAAAGTCCTCCAAAGTAAGTCCTTCAACAACGAGTCTCGGCTTTGTATGATACCACGTCAGCGCGATATTAAATATCTGACTGCTAGCGGCTTCGATTTGAAGGATCTTCGGAATCTTTGCTAAGTGCAAGTCCCTCTCTATGTCCTCTAACCAATCATCAACATAAAGTATTCCTTCTGTGCCTTTGAACTCTCAAGGCATCATCCTCTTAAAGTCCACTATGGTACCTGGCCTTTGTTGTTGCTGGCCATGATGCTGCGGTTGTCGTGCTACTCTCTCCACAGCCTGGAGAGCCACCTGATGAGCATTCTCCATGCTCTCTCGCATCAGCTCTATCTGCGCCTGGTGTGCTTCTACTTGCACTCTCTGAGCCTCAGCTTGAACACGCTGAGCTTCTGCTATTACTCTTTGTGCCTCTAGCATGCCCTGGATCAGTGCGAACATCTGTGCTCCGTCAGTGGGCACTCCTCCGGGAATCGGTATCGGTGGTGGTGGAAAGTTGTCCGTCATAGCTGGGGCAATCCTCTGAATAGGTGGAGGAGGAATCCCGTTAGCTGCAGATACTCCCACATGAACAGGAGATGTAGGAGGAACTCCATGTGTCTGTTCGTCAGGTCGAGAGGTGGCAGACCTCTCTGAAATTGATGCTCCTACTCTCATAGATCTAGTATTCGGCGGCATCCTAAATTTAGATCAAAAGAATCAATTAAGGTGATAGATACGATGTTATCAAGGAAGGACAATAAAATGCTAAGGGAAGCAACCAACTAGAATAATATTGTGAAGATCAGAATTCCTAGTGTGATTGAGTATACACTCATCATAAATCCTATTTCCTATATCCTATTGCAGGCTCACAGCAGTACAACTAAGTTATCGCACTACCACGATATCGCACAATTTGCGAAACTCGACCTGCATAGGCCACCACTAAAAATGTGTCACGACCCGCACCCGGTATAGGGGCACGAGAGCGTGGGTACGTCCAGCCTATGCCGCAGCATCGGCGGTAGAATGCTGTCTAGGTCACAATATATACTATATAACTAAATACATGTCAATGATATCAATCTCCATAAGGATGACAATATACATCTCACAATATCTCATAATGTAAACTCAATCACAACAACTATAAAGTATAAGGCATGATAAAAGATAAGAAAGAATGACATAGTCAACACCATGTCTCAAAATATAGATAAAACACAGTCTAGCTGTCCAACATAAAGTCTCAACAAGTCTCAACATAAACAAAGAATAAGTCTAAACATAAACTCAATAACCTCAAATAAGTCTCAATACATAAGATAAATACTATCTAGATAGCTGCAGGTAATGTCTCTTCTACAGGAATAGTCTCCTCTAAGATCTCTAGTGTGTAATCTGCATCTATACCCGGTCCATAGTGTGTAGTGCAGAAATCCTCAAGATCCTCTGGAAAAAATATCCAGTCAGGATTGGAACGAAGTACAAGCACTAACAACAGTTCTACATATATTGACAAAAACTATAATATAGTGTAAAGAAATACAAGACAGATATGAATACTGGCAATAAGAAATACTGGAATAAAGAAATACTGGAGCATGTGTCATCATCAATGTACATCTAGCAATGAAATAGAAATACAAGTGTACGCTAGAATAATGAACTGGTATATAAGTGAATGTTAGAATCATGACTAGAACATAAGAAATGCTAGATCAATATACTAGAGATACATGTCAAGAATATCTACCTAAGTGTGTGATACATCAACATATCATGTGATCGGCTTGGGACTGATCAGGCTTGCTATGTATGACTAGCTATGATTCATGTAAGGTCAGGCTAACCATCCGGATAGCTATGGTGCGAGCAATAGTCAGGCTAATCATACATAACAGGCTATGAGGCATGTAATGGTCAGGTTGCACCGACGTGAGGTGTGGGTGAGCTATGATGCATGTAGAGTTGGGTATGATCACATAAGCTACTAATATTTTCCTATTTTCCCCAGCTAGCACAATGGATTCCAAATCACGACTCCTCATGACAGGTCTCGATAAGGCCAACTCGTGTAAACAACAGTGTCAGAGTCATGTACGCTATACAACAAGAATTATAGAGATAATCAATATAATAAAAACTGTCAGAGAATATACTCGCCTGTGGTCCTTAGCTGGCAATACCAATGTCCTTGTTCCAAAGTATCGTCTGAATGATCCAACAGTCCTATAGACATATCATATCATATCATATTGCATCAGACATTACACTAACACACAATCAAACACAATGATCTCAGAGACTACGCTAGGGTGTCATGTCTGTAGTTGCTGTGCATAACAGACAGTCAATGATACGGTCTTGCCAGTGCGTCAGTGTATATATGTTAGTCTGCTAACATGTTATCTGGTCACAGGTCAATGTAACTACGGGGTATCCGTGGTTACATTCAAGTCATCTAGTACCTAGACATAGTACATAATATGAACTAACATATACATAATATCCATTGGTTACAATATATATATATATATATATATATATATATATATATATATATATATATATATATATATATAGAATCAATACTTGTACATATATTAGGGAGATACATACAATACATCTATATATGTATATATACTAATTGAGAGTTATACTTTATATATACATACCAAATACATTTGAACATATACTAGTACTTATAACATACATATATATCAATTAGGTTCATATACATATAGAGATATAATATGTACTTACAACACACCAATATACCATCATATACAAAATATACTACGGTTAAATATGTATGAAATACGACAATAAAATACGAGTATGCGCGTTCATGTACGCAAGAGGGGACTCGAACCTGGGTACGTGGGATGAGGCGTGTGCGTCGAGGTCATCGCGGGGTGTTCGGTCGAGGGTAGTTGGGTTAAATTCCGGCGATCAGCGGGTTGGCAGCGTCTCCGATCGATCTTTGGTCGACGTGGGCTTTAGCAAGATGGCAGCGGCTACTGCGGGTCTCCGGCGTTCAGGCGTTCGTGCTCGGGTGTTGTCGAAAGCGGCTCAGACGGTTGAGGCGAGAGCAGGCGGGTCGTGGGATGAGGCTTTCGGCGTTCAGCGGTTGGAGGAATCCGGTTGATGTAGTCGGGTTCAGCGGCTTTAGGTATGCGTGCATGTGGAAGAGAACGACGGCTGCGGGCGGTTCCTGGCGGATTCAGGCAGTTGGAGTTCATCGGGTTGTGGGGGTGTTGGGCAACGGGTCGCCTGACGAAGTCCAACGTCATGGAAGCGATGGAGGCGAGTTGGTCGGGGCTCACGGTTTCAGCCTTGTGCGTAGGAAGACGACGGTGAGGGGGTTTGTTCCGGCGAGGTTGAGGTCGACGGCGATGGGGAAAGATGATGAAAGTTGTGATGAATAGTAAGGGGAGGTGGGGTTACGGCTGATGCTTGGTTTATAGGAATATAAAATAAAAGGGGAGTAAAGAAATGAGTTTATATATGAAGGGGGTTTTGGTTGACCTAGAAAGGGTTAACTTTGGTCAACTCCTTGGAAAAAGGGTCTTCTCATGGATATTTTCAATGGTTAGGATTCAAATAAATTTAAAATAAATGGCCATGATGCATTGGTTCAAGGTTTTGAGGCTATGGTTCAAAGAGATCAATGTCGTAATTTGCACACTCCCAAAAATTATGAAAAAGTACACATGAAGGAGAATTGGGTTTATTTACGTGTCGTGTCCAACGAGGTAGATACCCTAATGCACTTTTGCACAAAATTGCCCAACAATTGGAAAATTACACAAAGTTAGGATTATGGTTTTAATTGATTAAAATAAATGCAATATGTGTTCTAAAATTAATTAGAAGTACAAGGGACTGAATTTAAGTGGGACACAAGTGTCATAAAGAAAGTAGACTCAGGATAGAATATTATCCTAATTTGGGTTGCTCAAAATGGATCGAGATTGTGTCTCCAATTTCGATTGGAACACACAAGGATACAAAGTTTGATTTATATAGAATTAAATATAGTTGTTTGCGACGAATGTTGTGTGACTAAATAAAACACAATAAGACATAGTTATGAGTCACACAAAGATCAAAATAACAGTCTGGCACGTCTAGGACAAGGGTGTGAAATCCGTTGGAAGACAATGGCTAGTGTAGTGCTCTAATTATCGAAGCAACGATAAAGTGCAACCATCAAATAAAAATCATATCAATTTAAATATAATTAATTATCATGCAATTATTTACACATTAATTATGAAAAGACGAAAATATCCCTAATCTGAAATATGGGGGTGACACTGAGGAGGCCTGGGCAGGGGCAAACAGGTCGGGCCTTGCCTACCAGCGAGATTATAAATCTCCCGATGTCAATGCACCTCCAACTACGGTACCTATTATGTCTGATCCGGGTCCATATCAACCCCCACCAGCGGACAAGTCCAAACAAAAAGAGAGATGCTTCGACAAGCCATTGCGTAAAGAAACGTATCAGGGACTAGAAAAGCCCTACAACTTTGACTTCTTGGCTCAACTCGCCAATACCCCGACAAAGTTGTCACTATTTGAGCTTCTCCGACTCTCCAGAGACACCCAAAATGCTCTGAGTGAGGCATTGAGAAAATTTTATGCCTACATGGCACAAGTCAATCTGTCAGCAGAGGATTATGTCGCATGCCCCCACTACAACAATGTGACGGAAGTGGTGCCCAACATCACGTTTTCATAACATGGCATATTGCTAAAAAATAACCGGCATGATCGTTCCCTGTACTGCACAGGGTACATTGGTGCCATAAAGGTGAACCAGATGTACATCGATCCTGGTTCGTCAATCAGCATCATTCTACGGAGTCTGCTTTAGACCTTGGGCATTCCGATGCATCGCCTGGAAACCACCAATACTGCCATCACTGGCTTCAACGCAGGAAGAAGCTACCCTCTGGGCAAGATTTGCCTGAAATATTAAATTGGCGACTTGAAAACCGAGGTCACTTGATACGTCATAGACGTGGACGTATTCTACAATATCCTGTTGGGGAGGCCATGGATACAAGAATACATGATCATGCTATCAACCCTACACCAATGTCTAAAGTACGTAGACGATCATGGCACGTTCAAGATGGAGTTTGCAATTGTCGATCCTTTCAAGGGGATCGAGACCTACTACTCTGACGCACTCTTATACAAGTAAGTCCACCAAGATGAAGGTGGTAATGATGCTAACGATGAGGTAGAGGCCGGGACAGTATCGGATGAACCTTTAGGAGTACATCTAAAGGCACGTGCTCCTGACACAACCTCTCCCCTCATCGTAAAACTGTGCAGGAAGGCACCCGACCCCCTGGTTGTTCGTCTTCATAGGCCAAGCCGATCATCAAAGGAAGATCCAACGTCATATACCACGCCCGAACCTCTGGTCGTTCGCCTTCATAGGCCAAGATGATCACCAAAGGAAAATTTGGTACCATCCACTACACCCGAACCACTGGTCGTTCGCCTTCATAGGTCGAGTCGACCGCCGAAGGATGCTCTGTTACCTCTTACCGCATCTGAGCCTCTGGTAGTAAAGTTGTGCAAAAATCCTGTCATGCCCCAGTCCCAAAATACCGAGGGACTAGCCATGTGGCAATGACCAGCAGCACAACTCCAACAGGCAAACCCAATTTAATGGACCTGTTAGAGTGCACTTAAGCTATAAAACAAATACAATGGTCTAAGATACATGTCACAGTCTAATTCTAATCTCATCTACAGAAAGTAAACATAATTCAATATGATAGACTAATCAATAAAAAGAAATATAGTCCATCAATAAGTCTCAATAAAAAGTGTCTTGGAGAACAATCCGATAATAAGTCAATACAATAACCCAAGAGTCAAGATAAATAATAACTGAAAGCAGAAATAACTGAGTATATAATAAAATACTCAAGAGAAATCCTCTGGCACAACCTCGTCTTCTGGTGCCAGTACTGCTCCAGCGTCAGCTCGTGTTCCGTATACCTCGGGGTATTCCTCTTATGCTATACCTGGGGATATAATCCGGATCCAGGTCCTCAAAGGACATAGCAAGTTACAAGAATAACTCAAGCCAAATAAAATACAGTATATAAAATATAGATCTTAGGGCAAGCTATGTAACCAGCTATGTGAAATGCAAATAAGAGCATCACTAGTACTCAGGCTGAGACTACTACAAGCTCTGTGTCGGGGAGCCGGTAGCAGTAATATCACGTAATAGGCCAAGCTCTGGAACAGAGACTAAAGCACTACAATAATAAATATATATGTATGTAATCAGCCTGTAGCCTATGTGTCTCTCCCCACCTTATATACTAAAGCAGTAATATCACGTAATAGGCCAAGCTCATGTCCACGACATCTCATGTCCATAACACGCAAGATCATGACCTCTAGCTAGTACAACGAGTCATAATAATATCTATGTATATGCAAGTCTTATGTCACGAATCCTGTAAGCCTATACAGAATCACCATGAATAACTCATAAAAGATTTTGTTACATGAATAGTGTCAAGTATCCTATGGTATGACATACTTGGTAAAGCAAGCACGTAAAATATATAGGATCGTGATATCAACTCTCTAAGTGACGTTACACGACTCCGCGTACGGCGTCAACACCTAAATTTTGTTCAGACGTTAAGCAACGTCTCACGGTCCTAGGTTGAATAGGTACATCACAGAAGTAACTCAAGCAAATAATATTAAAGAAACTACTGCAAGTTTGGTAAGGTACACTTGCCTGGGTTCTGAACTCCTTCAGTTGCTCCTGTAACAGTAAAATATCCAGGTAAGCCTCCGAATGCTGAAACAAACATTACTATCGCTCTCAGAATACATGAAATAAGCTAGGATTGACTACCCATAAGTCCAATTTGGACACAGGGACAGAATTTACAGTTTTTGGTCAAAGCGGGGTCCACATGTAGCCCACTTTGCACCAAAAAATATGTCAGAGATAAAGTTCTCCAAATTTGTTAAACTTAGTGTCTACGAGTCCAGAACAATGATACAAATTCAACAGAATATGTATAATTGGATTCTGATGAGCCGGTCACAAAATCGTCCGTCAAGTGAAACCGTAGGGCCCACAAAAATGGGGTTTCGTCAACGTTTTCAGAATCAACCCAAACTTGGGTCACAAGACCAGCGTAACTCTATGAATCTGATGGCATAAGTTTCGTTGCAAAATAACAAGCACACACAAAATTATGATGAGTGTCAGAACTGGCCGATACAGGACTTTTCGACGGATACGTGTCAATTTCGGTGTACACGCACATCCAAATCAACTTCCACGAAATCCTATATGTCCGCATTGATGATACGCGTATTTATATGTAATTTGCACACGACGAAGTCACCTCGTTTAGCGGGACACACCCTATTTCAGAAAATTTTAGATTTAAAAAACCAAGTTTTTGGTCAACTTCAACCACGAATAAAACACATCATACAAATAATTAAAATAAATTATTTAAAGAGATTAAATCTCAGTTATGTTATTTAAATTACTGTTCAAGTGGAATTTAAAAAATATTAATTAAGTTGGAGGAAAAATGGCCATGAACATGGGTGTTTGGGATACTTTTCTGAACTATAAATTGGGTCATTTTTTCCTATATTGCGTCGCGAATAGCGACCGACACAGGACACGATACCCCGAACTAATTATAGGGTTCAAGAGAGTCATGTGTTCTTCGTATAGGATTCGACAGATCAATATTTGGATAACTGTACACAGAGATACGGGAGTGGGAAGAAGGGTACCTCACTGCTTGCTACTGTTCGGGAATTCGGGCAACTTGCGGCGGCAAATTTGCGACGGTGGTGCACGGCAGTCCGGCGTCGCCGTCGGTGGTGGCTTGTCGGGAATGAAAGAGGGTTTGATGGTGGATGAGGGGGTGAGTTTCGATGTTTATATAGGGGTCAGAGTGGCCTGTTACAAGGAGGTGAAAGGGGGGGTCGGCCGGTCGGGGAGAGGAAAGGAACGTGTAGCAGTTTCTGAAGTTTAAAGGGTTTGTGGGTCTGGTCGGGTCGCGGGTTGGTGGGTCGAGTAGGATCCGGGTCCGATTGGTCTGGGTTGGTCTAGGATGGTTTGGTTTGGTTCAGTTTGGTTTGGTTTGGTTTGGGTTGGTTTAAGCTGGTTTATTATATATAGGTCATAAAAATAGTTTTTGAGCCCAATAAATTCCAAAAAAATTACACAATACTCTATTATTAATTATACACCCAAAAATATTTTTTTTTCAATATTTTAATAATTAATTTAATACTCAAAAATAAATTTATGAGCAATCATTTATTATAATTAATTAAAAATTACAAAAAATCTCCAAAAACTCAAAAATTCATAATTTCAATAATTAAAATTCTATAAATTAATTTCTAAAAATCTGGGTATTTACAATCTACCCACCTTAAAAGAATTACGTCCTCGCAATGAAGAAAATAAAACATAATCGGTCAAGAAAAGGTTTGCTCCAGAAGAGATAACACGGTTGCAAGACATGTTTGTTGAAGCACGACACAAAGGATAAGGAACCATGAACAAGGAAAAATTGAGAGGAAGAGTGAGAGTTTTTTCAAGCAGAACACGTAGGGAAGAAAGAAAAACTTTTCCCTAGGCAATGAGAGATAAGTAACTCAAGAGTAAAGGAGCCTGGTTAGAGCGAAGATCAACTACAACTTATGTAAACTTGGGTACCAGTGACATATTACTAATCTAAATTAACAAGTTCATGCTAGCATAATACTAGGTATAGGCTAGGAAATGGAACTAACAAGCACATGTTAAAGTATTACTAGGAATATT
Organism: Iris macrosiphon; assembly: GCA_036927795.1. NCBI lineage: Eukaryota > Viridiplantae > Streptophyta > Magnoliopsida > Asparagales > Iridaceae > Iris > Iris macrosiphon. The sequence continues at coordinate 28,211,322 of JAYESA010000002.1, read as the reverse complement.
TGCTATTATCGATAGCTATGATAAAACTATATCTTACTCATATTCGCTACTCCTCGAGTCTGTGCCTCCTCCACTGTCATCGCAAAAGCCTGTCCACATCCTTGTGGTGGTGTCCTCTACTGTTACTAGGCCTGCTGGAAGAGTGCTGTCTGCGATGCCAAGGGTGGCCTCGGCTGATATCCTTTCGGTGTTGGTAAAACTTGTTTGTTTACTATCGGTGCTCCCTCTCGACGCTCAGGACAATCCTTGGCTGAATGTTTGTCGGATCCGCAAATCAAACATAATCCCAGCTTGCGTCTGCACTTACTCTCGTAATGACCTCGTTTGCCACAATATTGACATGTAGACAGTGCCTGCGGAGATGCTCTGGGTGGCTAGTGCATGTGAGGTCTCTTTGTAGCTTCTCCCTGGTGCTCTGGCTGGTGCTTATGTGAACGACCATTTCTGGCTTGACTCTCTCCTGGTGACGTACTCCATGGGTCAGGCTGCAGCAAGGACGTCCCTATAAGTTGTTGCAATAGAGCTGATTAATTTCTGTAGCTTAGAGCTAAGTCCGTCAAAGAACTTCTCCGCTCGGCATTGCTGGGCCTCTTGATGAACCTACTGTTGGGCTTGCATCATTGTGTAGAACATTTGGATCATCTGTTGTCTGTCTATAGGCTGTCCTGGTGGAAAAAGGGCATTTGTGGAGTAAACTGCGGCGGTGGTGGAATGTCGTCTCACCGGAACCTCGAGGCGTGCTGATCTGCTTGATTGCTTTGTTGAGTGGATGGATCTCCACCCAATGGTGTCACTCCATTATTGTAAGTGACCACAACACCTTGTGGTGTACTCGCGATAGTCTCATCGCTGGCTTGTGGATCCATTAGAGTGCACTTAAGCTGTAAAATAAATACAATGGTCTAAGATACATGTGACAGTCTAATTCTAATCTTATACACAGAAAGTAAACACAATTTAATATTATAGACTAATCAATAAAAAGAAATATAGTCCATCAACAAGTCTTAATAAAAAGTATCTCGGGGAACACCCCGATAATAAGTCAATACAATAATCCAAGAGTCAAAATAAAGAATAATTGGAAGCAGAAATAACTGAGTATATAATAGAATACTTAGGAGAAATCCTCTAGCAAAACCTTGTCTTCGTATGTTATTTTACATTGATTATTTATCTGCTATTGTAGCCTAGTTTTTATAGACTCATACTTCTTCTCGAGTCTATTCGAGTTAGTGTGCTATTGGGCGGCCGACTTTAGCATATATAGCTCTTTCTTGTATACTTCTGTACATTGTGGATTGAGACATAGAGATTTACATTTAGGGGATATCTAGATAGTGTCCTTTATATTATACAGCTTATACATATTCGAGTCAGACCAGAGTCTGGTTGAATGCGTAGCTGGCGTGTCACGTATTTCTGGTCTTACATATTTTGGGACTGGGGCATGACATATTTTTGTGGTGGCCCATGCAGGTCAGAATTAAATCGTCTTGGTCACCTGACTGTGCCAAGCGAGCCTATAAATTAGGAATAGATATTATGATTGTTGAATAGGATCTCAATCCATAAACGATTTTAAAAACTTATTTTGTATGTGATTATCGCCCTTGGACTTCCAATTTATAATCGTTCAATTTTCATCAATATCGTTATCTTTATTTCTCATCCCCTATTGTTCGGAAAGATGAATGCTTATGACTAATGATTTCCCTCCAGAAGAAGATCTAAGTCCGACGATAGAAGACAAAATTCGTATAACATTCTCTGAGAAGATTGTTACCCTGAGTAGGATAGATTAATAGGTTCTTTAGATTCTAGAACTAGTATGAAAGGGTAGCAAGAGAATTAGAACCAGTAGTACCCTATTCGTAGTTGAGATAGCAGTGATCTTGGAAGTACTGGGAGCTGGAAGGATTGTTGATCATTACCTAGAATAATTTATGGAGGTGCATAGCCCGATGCTAGGAATTAGTTGTTATAAATGATAGCAATACCAGGAATGATATTATGGACTAGAGGAGATAAAATTTCAGGCTCTCACTTGGAAGATAATGATCTAATTCCAGGAATTCTAGTATGCGCTTGGGTGATACCATTATTGTACTATATGACTTGGAGAGATGAATAACGAAATAAAGAAATTTGAGGAATAAAATTTTTGGGAAAGCCTTGAGGAGAAGAGAAATTATACATTAGGCAAGGAAACATTTTCTTTTGAGGATTGATGTTGAAAACAGAATAGGAGAAGTTATCTTGAGGTTAAAGTCTAGACAATGACATCGTCCTAGCATGAGTTGGTTGAGCCAATACCACGAGACGCTGGATTGTCGACGTGGTTGTATTATTTTTTTGACCACCAGGTTACCCTGAGTTGAGTTTCTTCAGGGAGCCCAGGAGTATGGTGCCCATCTACCTTAGGGGAACACAATGCAAAGTGAACCAGTGTACTCCCGCATTATATAAGTGTTTGAGGATATGGTTTTAGAGAATCTTCCAGGCCTGCCACCTGACAGAGAGATAGAGTTGCTATAGAGTTGACTCCAAGAGCCGAGCCAGTTATTTACTCGTCTTCAGACTAGCACCAATAGAGTTGGTTGAGTTGAAGGTCCATAGTAAAGGATCTCTTAGACAAGGGTTTCAGTCGGGCTAGTGTATCTCCATGGAGAGCACCCATTCTATTTGTATCGAAGAAGGACGGGACGGTACGCTTGTGTATCGATTACAGGGCGCTAAATGCTGTAACGATAAAGAACAAGTATCCACTGCAGCGCATCGATGATTTTTTTCTAATCAGCTAAGTGGCGCAGATGTATTCTCAAAGACTGATCTCAGATCCGGTTATCATCATATCAAGGTACGGAAATAGAACATTCCTAAGATGACTTTTCGAACGAAGTATGGACACTATGAGTTTCTAGTCATGCCGTTTGGTTTTAACCAACGTGCCAGCAGTATTTATGAGCTTAAGGAACAATGTTTTCCACCAGTACTTGGATAAGTTCGTGGTGGTAGTTATCGATGATATCGTGGTAAATTCTAAGAGCTAGGAGGAGCACGAGAGGCATCTCAGGATCGTGTTGGAGAAGCTGAGGCAGGAGAGGCTGTACGCCAAGCTCCACAAATATGAGTTACGTTTGGATAAAGTACCCTTCTTAGGATACAAAATCACCAGAGATGGACTAGCAGTTGACCTGGAGAAGATAGTTGCAGTTGAGACAGGGCCAACCCCTGTACCTGTTACAGAGATTAGGAGCTTCCTCGGGCTTGTCGAATATTATCAAAGGTTCGTAGAAAATTCTTGAGGATTGTTGCGCCTATGACGCGACTGACGCATAAAGGCGGGGAGTTTATCTGGACTGAAGAGTGTCAGATGGCTTTTGATGAGCTGAAGAAGCGTCTGACATCAACACCGATTTTGATACTACCTTTATAGTGAGCATGTTGAGATTATACAGAACACCAAAAAGTCTGAAGTATGTCTACACACAGAGGGAGCTCAACATAGGACAGAGGCACTGGCTAGAATTTATGACAAATTATAATATCGAGGTTGCAGTACCACCCTGGCAAGGCGAATGTAGTAGCAGATGCCTTAAGCAAGAAGCCTATGGCATATTTTTATGACTCATTGCCAATTGTTAGAGGATTTTCAGGAACTCAGAATTTAGATTGTGTTGCCAGGCATGGATGGACAGATGGCCAGTCTCAAGATTCAGTCTACTTTGATTGAGAGGATCAAGGCAGCCCTGCCTACAAATACGAGATTTTGACGTCTACGAGAGAGGACAGAGGCCGACATGCAAACGAGACTCAGGATTCATGAAGACGGAACATTGAGGTATAGAGTTCGCCTATGCGTTTCGAGTGGCGAGCTACGCCAAGAGTTGATGACCGAGGCTCATAGCTCGATTATCCTATTCATCCCGGGAGTACGAAGATGTACCGAGATTTGAGGCAACATGACTGGTAGCATGTGATGAAGAGAGAGATTGCGAGATTCATGTCAAGATGCTTGGTATGTCAGCAAGACAAGACTGAATAACACATAACTGCAGGACTATTGCAGCCGCTTCCCATTCCCGAGTGAAAGTGGGAACATATTACCATAGACTTCGTCACAGGATTCCCGCAGAGCCCTAGCGGAAAGGATTCAGTTTGGATTGTCGTAGACAGACTCACCAAGTCTGCACATTTCTTGTCCTTCAGAGTTGGGCAGTCCACGGAGATATTAGCTGGCATGTATATGAGGCAGATAGTACGACTACATGGAGTGCCTGTCAGCATCATATCGGATCGTGATTCCAGATTTATGTCGAATTTTTGGCAGAGTATGCAGGAGAGCCTAGAAACTCGTCTCAAGTTCAGTCCTGCATATCATCCACAGACTGATGGTCAGTCAGAGCGCACGATACAGATATTAGAGGATATATTAAGAGCGTACATGATTGATTTTGGAGGATCTTGGGAGGACCACCTACACTTGGTGAAATTCTCCTACAATAACAGCTACCAGACTAGCATACAGATGGCACCTTATGAGGCACTGTACGGCAGGAAATGTAGGTCGCCAGTTTGTTGGAGTAACGTGGGAGAGCGTCAGATACTTGGTCCAGAGTTGGTAACACAGACAATAGAGAAGGTCAAGCAGATTCAGAGCCACCTGCGTACAGCACAAGACAGACAAAAATATTGGGCAAATGCGCACCGCAGACCATTGGAGTTCAAGAAGGGTGACCATATATTTTTGAGGATATCGCCTACTCGGGGTACCATCAGATTCGGAGGCAGAGGCAAGCTGAGTCCGAGGTACATCGGGCCTTTTGACATCTTGGAACGAGTTGGCGAAGTGGCTTACCGTCTTGCATTGCCTCCATCATTAGAAGGAGTGCATGACGTATTTCACGTATCGCAGCTGAGGATATATGTGGCAGACCCTAGCCACGTGCTTGATCATTCGGAGATTACAGTCGGGCCCAGTCTATCTTACGTAGAGCAGCCAATTGAGATCCTCGATCGCAGCGAGAAGACTTTGAGAGGGTAGACTATTCGACTGGTCAGAGTTGTATGGAAGCATCGTTCGCCAGGCGAGTCTACCTGGGAGCACGAGGATTCCATTCGACAGCGGTTCCCTTATTTATTTGAGGAGCAAGGTACGAATTTACATACGGCATTTGATTACTAGATGTTTTTAAATTCTCTTAGCTATTATCGTGCTTTACTTTTAATTTCGGGGACGAAATTTTTCTAAGTTGGGAAGAATGTAAACCCCCTCGATTAATTCTATAGATAGTTAGGTATGGATTGGGAAAATTTTGGATTAGCAGCAGATGTTGAGGTTTAGAGTAGAGTTATTTTTGCCTGTTATTTTATTAATTAGACCCTTGGTGCGCCCTACCATTGCTTAATTATTCGGAGCCCAGTATCAGCCCATAAATTCCATCGAACTATTGTACTTTTGACTTAACTCGCCAATTTAGGCACTGGACTTTTCCGTCACACAAAATCAAATCGGTTGTACCTTAAATTAATCGCACAATTTTCCGTATCCTAAATCTCATATTTAATTCCGTGTCCGACACCTGTGTCGTTACCCTTAATTTTGAGATACCAACTTAACCCGTTGAGCCGGACCAACTAAAGGGTCCAAGACTGACTCCAAGCCCCCACCATTTTTGACCCTTGCGTCATTTCTAAATTTTGACCCCAAGTGCCCCCATTTAATTTAAAAGTGCGGGACACTTTAATTCTATTTAAATCAGGGATACCAATTTTGTCTAATCCTATTTTAACTCCCAATTAATCCCAATGCCCATTTAATTAAACCCATGCCAAATACATCACCAACCCCTATAAAGTGTCTCTTCCTACACTCTTTCCCAAGCAGGCCCTAATCCCAACACCTAGGGAAATCCCCCTCTCTCTCTCCTCCCTCAACCACCTAGAAAACTGAACCCATACATATTTCTTCTTTTTCTTCTTCCTTTCTTCTTCTTCTTCCTTTCTTTTTTCTGTAAAGGAAGCCTCCCTCCGGCCGACTGATCCTAACTCCGGCGGCTGACCCACTCCCGCGACTGTGCACCACCGCACCCCGCTCGAGCCTGTGCATCGACTGACCCCGCTCAAGCCGCACTCTCCTCCGCTCGAGCCGCTCCACCATCGGTCCGGCTGTAGTTTCCCCCCCGGCTCCATTGTGTAGTTGCAGTCCCCCATCCGACTGACTCCGGCCCTACTCCGCCGCTCGAGCCGCACTCTCCAACCCTCGGCGGCTCCGGCCTGTTCCACCCAGTTCGGCTTCAACCACTCCCCATTCTCCTCCTCTCCACCCGCTCGAGCCTTTGCTCCGGCGAGTCCGGCTTCAGACCAGTCCCCCGACTCCAGTGTTCCTCCAACACGAGCTATCCACCACCACTTCCTCCACTCTTCTTCTCTGGCGAGTTTTCGGTCATCACCCCCCGCACCACCTCACTCCGGCCAGCGACCCACCTCGCCGTTGAGGTATACCTCTCCCCTCACCCATGTCTTTTATTTATATATTATTTTTAGTTAAGTTATGATTAGGGTTTTTACATGTGGTTAGTTAGGGTTCTTAACACAAAATGTATGTGAGGATTAGGGTTCTTGATATATATGGTTGTGTACCTTAGCTAAGCTTGTGTTTAAATTATGGTTGTGTTGATGTAGTATAGTATAGATGAGCATGTGATGATATTATGAGATTGGGATTAATGGTGAGTTTAGGGTTTGATTTAAATTTGAGGTTATGAATATTTTGCATGGTTGAAAAATAAATGCTAAATCAACTATTTACGGTTTAAATAGGGTTTGATTGAGGATATGAAATACATGTATGTGAGGATGGAAATTGGGATATAAATGAGGGTGGATGTTAATGCCATATGAGACAGTCATCCTAATTATTAAACACGCATTTGTTATTATGGTTTAGCTGTTTAAAAACTATGACTGTAAATAAAATGATAATTAAAAAGGTTGATGGACATTTGGGAGCAGGTGATTGATTTTAAAATAGGTATTATATCGGATCATGAGTCAGAGATTGAGGACTGTGAAATATTAGTTAATTATTTGAGATTGAGACTGAGTTTAGGTGTAGATGTGTGTCGCATCCCTGTTGACGTGGAATAGAATATTGATTTTTGGTTTGTAACTCATCTCTAGGTACTGCGGGACCTGAGGGCTTGGATGTGGTACCGGGACCACGTCATCAGCAGCCGCACGCAGGCAAGTGTACCTTGCCACCCTATATTTCATATTATAGATATTTATTATTTCTTTATATACATTGTGCACGTATTTATGTTGACATTCGATACTTCGCGTCCGTATCACAACCGGGTACAGACGTTCATCGTAACGTCTTAGAATAATTGTTAGATGTTTCGTAGCATCTCGATATACGTACCTGAGTATATCGACACCCAGGACACACTCATACACTGTGATCGTACCAGATTCCTGTATCCTGATACTGACATCATGACCAGAGACTGGGACGACCTTAGGGTCGCGTCTGTTGAGTTATTTCTGTGTGTCGAGACTGCTAGATAGAGGTTCTGGTTCAGCGCACCATCGTTGACCGCTTGGGAAGGGAAAAACAGTTACTAGACGTTTGGGCTCCTCTGCACGCGCTTATATATGTATATGTAGTGTTCCTGTATTCTAGAGTAGTGTATCACCCGTGTGACTCTGTGCTCGGAGCTACGGTTCGCCCCGTGTGTCTCTGTGCTCGGAGCTACGGTTTTATTTTAGATAGCCCACGCGTCGAACATTGTCTTCAAACTGTGTCATACTTGTTTTGTTATGATAGAGTACCCTGTTGTTGCACTTGTACTTTTTATTATACTTGGCATGCTGTATTTTTTTGTACCTTGTTACGTCCCTCTGAGGACCTGGTTCCCTGCCAGTTTTGCAGCATAGATGATTACGGAGCATTTGGAGTTGCTGTTGGAGTTGCATGTCTTGCGGGCATGGTATCAGGTACTCACATCATATCTACCGGTATTATGATTATTTTACATTAATTATTCATCTGCTGTTGTAGCCTAGTTTTTATAGACTCATACTTCTTCTCGAGTCTATTCGAGTTAGTGTGTTATTGGGCGGCCGACTTTAGCACATATAACTCTTTCTTGTATACTTCTGTACATTGTGGATTGAGACATAGAGGTTTACATTTATGGGATATCTAGATAGTGCCCTTTATATTATACAGATTATACGTATTCGAGGTCTTACGTATTTTAGGACTGGGGCGTGACACACAGGGGCAGAATTAACAGTTTTTGGTCATAGTAGGGTCCACATGTGGCCCACTTCGTACCGAAAAATATGTCAAAGACAAAGTTCTCCAAATTCGTTAAATTTAGTATCTACGAGTCTAGAACGATGATATGAACCCAACAAAATGTCCATAACTAAATTTTGATGAGCCGGTCACAAAATCGTCCGTCAAGTAGAACCGTGGGGCCCACGAAAATAGAGTTTCGTCAACGTTCTCTATCGAACCAAACTTGGGTCACAGGACCAGCGTAACGCTATGAATTCGATGGCACATATTTTATTGCAAAATGACAAGCACACACAAAATTATGACGAGTGTCAGAACAGGCCGATACAGGACTTTTCGACGGATACGCGTCAATTTCGGTGTGCACGCACATCCAAATCAACTTTCGTGAAATTCTACATGTCCGTATTGACGATACGCACCTTTCGATACAATTTTCACACGACAAAGTCACCTCGTTTAGCGGGACGCATCCCGTTTCAGAAAATTTTGGGTTTAGAAAACCAAGTTTTTGGTCGACTTCAACCACGAATAAAACACAGCATACAAATAATTAAAATAAACTATTTAAAGGGATTAAATCTTGGTTATGTTGTTTAAATTACTGTTTAAGTAGAATTTAAAAATATTAACTAGGTTGGAGGAAAAACGGCCATGAACATGGGTGTTTGGGACAGTTTTCTGAACTATAAATTGGATTATTTTTTCCTATTTTGTGTCATGAATTGCGACCGTCACAGAACACGATACCCCAAACTAATTATACAGAGTTCAAGAGGGTCATGTGGTCTTCGTATAGGATTTAACAGATCGACATTTGGATAAATGTGCACAAAGATACGAGAGTGGAAAGAAGGGTACCTCACTGCTTGCTGCTGCTCGGGAATTCAGGCGACTTGCGGCGGCGACTTTGCGACGGTGGTGCGCGACGGTTCAGCGTTGTTGTCGACGGTGGCTTATCTGTAATGGAAGAGAGTTTGATGGTGGATGAAGGGGTGGGTCTGGATGTTTATATAGGGGTCGGAGTGGCCTGTTACAAGGAGGTAAAATGGGGGGTCGGCCGGTCGGAGAGAGGAAAGGAACGAGTAGGAGTTTATGAAGTTTAAAGGTTTGTGGGTCGGGTTGGGTAGCGGGTTGGTGGGTCGGGTAGGATCTGAGTCTGATTAGTCTGGGTTGGTCTAGGATGGTTCGGTTTGGTTCAGTTTGGGTTGGTTTAAGCTGGTTTATTATTTATAGGTCATAAAAATAGTTTTTGAGCCCAATAAATTCCAAAAAAATTACACAATACTCTATTATTAATTATACACCAAAAATATAATTTTTGTAATATTTTAATAATTAATTTAATACACAAAAATGTAAATTCATAAACAATTATTTATTATAATTAATTAAAAATTACAGAAAAATCTCCAAAAACTCAAAAAATTATATTTCCAATAATTAAAATTCTAAAAATTAATTTCTAAAAATTTGGGTGTTTACAAAACCTCCAAAGTCGCCATTCACACTGGGGGTAGATCACGAGAATGACGTGCTAGAGGAGTTCATAGCGGCTCACGCAGACGTCCCTTCTCTCGATGATATAATTTCTGGAGAAAAGATACCTTACTTTATGAATAAAGGGCTATCTTTGAACTACTCTGAAGTTTCACACATAAGCACACTGTACTCAATGGAGCACGGTCTGAGCCTGCACCTACAGACACATGTGACTTCCACCCATGCTGTAAACCGGATTCTTTCCAGCCAAAACTATCATTTTCTAGTCCCAGCTCGGAAGAGGGGAGACAGACTCATCATCTTCGACAAAGTAGAATGCCCTTGATCCTTCATCCCCGGAGAACTAGATCTAGAGCCTGATACCAGCAAAATGTTACTCCACCAGTATAGATCTCAAGCCAAGCACCTGATCCAGAAGATATGGTATGATCTGAAGGCCACTAAGGACTTAAACTACGACAAATTTCGAAGGCTGCCTCTGCGCCTACCTGCTTTTGCCGGAAAATTCGATGACTACTACCATAAGACCAAGCATGGCTTAGGATATGTAACGCCTCCCATAACCCCCGAGGGTTCAGATGATGTAAACCCCCTCATTTATTTTTATAGATATTCTGGTATGGGTTGAAAAATTTTGGTTTAGCAGCAGATGATTGAGGTTTAGACTAAGGTTACAGATGTCTGATTTTTTTAATTAAACCCTTGGCGCGCCCTACTATTATTGAAATATTCGGACCCCAATATCAGCCCATAAATTCCAACAGATTGTTGCACTCTTGACTTGATACGCCAATTTAGGCGCTGGACTTTTTTGTCACTCAAAATCATATTTTCTTGTACTCTAAATTAATTGCACAAATTTTCATAACCGAAATCCATTATTTAATCCCGTGTCGCGCACCTGTGTCGTTGCCATCAATTTTGAGATACCAACTTAACCCGTTGAGCCGGACCAATAAAAGGGTCCAAGAATGACACCAAGCCTACACCATTCATGACCTTTGTGTCACTCACAATTGAAATCCCATGTGCCCCAATTTAATTTAAGAGCATATGACATTTTATTCTAATTAAATTGGGGATACCAACTCTGACTAATCCCATTTTAATCCAAATTTAATTCCAATGCCCATTTAATTAAGCCCGTGCAAAACACACAACACCCCCCACCCAATAAAACACCAAACACCAATTCCCCCATAATTTTTCTATCATTTCATGTGTTTGTGCAAATACCCAAACTTAAAGGGCTTAATTTCAAATGTTGTAACATGTGTCATAACCTCATTGGTCAAGACCAATGAAGAAGCCTCACCCCTTTTCTTTGACCGGTCAAGCCCCTCCCCACTCTCTTTCCTTTGGATAAGAAATTTTTCTCCATGTAAAATCCTCACCATCCATTTGAATTGGGCTCATCCACACCACACAACCCTCACACAACTCCCTATAAGAGGTCTCCATCACCACACTCTTCCCCATGTCGGCCCTAATACCCATACTTGGGAAACCCTACCCCCTCTCTCTCTCCTTCCTCTTCCCACATCAACCGAAACCTCTTTTTTCCTTTCTTCTTCTTCTTCTTCTTCTTTATTCTTCATCTTCACCTCTTCTTTATTTTAAAAACCCTAGTTAAGAGCTCCACCCGGTCGGCCTCCCCTACTCCGGCCGGCAGAGAAATACCTCGCCCCGATCCCGCTATGCCATTCCCGAGCACCACCAGCACCACCCCACGACCACCTCGACTCCTTCTTCATCATCCGTATCTTCATCATCACCACCGCCATCTCCATCTGACCCCGACCGAGCTCCCTCCTCCGGCCAGCAACCACCACCCCGCCGCCAAGGTGAACATCCCCCTTCCCTTGTGTAGTCATATTGTGTTTATTTGCATATCGACTAGTACAGTTCATGTTTGAATATTGGGTTTAGAGTTTTAAATGCTAGGTGTGGTCTTGGGGTTTATTACATGATATAAAATGCATGAATGGTTGTAAATGAAATAGATCTATTTAAGGGTTTGCTTTATATTGAGATTTCAGGATTTTGGGATGCATGAGTTTAAGGTTTATTATATCTCAATATGTGCGATTAATGGTTAAATGCTAAGTAGAGATTTTAGGATCATTACATGCAATTGATGGTATGCGAATGCAATGAAATTTTATGGGTTGATGTGACGAAATATCTACTTTGATGGTTGAAATGATACATATAATGAGTTTAGGGTTAAAAAGTCATACGCGACTTTGGGAGTTATTTAATTATTATATGCAATTGGTTATCGTGGATGAGCAGATTTAAATTGTTATGGAATGATGCTGAGGATATTAAAACATAAATTATCATTGAGGAGCTGGTTAACTATTATAAAAATTGTAGGTTGATATCAACCCATTGATTAATATGGAAAGCTTCATAAATAACAATTGTTTATTACGAGGATGACATATTTAAACGAGCATGATAATGTCTGTGAACACCGGGGTAAAATTTGAGGAATGATCATGGCTTGAACTACTTAACACCGTGGTGAGATGTAAGATTGAGGATCGTTTGATGATATTGTATAGGTGATTAATCGAATTTGACGTAACATACCTTAGGCAACCATGGTCAACCCTCTAGCTTAGCATTTTGTGACTTGTAACTGAGGTTGAACATATGTTTAGACGTGTGTCACATCTTATTTCAGTCTCGTGATAGTTATTGATTGAGCTTGTGTCTCGTCTCTAGGTACTACGGGACCTGCGGACTTGGACGTTGTACTAGATCCCTATCTTCAGTAGCCGTATCCAGGCAAGTGTACCTTGCCACCCTGCATTTCAGTTACCAGATATTTATTGTTTCATTATATACATTGTGTGTATTTTTAATTAAGATCGTTACTTCACGTCCGGATCACAACCGGGTGAAGACGTTCGTCGTAACGTCTTATAACGAATGCTTGATGTTCGTAACACCTCGATATACGTACTTGAGTATATCGTCACCCCAGGACACATTCATACACTGTTATCGTGCTAGATTTTCTGTATCCTGATACTGACATCATGATCGAAGACTGGGATGACCTTAGGGTCGCGTTTGTTGAGTTATTTCGGTGTGACGAGACTGTTAGATAGAGGTTCAGGTTCAACGCACAATCGTTGACCGCTTGGGATGGGAAAGACAGTTACTAGACGTTTGGGCTCCTCTGCACGCGCTTATATATGTATATGACCTGTTGATATAGTGTTCCTGTATCCGGAGTAGTAGTATCACCCGTGTGACTCTGTGCTCGGAGCTACGGTACGCCCCGTGTGTCTTTGTGTTCGGAGCTACGATTTTATTTTGGACAGCCCACGCGTCGAACATTGTCTTCAAACTGTGTCTCACTTAGTTGGTTATGCTAGACTATACGTTATTGCACTTGTACTTTCTATTGTACTTTGGCATGCTGTATTTTTGTACCTTATTACGTCCCTCTGAGGACCTGGTCCCCTGCCAGTTTTGCAGCATAGACGATTACAGAGCATTTGGAGTTGCTGATGGAGTTGCATGTCTTGTGGGCATTGTACCAGGTACACACATTATTTCTATCGATATTATGGTTATTTTATATTAATTATCCATCTGCTGTTATAGCCTAATTTTTATAGACTCATATTTCTTCTCGAGTCTATTCGAGTTGGTATATTATTGGGCTGCCGACTTTAGCACATGCTGCTCTTTCTTATATATTTTTGTTCATTGTGGATTGAGACATAGATGTTTACATTTACGAGATTTTTAGATAGTGCCCTTTATTATATAGCTTATACGTATTCGAGTCGGACCAGAGTCTGGTCGAATGCGTAGCTGGCATGTCGCGTATTCCTGGTCCTATATATTTTGGGACTGGGACGTTACATATTTTTGTGGTGGCCCATGCAGGTCCGATTTAAATCGTCTTGGTCACCTGACTGTGCCAAGTGAGCCTGTAAATTAGGAATAGATATTATGATTTATTGTTGAATAGGCATAATCCATAATTGAATTTTTAAAACTCACTTTGTATGTGATTATCGCCCTTGGACTTCCAATTTGTATTCATTCAATTCCCGTCAATATCATTATCATTGTTTCTCATCTCCTATTATTTCGGAAAGACGAATGCTCTAGCCTGATGGTTCCCTCCAGAAGAAGATCGAAGTCCGGCGACAGAAGACAGAATTTGTGTACTATTCTCTGAAAAGATTTTTACCCTTAGTAGGATAGATTGATAGGTTCTTTTCAGATTCTAGAACTAGTGTGGAAGGTTAGCAAGAGAATTGGACCCAGTGGTACCCTACCCATACTTGAGATAGCAGTGATATTGGAAGTACTGAAGTTGGAAAGATTGTTGATCATAACCTAGAATAATTTATGGAAGTGCATAGCCCGATGCTAGGAATTAGTTGTTATATATGATAGCGATACCAAGAACGATATTATGGACTAGAGGGGATAAAATTTTAGGCTCTCACCTGGAAGATGACGATCTGATACCAGAAATTCTAGCATGTGATTGGTGATACCATTATTATAATTGTACTATGTGATCGGGAGCAATAAATAACGGAAAGAAGAAATTTGGGGAATAAAATTTTAAGGAAAACTTTGAGGAGAAGAGAAATTATACATTAGGCAAGGAATAATTTTTCTCTTGGAGGATTAGTATTGTAAACAGAACGGGAGGATTTATTTTGAGGTTAAGTATAGACTATGACATCGTTCTAGCATGAGTTGGTTGAGCCAATACCACGCAATGCTAGATTGTCGACGTGGTTGTACTATACTTAGACCACCAGATTACCCTGAGTTAGAGTTTCTTCGGGAAGCCTGAGAGCATGGTGTCCAACCTTAGCGACATACATTATAAAGGGTGAACCAGTGTATCCCCGTATTATATCGAGTTTGAGGATGTGTTTCTAGAGAATCTTCTAGGCCTGCCACCTGGCAGAGAGATAAAGTTTGCTATAGAGTTGATCCCAAGAGCCGAGCCGGTTATTTTCCTGTCTTCAGACTAGCACTGATAGAGTTGGTTGAGTTGAAGGTCCATAGTAGAGGATCTCTTAGACAAGGGTTTCAGTCGGGCTAGTGTTTCTCCAAGGGGAGTACCTATCTTATTGTACCGAAGAAGGACGGGACGGTACGTTTGTGTATCGATTACTGGGCGTTTAATGCTATAACGATAAAGAACAAGTACCCTTGCCACACATCGATGATTTATTTGAATCAGCTAAGTGGCGCATATGTATTCTTGAAGATCGATCTCAGATCAGGATATCATCAGATCAAGGTACGGAAAGAGAACATTCCGAAGATGGCTTTTCAGATGAAGTATGGATACTATGAGTTTCTAGTCATGCCATTTGGTTTAACCAACGTGCCAGCAGTATTTATGAGCCTAATGAACAATATTTTCTACCAGTACTTAGATAAGTTCATGGTGGTATTCATCGACGATATCTTGGTATATTCCAAGAGCCAGGAGGAGCACGAGAGACATCTCAGGATTGCGTTGGAGACGCTGAGGCAGGAGAGGCTGTACGCTAAGCTCAGCAAATATGAGTTTTGCTTGGATAGAGTACCATTCCCGGGACACATAATCATCGAAGATGGACTATCAGTTGACCCGGAGAAGATAGCTGCAGTTGAGACATGACCAACCCCTACATCAGTTACAGAGGTTAGGAGTTTCCTCGGACTTGTCGGATAATATCGAAGGTTCGTAGAAAATTTCTCGAGGATCGCTTCGCCTATGACGCGACTGACGCGTAAAGGCACGGAGTTTATCTGGACCGAAGAGTGTCAGACGGCTTTCGATGAGCTGAAGAAGTGTCTGACATCAGCACCGATTTTGACACTACCTTCAGGATCAGAAGGATTTGTAGTGTACAGTGATGCGTCTGGGAGCGGATTAGGATGTGTACTGATGCAACACGACAAAGTGGTAGCCTATGCATCGAGACAGCTGAGAGTTCATGAGAAGAACTATCCGACGCACGATCTAGAGCTAGCTGCAGTGATATTTGCATTAAAGCTATGGCGACACTACCTTTATGGAGAGCGTGTTAAGATTTATACAGATCATAAAAGTTTGAAGTATGTCTACACGCAGAAGGAGCTCAACATGAGATAGAGGTGCTGGCTAGAGTTAATGACAAATTATGATATCGAGTTACAGTACCACCCTGGTAAGGCGAATGCAGTAGCAGATGCCTTAATCTGGAAGCCCATGGCATATTTTTATGACTCAGCGCCAGTGGTTAGAGGATCTTCAGGAACTCAGGATTAAGATTGTATTACCAGGCATGGATGGACAGATGGCCAGTCTCGAGGTTCAGTCTATATTGATTAAGAGGATCAAGGCAGCCCTGCCTACAGATGCGAGATTTTGACGATTAAGAGAGAGGATAGAGGCCGACATGCAGACGGGACTCAAGATTCATGAAGACGGAACATTGAGGTATAGAGATCACCTATACGTTCCGAGTGGCGAGCTACGCCAGGAGTTGATGACCGAGGCTCATAGCTTAATTTATTCCATTCATCCCGGGGGTACGAAGATGTACCGTGATTTGAGGCAACATTTCTGGTGGTATGGGATGAAGGAAGAGATTGCAAGATTCATGGCGAGATGTTTGGTTTGTCAGCAAGTCAAGGCTGAACATCAGAGGACTGCAGGATAATTGCAGCCACTTTCCATTCCCGAGTGGAAATGGGAACACATTATCATGGACTTCGTCACATGAGATATTAGCTGACATGTTTGGGTAATGGAACACATTACCGAGTGGAAATGGGATCCCGATGCGCCATTCCCGAGCACCACCAGCACCACCCCACGACCACCTCGACTCCCTCTTCATCATCCTCGTCTTCATCATCACCACCGCCATCTCCACCTGACCCCGGCCGAGCTCCCTCCTCCGGCCAGCAACCACCACCCCGCCGCCAAGGTGAACATCCCCCTTTCCTTGTGTAGTCATATTGTGTTTATTTGCATATAGACTAGTAGAGTTCATGTTTGAATATTAGGTTTAGAGTTTTAAATGCTAGGTGAGGTCTTGGGGTTTATTACATGATATAAAATGCATGAATGGTTGTAAATAAAATAGATCTATTTAAGGGTTTGCTTTATATTGAGATTTCAGGATTTTGGGATGCATGAGTTTAAGGTTTATTATATCTCAATATGTGCGATTAATGGTTAAATGCTAAGTAGAGATTTTAGGATCATTACATGCAATTGATGGTATGCGAATGCAATGAAATTTTATGGGTTGATGTGACGAAATATCTACTTTGATAGTTGAAATGATACATATAATAAGTTTAGGGTTAAAAAGTCATACGCGACTTTAGGAGTTATTTAATTATTATATGCAATTGGTTATCGTGGATGAGCGGATTTAAATTGTTATGGAATGATGCTGAGGATATTAAAACATAAATTGTCATTGAGGAGCTGGTTAACTATAATAAAAATTGTAGGGTGATATCAACCCATTGATTAATATGGAAAGCTTCGTAAATAACAATTATTTATTTTGAGGATGACATATTTAAACGAGCATGATAATATCTGTGAACACCGGGGTGAAATTTGAGGAATGATCATGGCTTGAACTACTTAACACCGTGGTAAGATGTAAGATTGAGGATCGTTTGATGCTATTGTATAGGTGATTGATCGGATTTGACGTAACGTAAGGCAACCTTGGTCAACCCTCTAGCTTAGCATTTTGTGACTTGTAACTGAGGTTGAACATATGTTTAGACGTGTGTCACATCTTATTCCAGTCTCGTGATAGTTATTGATTGAGCTTGTGTCTCGTCTCTAGGTACTACGGGACCTGCGGACTTGGACGTTGTACCGGATCCCTATCTTTAGTAGCCGTATCCAGGCAAGTGTACCTTGCCACCCTACATTTCAGTTACCAGATATTTATTGTTTCATTATATACATTGTGCGTGTGTTTAATTAAGATCGTTACTTCACGTTCGGATCACAACCGGGTGCAGACGTTCATCGTAACGTCTTATAACGAATGCTAGATGTTCGTAATACCTCGATGTACGTACCTGAGTATATCGTCACCCCAGGACACATTCATACACTGTTATAATGCCAGATTTCCTGTATCTTGATACTGACATCATTATCGAAGACTGGGACGACCTTAGGGTCGCGTCTGTTGACTTATTTCTGTGTGACGAGGCTATTAGATAGAGGTTCAGGTTCAACACACAATCGTTGACCGCTTGGGATAGGGAAGACAGTTACTAGACGTTTGGGCTCCTCTGCACGCGCTTATATATGTATATGACCTGTTGATGTAGTGTTCCTGTATCCGGAGTAGTAGTATCACCCGTGTGACTCTGTGCTCGGAGCTACTGTACGCCCCATGTGTCTCTGTGTTCGGAGCTACGATTTTATTTTGGACAGCCCAAGCGTCCAACATTGTCTTTAAACTGTGTCTCACTTAGTTGGTTATGCTAGACTACACTATCGTTGCACTTGTACTTTCTGTTGTACTTTGACATGCTGTATTTTTGTACCTTGTTACGTTCCTCTGAGGACCTGGTCCCCTGCCAATTTTGCAGCATAGACGATTATGGAGCATTTGGAGTTACTGATGGAGTTGCATGTCTTTCGGGCATTGTACTAGATACTCACATTATTTTTACCAGCATTATGGTTATTTTATATTGATTATTCATCTGCTGTTGTAGCCTAGTTTTTATAGACTCATATTTTTTCTCGAGTCTATTCGAGTTGGTATGTTATTGGGCGGCCGACTTTAGCACATGCAGCTCTTTCTTGTATATTTCTGTTTATTGTGGATTGAGACATAGATGTTTACATTTACGAGATTTTTAGATAGTGCCCTTTATTATACAACTTATACGTATTCGAGTCAGACCAGAGTCTAGTCGAATGCGTAGCTGGCATATCGCGTATTCCTGGTCCTATGTATTTTGGGACTGGGGCGTTACAGATGAAGGAGATTAGGTACACTCTCACTCTTCGAAATCTTTCGCTTGAGACTCCGACATCAGTATCTGGGATATGCTCAAGCAAACGTTATATGCCAACATAGTGTCAGCTGACCCTGAGGAAGACAATGAGGATCTACCGAAACTCTTTGAAGTAGAACCGTGGGCCAATGCCAGGACGCACAATGGAAGATGCAGTTCGAACAACGAGAACCTTCTACCAAGGAAGAAGTCATACAAGTCAATCTGGGCGATGAATCCTTCCCTAAACCTATCTTCATCAACAAAAGTCTAACTGGTAAGGATCGGGTATCCCTGTTACAACTCGTCAAAAAAAACATTGATGTCTTTGCTTGGAGCTACGAAGATATGTCAGGACTGGACCTCCAAATAGAGGTCTACAAGCTCAACATCTAGCCTAACGCTAAGCCTGTCAAGCAGCAGCAACATCAGTTTCGGCCAGACATAATAAACGTCATCAAAGCCGAAGTCAACAAAATGATAGCTAGTGGCTTCGTCCGCGAAGAACAACATCCAGACTGGATAGCTAACATCGTGTCCATCGTCAAAATGAACAGAAAGATCCGGATCTTTATTAACTTCCGTGATCTAAATATGGCCTGCCCCAAAGATGAATTCCCTCTTTCTATCACAGACACAATGATCGACAACACTTGTGGCTTCAAGCGCATGTCCTTCATAGACTGATTCTTAGGCTACAATCAGATCAAGATGTCCCCTGAAGATCAGAAGCTGTCACGTCCTAGCCCCAAAATATGTAGGACTAGAAATATATAACACGCCAACCGTATGTATACGAACTCCCATATATGGAAACCATACATACACGTACGCTGTACATGAATATCAAATCCACCAGTGGTAATATACTGTCAACAAGTCACACGCAATCTATATCTCATCCACAGCACAAATAAATAAATAAGAAATAAATAACTGAATCTCAAAGATGAAATATCAAAGTATGATAGTCGGATGGAAACAAATCCACAGCAAATCGACTATGCTAAAACTACTAAATGAGAGAAGAGATCAACTCCAATATGAGGTAAATGTCCACAAAAAAAATAACAACTAGAATATCCATCAACTGCGATGAATCAAAGGTACTCCGAAGGTAAGATCTCCTCAGTCTGGTATGAAGCATCAGGTACAGGTCCATACTCCTGTGGATACTCCTTTCCGTCTATATCTGGAAAGGTACCAGGTCCTCAGAGGGACATAACAAGATACATATAAACATGCCAATAAAGTACTGAAAATAAACATCCAATGGGTCGCCTAACCATCTATGTGAATGCACGTTGAGAACAACTTTCTTACAAGTGGGATATCTGGCCATAAATGGGATTGGCGTGACTCTTTCGTAGAATCAGGGGCCTACAAAGCATGGCGTCTTTTGAACGTCAGAGGCCGCAGTAATATATAGGGGTCATCACCGCCACGTATCTCCGGCGGAGCGTACGGGTTACAGAAAGGAAAGTGCAAAGAAGCCCAAATGCCTTGTTGTTCTCCCCACCCCATGCTCTAAGTATGTCATATCCATGACACGATAATACCTTCTAATAACTGCCAGGTCTGCTAGCATGTAAAGTTTCTATCGACAGTTATCCCTATCCGTCGCACGACCTATACGTACTAGTTGCCAGCCGAGTACGCAAGTCCGTGTCCTACATGTGACTCACACCTGTGTAAGAACAGTATCATGGCCAATGAAACATAAGAATGCCTCATGATAATAGGGTGGTCTCATAAAGTAGGTCCATATGCATATAGATAATAAAAACAGAATACGACGTCACCGTCATTGCACCCAAGTTTCCTTGGACGCGCAGTTTATATAACAGTTAAAATATATGAACTAAATAAGCAGAAATAAGATGCATGCAACATATGGAATATAAATTACAGTACAATGGCAAGGTATACTTGCCTGGCAAGCAATCTGTATAGAGTAAGCATCCAGAAGTCAAGAACACGGGATCAGAAACTAAGCCCTCCGAATAAACGTCTCCGGATGCTGAAATAGACATCACCAGAATTTCCGAAATCAGCGAGATAGCTAGAAAATACTACCCTTTCGTCTAATTTGGACACAGGGGCAAAACGATAATTTTGGGTTAAAGCGGGATCCACATGTGGCCCACTTTGCACCAAAATTTGTGCCAGGGGTAAAGGTCTCTAAATGGGACAAATTATAGGTCAAACAAATTCTAAATATCAGTACGAACTCAACGGTATGTCCAATTTTAGTTCGGTGAGCCGAACACAAATTTGCCCAAAAAGTCAACCGTAGGGCCCGCAAATAGGTGGCTTAGTCAACTGTCTCAGAATTGCATAAAAATTGGGTCACAGGACCAGCGTGATACCACGAGTCCAGTGGCGCAAGTTTTGTCGTATTCTGACGAGCATATAATAAATGGTGCGGTATTTTGCAAAAGTCGTGATACGGGGACTTTTCGCGGATACGGGTTGATTTCGACGTGCACACGCGTCCAAATCAGTTTTCACGAAAGTCCACACGTCTGGACATACCATATGCGCCTTTTGGTGCAATTGGTACGCGACGGGGCGGTCCCATTTTGCGGGGCGCACTCCGTATCACAAATTTTGAAGGTTCAAAAACAGGTTTTTTATGATTTTTAACTCAGTTTAATTCTGCATACAGCATCAAATGAATTAATATAATTAACAAAAAATAATCTAGGTTAGGTGATCTTCACATAGCAAGAAGAAAATATACGTTTGGATCTCTGTGGTGGAAAATACGAGTCCGTAAATATTGGTGGTTACATCAGTTTTTCTGAGATTAAAAGTTGTCATTTTTCTCCAACTTGGTCTCAGTTTTCACCTAGGGTTACGCGCTGTTCGTAGGAAACTAATACACAGAGTTGGAAGAGGGATATGTCGTGAACATACCGGTGAAGACGGGGTCAAATTTGGTCGAGCGATGGAAGGGGAATCAATGCGTGAAATAGGCTTCGTTGCAGTAATTTCCTGCGCGGGGTGCTCGCGGGATCTCGTGCGGCGAGCGGTGGACGGCTGCTCCGGCGGCGGCGGCGGTGGTGTCGTGGCTGGGCTGCGGCGGTCTTAGGGTCGAGTGGATGGTAAGGGCTAAGGTTTATAACTATATATATATATATATATATATATATATATATATATATATATATAGGATAAGAACCGAAGGGGGTCGGGTTACTCGCGGGGGGGGGGGGGGGGAGGATACTGCTGCTGCTGCTGGGTTTTGTACACTAGGGGGTTTGGTTTAGGTATAGGCGGGTTTGGGTTGCTAACGGGTTTTAGGCGGGTAGGGTTTAGGTTTTGATTTAATTTTTTTCTTTATTCTTTTACTAACAATATATATATATATATATATATATATATATATATATATATATACATAAATTTTAGAAAATTATATTAGTGCATATAAATAATCTATCAACCGTCCACAAGGTCTCCTACATAAAATAAATTAAGGTAAAATAATAGTTGCTCCATAAATCTCTAAATGCATAATTACCTAGAAATAAAAATTTAATAAATTCTATATCTTCTAATTAATTAATAATACTATAAATAAATTAAATAATTAATTAAATAATTATAATACGGTTTTTAAAATTAGGGGTTTTATATTCTACCCAACTTATAAAAATTTTGTCCTCGAAATTAAAACTAAGCCACGATAGAGAGTCAAGGATGGTATAAGGTAGAAATTCACAAAATAAATTCATACCTTGGTCTACGAATAGATACATAAAACGTTTACGCATGTTATCCTCGTGCTCCCAAGTCGATTCTCCTGGTGCGCCATGCTTCCATGCTATGCGGACCAAGGGAATAGACTGGTTCCTCAACACTTTCTCTCAGCGATCAAGGATTTCCACGGGTTGCTCTTGATATGACAAGCTCGGCCCAATGGTGATCTCGGAATGGTCTAGAACATGACTGCTATCTGCCAAATATCGCCTGAGTTACGATACATAAAATACATCATATACTCCATCAAGTGAAGGTGGTAGTACAAGTCGATACACCACTTCTCCCACTCTCTCCAGCACGTCAAATGGTCCAATATACCTTGGAATCAACTTGCTGCGTCCTTCGAATCGAATAGTGCCTCTAGTAGGTGATATCCTCAAGAAGACATGGTCGCCCTCTTTAAACCCCAAGGGACGACGATGAAGGTCTGCCCACTGCTTCTGCCTGTCTTACGCTGCTCACAAGTGCCCTTGTATCTTCTTCACTGTCTCAACGGTGTTGACTACCAACTCTGGTCCCAGAATCTGACGTTCTCCCACGTCACTCCAACATACAGAAGACCTACACTTTCTTCCATACAATGCTTCAAACGGAGCCATCTGAATGCTCGCTTGATAGCTATTGTTATAAGAAAACTCCATAAGATGTAGGTAGTCCTCCGATCCTCCAAAGTCTAACATACAAGCCCTCAACATATCCTCCAGTGTCTGAATAGTACGTTTGGACAGCCCATCTGTCTGCGGGTGATAAGATGTACTGAACTTCAGACGAGTCCCAAGACTCTCTTGCATGCTTCTCCAAAAGTGTGATGTAAAATATGAATCCCTGTCTGACACAATGTTGACCGGTATGCCGTATAACTCATGATTTGCCTCATATATAAGTCAGCCAAAGCTTCTGTAGACTGACCCACTCTAAAAGGCTAAAAATGGCCTGACTTGGTGAGTCGATCCACTATTACCCATACTGCATCTCTCCCACTTGGACTCTTGGGAAAACCCGTAACAAAGTCCATAGTGATGTGCTCACACTTTCACTCAGGAATCGAAAGTGGTTACAATAGCCCTGCTGTTCTCTGATGCTCTGCCTTTACCTGCTAACATACTAGGCATTTGGCTACAAAGCGAGCTATCTCTCTTTTTATCCTATGCCACCAAAAGTTTTGTCATAATTCACGGTACATCTTGGTGCCTCCAGGATGAATAGAATATATCGAACTATGAGCTTCTGCCATCTGCTCCTGTCAAATCTCTCTATTGGAAATATATAGACGATTACCACATCGTAATATCCCGTCATCATGAATGTGAAATCCCGTCTGCTCTTCGGCCTCTGCCCTTTCTTTCAATCTCCTGAATCTGGCATCCGTAGGCGAAGCTGCCTTGATCCTCTCTACTAGTGATGACTGTACTTGTAAATTGGCTAATATTCTATCTGCTACGAGTAATATCACTTCTATGTCAAGCTCTTGTAAGTCCTCTAATAATTCCCTCTGTGTCGTCAAGAAGTAAGCTGCTGGCTTCCGGTTTAACGCGTCTGCTACTACGTTAGCCTTGCCTGGGTGATAATGTAGCTCTATCTCAAAATCCTTCATCAACTCGAGCCATCGCCATTGTCTCATATTTAGCTCCTTCTGCGTGAAGACATACTTAAGGCTTTTATGGTCTGTATAGATCTCCACTCGTTCCCCATATAAGTAATGTCTCCATAGCTTCAAAGCAAAAACAACGACTGCAAGTTCCAAGTCATGAGTTGGATAATTCTTCTCATGCACTCGTAACTGTCTAGATGCATATGCAATCACCTTGCCATGTTGCATCAACACGCATCCCAAGCCTTTCCCTGATACGTTACTGTAAATCATATAGCCTCCTGATCCTGATGGAATAGTCAATACTGGTGCTGTGGTCAGTCGCTTCTTCAACTCCTCGAAAGTGGCTTGACACTCGTCGGTCCATACGAACTCTTGATCCTTGCAAGTCAACCGAGTCATGGGTACTGCTATCCATGAGAATTTCTCCATGAACTTTCGGTAATATCCTGAAAGTCTAGGGAAACTCCTCACCTCCGATGCTGATTTAAGAACGAGCTATGTCTTGACTGCCGAGATTTTTTTTGGATCAACAGAAATACCATCTCCTGTAACGACATGCCCAAGAAATAAGACTTTGTCTAAGAAAAACTCATATTTACTTAGCTTCGCATATAACTGCTCTCTCCTCAATGTCTCTAGGATAATCCGCAGGTGCTTCTCGTGCTCCTCGTGGCTCTTCGAATAGACAAGTATGTCATCTATGAAGACTACCATGAACTGGTCCAAATACTGATGGAAGACTCGATTCATTAAGTCCATAAAGATAGCTGGAGCATTGGTCAATCCAAATGGCATGACCAGAAACTCGTAGTGTCCATATCTTATCCTGAATGCGGTCTTCAGGATGTCATGCTTCCGTACCTTCACCTGGTGATACCCCGATCTCAAGTCAATCTTCGAGAATACCTTGGCTCCACTAAGATGATCAAATAAGTCATCAATGCATGGCAATGGATATTTATTCTTTACAATCACTGCATTTAAGGCTCTATAGTCAATGCACATACACACACCCCTCCTTCTTTGGTACAAACAACACTGGTGCTCTCCTGGGTGATGCACTTGGTCGGATGAAACCTTTTTCCTCTAATTCCTTCAACTGTGCCTTCAGCTCATCCATCTCCTTCTTCGCCAATCTGTAAACATGTGGCGCTATGGGTGCTGCTCCTGGTGTCAATTCAATCGAGAACTCTACGTCTCTGTCCGGAGGTAGTCCTGGTAGTTTCTCTGGAAAGACGTCTTAAAACTCTGTAATAATGGGGTGATTAGCCAGTCCATTCCAAGCATATTATCAAAAGTTGGCATAAGAGAACGAAGAGTCGGACATTCATCTCTCTGCCACGAATCACTACAGGACACGATCTACAAATTCGACTAACAGGTACAACTCCTCCTCCGGTGAGAATTCTAATACAACTAGGTAAAGTTGTAGTGGTAATATTGTGTTTGGCAATAAAACTAGAAGATATGAATGAGTGGGTGGCTCCCGTATCAAATAATGTCACAACAGAAAAAGTAAAAGCAAGAGTAATACCTGCTATAACATCAATCTTCTGCTCTATGTCATCCACTTCTAGTGCAAAAGCTTGTTCATTCCTCTGTGGAAGTCCATGACTGGCCCTCGTGAACTGATCCTCTTGAGTAGGTAGCGGTGGTCCTCGCTGAAATCCTCCGACTGCTGGAGATCGAGGTGCTCCTGGTCTAGTCATCTGTTGAACTGGCTTCGGTACTGGAAGTGTGTCACACCCCAGTCCTAAAAATATGTAGGACTAGGACACGTAAGCATGCCAGCCGCATGGATATGGCGACTCTAATATATGGAAACCATAACCCATACATACGCTGTAATATGAATATCAAAACCACAAGTGGTATAAAATGTATCATAAGTCAAGGGTACAATCTAAATCTCATCCACAGAAAATCAATATAAATAAATAACCAGTATATATGAAACTAGATCTCAATATAAGTATCTAAGGATGATAGTTGGATGGAAACAAATCTACTACCAACTTGAATGGAGAAGTACAACACAATAAACAAAATATAAGAATACCAGCTAACGACCACGGGGCTCGAAGAGAAGATATCCTCGAAACATATGTAACCATCCAAATCTGCGCTCCTGCGAATACTCAAGAACAGGTACACCTGGAAAGGGACCAGGTCCTCAGAAGGACGTAACAAGATACATAGAAGCAAGCCAATTTGAATACAGTAGACATGCATAATGTTTGAAAATATATAAGTATGCTGTACAAGACAATCTATATGAATGCAATGAGGACAACTTTTCGACGTATGGGCAAGGGTAGGCTATTCGATCTAAACCTCACAACTCACACACCCGTCTAGAACATCATCAGCCGACATACCTCGGGGGTAGCGACCCTCATGACTCCATCAATCGACATACCTCGGGGGTAGCGACCATCGGACACGACCACCATAGTGCGTGCTAGTTACTACGGTTTACCAGAGTGGTTAAAGCCCATACGCCTACTGATTGTCCTCTATGATACTAAGTGTCAAGTGTGTGTCAACATATCTAATATATAGTAATGACTGAAAAAAACTACACATGCAATGAATAAACAAAAATACAATAAATATACAAAAATATACTAAGCATGCAAAATACTGTAAGCAATTTGGCAAGGTATCTTGCCTGGTAAGAAAGCTGCAAGGTGTAACGTCCAAAAGTCCACACACGGGATCATAAGCTATGGCCTCAGAATAAATGTCTTCAGATGCTGAAATAGATATCACCAACGTTTCCAAAATAAGCAAAATAGTTAGAAAGCACTACCTTTCGTCCAATTTGGACACAGGGGCAAAACGGTAATTTTGGATCAAAGTGGGGTCCACATGTGGCCCACTTTGCACCGAAAAGCATGCCAAGGGTAAAGGTCTCTAAATGGTACAAATTATAGGTCAAACCAATTCTAAATGTCAATACGAACTCAACGGTACGTCCAATTTTGGATTCCGGTGAGCCGAACACAAATTCGTCCAAAAAGTCAACCGTGGGGCCCGCCAATTGGCGACTTGGTCTACTATCTCAGAATTGCGTAAAAATTGGGTCACAGGATCAGCACATTACCACGAGTCCAGTGGCACAAGTTTTATCATAATCTGACCAGCGTGCACACAATGCATAGGGCTTTTACAAAAGTTGCGACACGGGGATTGTTCGCGGATACGGGCTCATTTCGACACGTACATGCTTCCAAATTAGTTTTCATGAACTCTCACACGTCCGGGTATACTGCACGCACCTTTTGGTACACTTGGTACACGGCGGGGCGGTCCCGTTTGGCGGGGCGCGCTCCGTTTCACAACTTTTGGAAATCTAGAAAAATGGGTTTTTAGGGTTTTCTAACGAATTTAATTCTACATACAGCAGTTAATAATTTAATGTTAATTAAAAAAATTAAACTAGGTCAAGTGGTCTTCGTATACCAAAAAGAAAAATCGAATTCGGATCTCTGTAGTGGGAGATACGAATCCGGAAAGATAGGTGGTTACCGCAGTTTTCTGCGATACCCAAAATTGGTCTTTTTCCATCAACTTGGATGCTATTTTTGCCTAGGGTTACTCTCTGTTCGAGGTCTACTATCATACAAATATTGAAGAGGGTTAAGTGGTGAACGTACTGGTGAAGGCGGGGTCGAGTTTGGTTGAGCGAGGTGACGGGAAACAGCGCGGGAACACAGGTACCTTGCTGTAACTTTCTGCAGTTGCGCGGGGTTGCGCGGAATCGCGGTCGTCGGGGTCGGGTTTCGGGTGGCTGGACGGTGGTCAGGCTACGATGGTGGCGGCGTTCAGGTCTAGATGGGAAGAGGGTGACTTAGGGTTAGGGTTTGGTCGTCGAGATGGATTATATATATAGGGAGAGGGAGAGAGAATGAACCGCGGGGTTGTGAGCTACGCGGGCCGCTGGGGGCAACCGCTACTGCTTCTAGTTATTTCCAAAGGGCCGGGTAGTTGGGTCTTCACGCGTGGGAAGATGGGTGAAAGCTGCTGCTGTGGTTTTTATTCTCTAATGGGTTCGGGTCATGGAGGCTTGGGTAGATCCAATAGGAAATTTTTTGTTTTTCTTATTTCTTTCTCTTTCTATTCTTTTAGAAATATATATGTGTATATATATATATATATATATATATATATATATATATATATATATATATATATATATATATATACACATAGAAAAATCTAGAATTTGTATTAACGCATACCATTAAGCTAGCAACTGTCCAAAGGGTCTTCTACATGAAATAAATTAGGAAAAATTTATAATGGCTCCATAAATCTCCTAAGTGCACGAACACCTAAAATAAAAATTAAATAAAATCTATTTCTCTTAATTAGCCACTAATTACTACAATTAAATTAATAATTAATTAAAAAAAAGATTAATACAGTTTTTAGGATTAGGGGTTTTACAAAGTGCTAGCCTCTGTGTTGGTAGTGGAAGCGCCAATGTCTGCTGTATTAGACAGTCTCTCACCATATGCTATCAGGAACCACACCTCATAGATTGTCCTAAGCGGTTTCGACAGTCTCTCATAATATGTTCGCGTCTACCACAATAATTATATTGGGGCTTCTCCGAAATCAGGTACGGTCCTGCTCTGTGCTGCTGCTGTTTCTGCTGTGCCAAAGGACGTCTGATAGGCCCTCCTTGCTGTATCCTTGCTAGTCCTTGCTGTGTCTTCAGTTAACCTCCCTTTCCCTTGCTGATGGACTCTTGAAATCTTGCTTCTTTCAATAATTCGGCGTAAGAGATCCGGGACTGTGAGCTAGTGTAGTGTTGGAGCTCCTGAGTCAGCCCGCGGTAGAATCTCTTAGCCTTCTCCAAGTCATTCAGTATAAGGGCAGCGCCATATTTACTAAGGCAACTAAACTCTCATCATACTCGTCAATTGTCTTGTTCCTCTGCTCCAGATGAAGGAACTGATCATACAACGCATCCCTTACAGTGTCCGAAAAGTACTTCTTCTCAAAGCACCCCAAGAATTATTTCCAAGTCTGATACGTACCCAACTGGCGCTCCATTAATTCCCACCAGTGATGATCGTTACCATCTAGCAGCGTCCTTACGCCTAGATCTGTAGGCAACCGTGATGCTTCTAACAACTTTCAGGTGTGGGTAATCTAGTTTGTAGTCTCCTATGGGCTCTCAGTGCCTTTATATGGCTTAGGACCCATCTGTATAAAGTCCTTGACTGAACCAACTCTAGCTCACGGTACTGGAACTAGTGTCTGAGCTGGTACAGTTGTCTGTGCATCTATCCTCTCAAGTGCTGCCAGAAATTTTTGTCTCTGCTCTGCCGCTTGTTGCCCCTGCTCTGCAGCTAGTATGGCTGCCTGTTGTCTCTGTTCCTGCATCATCATTTGGAAGAATTAGAACAGTTGTGCCTAGCCATCCTGTGGTATCGATGATGCTGGAAGGGTCCCATTAGGTGATGCAGAAAGGTCAGATGGAACTGGATTGTGAATCTGTCCATCCGGCCCCGGAAGTCTAGGAGTCATCGAGGTCTCCCCTCGAGTTTGGCCATTGACTCCTGAAGGTGTGTCGCCATCGACGGCAGTACATCCACTATGCATATCCATCTCTCTGCAGGTGGTGGACAAAACGATTAAAAGAAGTACAAGAATCAAACAGGATGCAAGCATTTAAATATGATAGTTGAAAGGAAAGATGAGTTTTGTCAAGCGTGGATGAGATCCTATACTCTATTCCTATACGCAGGCTTGTTCGGTACAGTAACGTAACCAAGATAATATATTCTCGACCTGCATGGGCCACCACTAAAAATATGTCATGCCCCAGTCCCAAAATACATAGGACTAGGAATACATAACACGCCAGCCGTATGTATACAAACTCCAATATATGAAAATCATACACACACGTACGTTGTACATGAATATCAAATCCACCAGTGGTAATATACTGTCAACAAGTCACACGCAATCTATATCTCATCCACAGCACAAATAAATAAATAGAAAATAAATAACTGAATCTCAAAGATGAAGTATTAAAGTATGATAGTCGGATGGAAATAAATCCACTACAAATTGACTATGCTAAAACTACTAAATGAGAGAAGAGATCAACTCCAATATGAGGTAAATGTCCACAAAAGAAATAGCAACTAGAATATCCATCAGCTGCGATGAATCAAAGGTACTCCGAAGGTAAGACCTCCTTAGTCTGGTATGAAGCATCAGGTCCAGGTCCATACTCCTGTGGATACTCCTATTCGTCTATATCTGGAAAGGTATCGGGTCCTCAGAAGGACATAACAAGATACATATAAATATGCCAATAAAGTACTGAAAATAAATATCCAATGGGTCGCCTAACCATCTATGTGAATGCACGTTGAGAACAACTTTCTTACAAGTGGGCTATCTGGCCATAAATGGGATTGGCGTGACTCTCTCGGAGAATCAGGGGCCTACAAAGCATGACGTCTTTTGAACGTCAGAGGCCGCAGTAATATATAGGGGTCATCACCGCCACGTATCTCCGATGGAGCGTACGAGTTACAGAAAGGAAAGTGCAAAGGAGCCCAAATGCCTTACTTGTTGTTCTCCCTACCCCATGCTCTAAGCATTCATGGCACGATAATACCTCTAAATAACTGCCAGGTCTGCTAGCATGCAAAGTTTCTATCGGCAGTTATCCCTATCCGTCGTACGATCTATACGTACTAGTGGCCAGCCGAGTACGCAAGTCCGTATCCTACATGTGACTCACACTCGTGTAAGAACAGTGTTATGGCCAATGAAACATAAGAATGCCTCATGATAAGGGGGTGGTCTCATAAAGTAGGTCCATATGCATATATATAATAAAAACAGAATACGACGTCACCGTCGTTGCACCCAAGTTTCCTTGGACGCGCAGTTTATATAGCAGTTAAAAAATATGAACTAAATAAGCAGAAATAAGATGCATGCAACATATGGAATATAAATTACAGTACAATGGCAAGGTATACTTGCATGGCAAGCAATCTGTATAGAGTAAGCGTCCAGATGTCAAGGACACGGGATCAGAAACTAAGGCCTCCGAATAAATGTCTTCGAATGCTGAAATAGATATCACCAGCATTTTCGGAATCAGCAAGATAACTAGAAAACACTACCCTTTTGTCCAATTTGGACACAGAGGCAAAACGGTAATTTTGGGTCAAAGCGGGATCCACATGTGGCCCACTTTGCACCGAAATGCGTGCCAGGGGTAAAGGTCTCTAAATGGGACAAATTGTAG
This sequence comes from Iris macrosiphon, assembly GCA_036927795.1. NCBI lineage: Eukaryota > Viridiplantae > Streptophyta > Magnoliopsida > Asparagales > Iridaceae > Iris > Iris macrosiphon. The sequence continues at coordinate 28,179,825 of JAYESA010000002.1, read as the reverse complement.
GTCAAATAAATTTTAAACGTTAGTACAAACTCAACGATATGTCCAATTTGGATTCCGGTGAGCCGAACACAAATTTGCCTAAAAAGTCAACCGTGGGACTCGCAAATAGGCAGCTTGGTCAACTGTCTCAGAATTGCGTAAAAATTGGGTCACAGGACCAACACGATACCACGAGTCCAGTGGCATAAGTTTTGTCGCATTCTGAAGAGCGTACAATAAATGGTGCAGTATTTTGCAAAAGTCGCGATACGGAAACTTTTTACGGACGAGTTGATTCCGACGCGCACACGCATCCAAATCAGTTTTCGCGAAAGCCCACACATCTGGACATACCATATACGCCTTTCGGTGCAATTGGTATGCGATGGGGCAGTCCCGTTTGGCGGGGCGCGCTCCGTATCACAAATTTTGAAGGTTCGAAAACAGGTTTTTCGTGATTTTTAATTCAGTTTAATTCTGCATACAACATCAAATGAATTAATCTAATTAACAGGAAATAATCTAGGTCAGGTGGTCTTCACATAGCAATCTGATCAATTTAAGGTGGTGGAGGTGGAAGATCCTCAGAAATTGTCTGCCCTGTCCTCGGTACTGGAGGTGGAGCACCTCTGAAAGCTGCTGTCGATACGCCCACCTGGACCGGTGAAGCTGACCTCATGAATGTAGGTGCTGGACCATCGTCTGAGGGTGCTGCCCTCAAGGGTGATGAAGTGACTGATCGTGCTATCACGACACCTGATCGCTGGAAACGCGTCTTCGGCGGCATCCTGAAGATAGATTGAAATACAGAATCAATATTGAATATAATATGATATCATCAAAGAAGGACAAAACTTTATTCAGAGCAAAGCAATATTCCATAGATAAGGATTTGTAAAACAGATTTTGGAATATTTCCTAGTTGTGATTGAGTAAACTCTTAGCCTAAATCCTATTTTCTAAAGCAGGCTCGTAGTCGTACTCTAGACGAGAACAACTATGAAATCGCATTAATTGTGAATCGAGACCTGCATGGGCCACCACTAAAAATATTTCATGACCCGCACCCGGATATTCTAGCACGAGTACGTGGCTACGTCCAGCCTACGCCGCAGCATCGGCGGTAAAACTCTGTCTGGGTTATTTCTAACTATCTAACATCTCAACAATATAATATGGTGTCACGCCCCAGTCCCAATAATACGTAGGACTAGAACACGTAAGCATGTCAACCGCATGGATATGACAACTCCAATATATGAAAACCATAATCCATACGTACGCTGTAATATGAATATAAACTCACATGTGGTATATATAATGTCACAAGTCACAGATATGCTAATCTCATCCACACAACAACAAGTCATAGAAAAGAAATACTAAACTAGAATAAGGAGTCTGAAATATCCAAAATAATAGTCGGGTGGAGACAAATCCACTACCAATGACTATATCCAAAACTAAAATGAGAGCGGAGTATAAAGTCTCTAATATAAAATAATGTGAAGACAGAAGTGTATCAGCTAAAAAGAATCTATCGCTAGATAATCAACGATGCTCAGAAGGTAAGACCTCCTCGGCAGAAAATAATGCGTCAGGTCCAGGCCCGTACTCCTGCAAATACTCAAGAGCAGATATACCTGGCAGATGACCAGGTCCTCAGAGGGACGTAACAAGATACAGAAAAGCGAGCCTCACGACCTCACGCTCGTCAGTGGACATCATCAGCCGACATACCTCTGGGGTAGCGACCCTCGGACTCCATTAATCGACATACCTCTCGGGTAGCGACCATCGGACATGACCCACCATAGTGCGTGCTAGTGACTACGGTGTTACCAGAGTGGTTAAAAGCCCATACGCCTAATAACTGTCCTCTATGATACTAAGTGTCAAGTGTGTGTCAACATATCTAATATATAGTAATAACTGAAAGGAACTACACATGCAATAAATAAATAGAACTGAAATAAATATACAAAAATATACTAAGCATGCAAAATACTGTAAGCAATTTGGCAAGGTATCTTGCCTGGCAAGAAAGCTGCAAAAATGTAATGTCCCGATGTCAACTCCAAGAGTCAGAAGCTACGGCCACAGAATGAACGTCTCCGAATGCTGAAATAAATATCACCAACGTTCCCAGAATAAGCATAATAGCTAAAAAGCACATCCCTTTCGTCCAATTTGGACACAGGGGCAAAACGGTAATTTCGGATAAAAGTGGGGTCCACGTATAGCCCACTTTGCACCAAAAAGCGTACCGAGGGTAACAATCTCTAAATGGGATAAACTATAGGTCAAACAACTCTAAATGTCAATACGAACCCAACGGTATGTCCAAATGTGGATTCCGATGGACCGAACACAATTTTGTCCAAAAAGTCAACTGTGGGGCCCGCCAATTGGCGATTTCGTCAACCGTCTCAGAATTGTGTGAAAATTGGGTCACAGGACTAGCGCGTTACCACGAGTCCAGTGGCGCAAGTTTCGTCGCAATCTGACAAGCGTGCACAAAATACGCGCGAGTTCCACAAAAGTTGTGACACGGGGTGTGTCCGCGGATACGGCCTGATTCCGGCGCGCACACGCATCCGAATCAGTTTCCACAAATTTTTACGTGTCCGGTTATGCTGCATGCACCGTTCGGTATACTTGGTACACGGTGGGGCGGTCCCGTTTGGCGGGGCGCGCTCCGTTTTCCAACTTTTGGAAATTTAGAAAAAGTGGGTTCGCGAGATTTTGTGACGAATTTAATTCTGTCCACAACAGTTAATAATCTAGGGTTATTTAACAGAAAATAAAATAGGTCATGTGGTCTACGCATACCAAAAAGAATCATCGAATTCGGATCTCTGTGGTAGGAGATATGAACTCGACAACATGGGTGGTCACCGTAGTTTTCTGCGATCGCAGAATTCGGTCTGCTCTCGCCAACTTGGGCGCTATTTTCGCCTATGGATACACATTGTTCGAGGTCTGCTATTATACAAATATGGAAGAGGGTTAAGGGGTGAGCATACCGGTGAAGACGGAACGGCATTTGGTTGAGCGAGTCGACGGGAAACAACTCCGGAGCGAAGGCACCTCGTATGGGAATCTGCAGTGCGCGAGGTCGGGGTCGTCGGGATGGTTTGGACGGCCTGGCGAGGTTCTCTGGCTGCGATGGAGGCTCTAGATGAGAAGAGGAGGGTCTGGAGATTTTAGGTTAGGATTTTAGATGAGTTAATATATATATATATATATATATATATATATATATATATATATATATGAAAGGAAAAGAGGAGGCGAATTGCTTATTAGCCGAGTGGGGGGGGAGGGGTCTTGCTAACGTGGGTTTTTTTTTTTTTTTTTTTGGAAGGGTCTGCTGTGTTTTGCTTATGCATGGGATTTGGTAAAGAGGGGTTGGGCGGCTGCTCACTTGCATGGGTTGGTTGGAGTAATTGCTTTAGTATGCTAAAATGCAAGGTTATTAGTAATATTATTATTATTAGTAGTAGTAGTATATTATTAATAACTTCTTTTCTTTTCTTTTCCTTTTTCTTTATAATATATATATATATATATATATGCATATATATATATTTATATATATATATATATATATATATATATATATATATATATATATATATACTCATAAGAAAATTATAGATTAGAATAATGCACACTGTTAGGCTAGCAACTGTTCAAGGGATCTCCTACATGAAATAAATTAGAAAAAAATTCATAATTGCTCCATAAATTCCCTAAATGCACATATATATATATATAAATACATAGAAAAATTCTAAAATATATATTTGTGCACACCATTAAGCTAGCAACTGTCCAAACGGTCTCCTACATGAAATAAATTCTGAAAAATTCCTGATGGTCCCATAAATCCTCTAAGTGCCCGAACACTTAAAATAAAAATTATTAAAAATCTATTTCTCCTATTTAGCACATAATTACATAATTAAATTATTAATTAATAAAAATAATAATAAATACGGTTTTTAGAAATAGGGGTTTTATATATGGTACCTGTCAATCATCTCAACTCCAAACGGAGGAGCAATATGGTATCTCACAAGTATAACTAATCTCAATTACAAAACAAACTAAGGAAGATAAAGCACGAATGGAATAGCGAAGGAAAGAATAAAGATACAACCCACAATCTGAAATAATATACAACTGTGAATCTCAACAAATAATGGCCAAATATAATCCAACATAATAAACTAGACCTCCTCAGGCTCTGCAACTAAGTTCTCCTGGTCTACAAGAGTATCCTCTAAAGGTACGTCATCTTGCGGCCCGTAGAATGTGGGACACTGCCCTATAAGCCAATCATCTAGAAAAATATATCCAGTCAGGATTGGAGCGAAGTATACCTCTGCTAGCAATTCTAATTAATTGACAAAGACTATAAATAGTTATAGTAAGTAATACATGGTGTTCAAGGAAAAAAAATGAATCAGATAATAAAATACTGTCACAGTTAATTTAAGAAGCAAGACAAGATATGCATGATGAATCAAGAAATACTGTAAATAAAATTATGAATAGATGAGAAATAAACTAGAAAAATAAGATGTGTGTCCAGCAAGTATCATGTGAATCCAGTAAGAAAGCACTAACTAGTGTGTTTTGAAATACCGCTTTCGACATGCAAACGGTTAGGGGTAATACGGCTCATTGCACACTTGGTGTGCGACTGCTATCGTTCTTGATTAAACCAGAGGGGGTGATTCCAGATTTTAGGAATGTTTACATGTCTACTCAAGTATTTCTTCGCCCGACTAGTATAAATGAATCCAATCCCGACACGCAAATCAAATATGAGTCCAGCCAGATAAAAATAGGTGATTCCAGTAGTTGAGTCCTGATATGATGCCAGTAATGAGTCCTGAAGTAGAGGCCAGACAAGTAAGAAAGTGAATCCATGTAATACTAATCTGTGTATCTAAGTGTCAAAAAACCAGGTAAAATAATACTATAAACCAGAATCATAGAAATTATCAAATAATGGAAACTATCAGAAAATACTCACCTATCGACCAAACAATGAATGCCTAACTGTGTCCCAACTGGTGTCACACAAACCTATATATGGAATATTATATTAATACAATATACTGGAATAAAAATAAGTTAAACTAGTCAAATTCTAGGTCATAAAGTCATTTCTAAGTCAAAATAGTCAAACTAGGTCAACTATCGATCAAACTAGTCAAAGTTGGTCAAACTAGCTATTTCTAGGTTGTATGAGTCTATCTCTAGGATATTGGGTCTATACACTACGCATCTAGGCCACACTAGTTATTCTAAGATACTAAAAAAGTAACATGATACCGTATCCTAAGATACACAAGTTCATTTATATGAAAATAGTGTTTCACATATATATTCAAGTCAATATACTTAGTACTATATCAAAACAATGAAAATACGATACCTTGGCCTTGCACCAATGCATATCTCACCTATCCCGATACCCAAACTAAATACCTTGGGTATCGGCCCAATACCTTGGTATTACCTTAGTAATACCTTGGGATCCCAAGGTAACCCAAAACACTTAACTTTTAGCTATATATATACACAATACCTCAAGTACTAACTATATTAACATATCTAATTTACTAACATATATACTTATACTAATGTATATAGATACTAACTATTCATATTCTAACTAATAACAAATATCACAACTAGTATACCTATATACCTACTAACTATACAATACCACAACTACATATATACATACATACTCATATAGCTAACTATATATATATCAAGTAACCCAAAAACTATCTATTGTATAACAAGTATATATATATATATAACTCACTAACTATATACCCACACCTTAACATTAACTAACTAACACTAATATACCTATCTCACTAACAATACCAAGCTAAACCAAAATCTCAACTAACTAATTGCTAACTGTTACTAACTCATTGAAAACTAACTGAAACCAAAACCTTGAATACTAACTAACCATCTTCTAATACCTTGAATACTCAATAAGTAAAATCTCTACTGAAACTGATACCCATAACATAACTGAACCAAAATACCCAACCGAACTAACCGAAACTCATTGAAACCAAGCTGACACACTGAAGCTGACTGGATACCCTGAAACCTGGTATCTGCTGCTACTGTTGCAGCTTGCTGCTGCTGATACACGCGCGCTGCACCGTGCTGCGCCGTGACTGCTGCTGCAGTCTGTTGCTGTTGTTGCATCCAGCTGCCGCGACTGCACGCTCGTTGCGCCGCGCCTGCACCGCATTGCGCCGCAACTGCTGCTGCAGTCTACTGCTACTGTTGTAGCCTGCTACCGCGATTGCTCGTGCGCTTCTGCGGCGCTGCTCGCTGCACACGCGCACATGTAGTGCCCCGCTCGGCACTACGTACAAGTGATATCGCCTTGCTTGCTCAGACGGAAGTCTTCTCAGAGAGTTCCTGACCGATTAATCAAAGTGAGTGGGCAGAACTGCATTCTCTGATTCTTGCACGATTTAATAATAAATCTGAGTTTTTGAATGCTTGTTTGCTTAAGAAGAATGTTTTCATAAGAGATTGATAGAACTGACTCAGTATGCTAAAAGAGAACTCACATAGCTTGTCATCGAAACGAATCTGCTGCCTAACTAAGAGAATATGAATGCTTGTCATAAAAAGATAGAACCATTGCTATGCTAAAGAGAATAAGTAATGATGCATGCTTAGAAACACCGACACAGCTATTGAACGAACCTTCGCTATGCTAAGAAAGTTAAGTAAATGAATTATTCGAATATGTCCCTTGAATATGCTAAGAATGAGATAGTTTTTACATACTAAGATATGAATCAATCGTGCTTGCCTTTATATGTTTCGTTTGTCTGTCTGCTATATCGATCTGCTAAGAAAATGTGTGAGTGCTGTGACTAATAGTACGCCCTGAGGATACGGCTCGCAAGGGTCTAGTGGGGTGTGCTATTAGTAATGTGATAAGATGTGCTTCGTTTCGATAAGATGTGTTTCGCTAGACTGCACATGTTTTGCTTGATCATTGTTTTGCTTGAACTATGTGTTTATGTCATTGTATTGGTCTCGGACAACTTGTGCACAAGGTCTTGTCTCTCGAACGGTTCCTGGGGCACTGGGAACCGCTCGGTCCGGAAGAGATTTTTGGATCGCCCTGAGGTATACGGCTCGTAAGGGGGTCTAGTGGGGCGATATGTCTATTAGTGTTATGCAGAACCCATGATGTCACAGCTGCTTGCACTCGGGTGTGTTGGTGAAGAGCTGAACCTTGAGTCACAGCTGCCGACACCCGCGCATGCTAGTGAAGAGCTGAACCTTGGGCAACTGCTGCTAATCATGGGGCAACCCATGGACCGTCATATAGATAGGGCGCATGCTAGGTTTACCTTCTTTCATACCTATTGATTTATGACACCAAGTATTTTGATACATAAGTTATGAATATGCAAATGTGGCTAACTTGTGTGTCTGCTGCAGGGATAACCGTTTGGCTATGGGGTAAGAAATATAAGTTTGTGCTTAAGTCTGCTCGTTCATTTTGTCCGCATCATAGAGATTATATGTTAGTGCTTCATGCATTGCATCGGTCAGACAATGACTATTAGTGCAGAGCTGAACCTCGGTCACAGCTGCTAATAGAATCAGAATGTGAGTCATTGGATAGCTGGATTACCGCTGCCAATCCTGAGTTTCTCGGGGACCGAAATCATATAGATGTGTCTACTTATGTGCTAATAAATACATGATATGTTTGCCTCGATTCGATATGTTCAGTCTACTAGATAAGCTTTGCCCCAAGAGTTAGTTTTGTGTTGCACAATATATGCTGCGCACTACACGATACCGCACTGTCCCAATTCGTATGCTTATAGTTTGAATGTGCAAAACTGTTTCAAAGTTATGTTTTCAAAAAGATGTAATCTGACTAATAGTTCTGAACTGCATGAAATGAACTTAGGTAAAAGTAGCAAGATCACTAGTAATGCAATGTTTTGCCACATGATTACTTAGTGTGGGTCTCAGGGGGTGTAGCTTCTGTTCAGTTGTTTTATCTCACCAGTACTTGCATAAAGTGCTGACCCACCAACAGTTTGCTTGTTCTCAGGTGCTCGTTCGTCCGAGGAAGCGATAGCCATGCCTCATCCCAAGAAACCGGAAATCTGAAGACGATGCCTTGAGCCGCATCGAGCTGTGCTGCTTTTGTATAGAGGGACATAATGTATGGAATGGTGTTATTGTAATCGAGAGAAGAGTGCTTGAGCAATCTGTAACCTCGGCCATGCGCCGCTTGTAACAATTTTGATTATCAATAAAAGAGCCTATTTTCTTATGCCATTGTGTTCTTTACTTTTCTGCAATGTTATGTGCCGCTGCTTCAGTATCGAATAGCTTACTTGCCCTTGTATCAAAGCTTTGGCCTTGTGCAAGCGCATCTTAGGCTTGCACGACATCACGTCCGAGCGAGGACGATCGGTTCCGTAGGGACCAAAGCAAGGACGAACGGCCCTGCGGGACCGGGGCGTGACATAATGGTATCAGAGCGACTCGATTCTTTGCCTATTCCGTTGCCTCCGACTCTGAGTTGTGTTGTGCTGCAATGAACGTTCCATACAATAAGTCCATATATATTCTCAAAGATGCGCACAAAAGTTTTCTGGATTTGTTTTCATTGTTGAGATATGATATGTGATTTCTGGATTTGCTGTGTTTTGATTAAGGAAGGTGAGGGATGAGGACTATCGCTGCTCTATGTTTTCGTATGAGTTTCTCCTTGAGTTTCGAGGACGAAACTCTTTGTTAGTGGGTAAGTATGTAGTGCCCCGCTCGGCACTACGTACAAGTGATATCGCCTTGCTTGCTCAGACGGAAGTCTTCTCAGAGAGTTCCCGACCGATTAATCAAAGTGAGTGGGCAGAACTGCATTCTCTGATTCTTGCACGATTTAATAATGAATCTGAGTTTTTGAATGCTTGTTTGCTTAAGAAGAATGTTTTCATAAGAGATTGATAGAACTGACTCAGTATGCTAAAAGAGAACTCACATAGCTTGTCATCGAAACGAATCTGCTGCCTAACTAAGAGAATATGAATGCTTGTCAGAATAAGATAGAACCATTGCTATGCTAAAAAGAATAAGTAATGATGCATGCTTAGAAACACCGACACAGCTATTGAACGAACCTTCGCTATGCTAAGAAAGTTAAGTAAATGAATTATTCGAATATGTTCCTTGAATATGCTAAGAATGAGATAGTTTTTGCATACTAAGATATGAATCAATCGTGCTTGCCTTTATATGTTTTGTTTGTCTGTCTGCTATATCGATCTGCTAAGAAAATGTGTGAGTGCTGTGACTAATAGTACGCCCTGAAGATACGGCTCGCAAGGGTCTAGTGGGGTGTGCTATTAGTAATGTGATAAGATGTGCTTCGTTTCGATAAGATGTGTTTCGCTAGACTGCACATGTTTTGTTTGATCATTGTTTTGCTTGAACTATGTGTTTATGTCATTGCATTGGTCTCGGATAACTTGTGCACAAGGTCTTGTCTCTCGAACGGTTCCTGGGGCACTGGAAACCGCTCGGTCCGGAAGAGATTTTTGGATCGCCCTGAGGTATACGGCTCGTAAGGGGGTCTTGTGGGGCGATATGTCTATTAGTGTTGTGCAGAACCCATGATGTCACAGCTGCTTGCACTCGGATGTGTTGGTGAAGAGCTGAACCTTGAGTCACAGCTGCCGACACCCGCGCATGCTAGTGAAGAGCTGAACCTTGGGCAACTGCTGCTAATCATGGGGCAACCCATGGACCGTCATATAGATAGGGCGCATGCTAGGTTTACCTTCTTTCATACCTATTGATTTATGACACCAAGTATTTTGATACATAAGTTATGAATATACAAATGTGGCTAACTTGTGTGTCTGCTGCAGGGATAACCGTTTGGCTATGGGGTAAGAAATATAAGTTTGTGCTTAAGTCTGCTCGTTCATTTTATCCGCATCGTAGAGATTATATGTTAGTGCTTCATGCATTGCATCGGTCAGACAATGACTATTAGTGCAGAGCTGAACCTCGGTCACAGCTGCTAATAGAATCAGAATGTGAGTCATTGGATAGCTGGATTACCGCTGCCAATCCTGAGTTTCTCGGGGACCGAAATCATATAGATGTGTCTACTTATGTGCTAATAAATACATGATATGTTTGCCTCGATTCGATATGTTCAGTCTACTAGATAAGCTTTGCCCCAAGAGTTAGTTTTGTGTTGCACAATATATGCTGCGCACTACACGATACCGCACTGTCCTAATTCGTATGCTTATAGTTTGAATGTGCAAAACTGTTTCAAAGTTATGTTTTCAAAAAGATGTAATCTGACTAATAGTTCTGAACTGCATGAAATGAACTTAGGTAAAAGTAGCAAGATCACTAGTAATGCAATGTTTTGCCACATGATTACTTAGTGTGGGTCTCAGGGGGTGTAGCTTCTGTTCAGTTGTTTTATCTCACCAGTACTTGCATAAAGTGCTGACCCACCAACAGTTTGCTTGTTCTCAGGTGCTCGTTCGTCCGAGGAAGCGATAGCCGTGCCTCATCCCAAGGAACCGGAAATCTGAAGACGATGCCTTGAGCCGCATCGAGCTGTGCTGCTTTTGTATAGAGGGACATAATGTATGGAATGGTGTTATTGTAATCGAGAGAAGAGTGCTTGAGCAATCTGTAACCTCGGCCATGCGCCGCTTGTAACAATTTTGATTATCAATAAAAGAGCCTATTTTCTTATGCCATTGTGTTCTTTACTTTTCTGCAATGTTATGTGCCGCTGCTTCAGTATCGAATAGCTTACTTGCCCTTGTATCAAAGCTTTGGCCTTGTGCAAGCGCATCTTAGGCTTGCACGACATCACGCCCGAGCGAGGACGATCGGTTCCGTAGGGACCAAAGCAAGGACGAACGGCCCTGCGGGACCGGGGCGTGACATAATGGTATCAGAGCGACTCGATTCTTTGCCTATTCCGTTGCCTCCGACTCTGAGTTGTGTTGTGCTGCAATGAACGTTCCATACAATAAGTCCATATATATTCTCAAAGATGCGCACAAAAGTTTTCTGGATTTGTTTTCATTGTTGAGATATGATATGTGATTTCTGGATTTGCTGTGTTTTGATTAAGGAAGGTGAGGGATGAGGACTATCGCTGCTCTATGTTTTCGTATGAGTTTCTCCTTGAGTTTCGAGGACGAAACTCTTTGTTGGTGGGTAAGTATGTAGTGCCCCGCTCGGCACTACGTACAAGTGATATCGCCTTGCTTGCTCAGACGGAAGTCTTCTCAGAGAGTTCCCGACCGATTAATCAAAGTGAGTGGGCAGAACTGCATTCTCTGATTCTTGCACGATTTAATAATGAATCTGAGTTTTTGAATGCTTGTTTGCTTAAGAAGAATGTTTTCATAAGAGATTGATAGAACTGACTCAGTATGCTAAAAGAGAACTCACATAGCTTGTCATCGAAACGAATCTGCTGCCTAACTAAGAGAATATGAATGCTTGTCAGAATAAGATAGAACCATTGCTATGCTAAAGAGAATAAGTAATGATGCATGCTTAGAAATACCGACACAGCTATTGAACGAACCTTCGCTATGCTAAGAAAGTTAAGTAAATGAATTATTCGAATATGTCCCTTGAATATGCTAAGAATGAGATAGTTTTTGCATACTAAGATATGAATCAATCGTGCTTGCCTTTATATGTTTTGTTTGTCTGTCTGCTATATCGATCTGCTAAGAAAATGTGTGAGTGCTGTGACTAATAGTACGCCCTGAGGATACGGCTCGCAAGGGTCTAGTGGGGTGTGCTATTAGTAATATGATAAGATGTGCTTCGTTTCGATAAGATGTGTTTCGCTAGACTGCACATGTTTTGCTTGATCATTGTTTTGCTTGAACTATGTGTTTATGTCATTGCATTGGTCTCGGATAACTTGTGCACAAGGTCTTGTCTCTCGAACGGTTCCTGGGGCACTGGGAACCGCTCGGTCCAGAAGAGATTTTTGGATCGCCCTGAGGTATACGGCTCGTAAGGGGGTCTAGTGGGGCGATATGTCTATTAGTGTTGTGCAGAACCCATGATGTTACAGCTGCTTGCACTCGGATGTGTTGGTGAAGAGCTGAACCTTGAGTCACAGCTGCCGACACCCGCGCGTGCTAGTGAAGAGCTGAACCTTGGGCAACTGCTGCTAATCATGGGGCAACCCATGGACCGTCATATAGATAGGGCGCATGCTAGGTTTACCTTCTTGCATACCTATTGATTTATGACACCAAGTGTTTTGATACATAAGTTATGAATATGCAAATGTGGCTAACTTGTGTGTCTGCTGCAGGGATAACCGTTCGGCTATGGGGTAAGAAATATAAGTTTGTGCTTAAGTCTGCTCGTTCATTTTGTCCGCATCGTAGAGATTATATGTTAGTGCTTCATGCATTGCATCGGTCAGACAATGACTATTAGTGCAGAGCTGAACCTCGGTCACAACTGCTAATAGAATCAGAATGTGAGTCATTGGATAGCTGGATTACCGCTGCCAATCCTGAGTTTCTTGGGGACCAAAATCATATAGATGTGTCTACTTATGTGCTAATAAATACATGATATGTTTGCCTCGATTCGATATGTTCAGTCTGCTAGATAAGCTTTGCCCCAAGAGTTAGTTTTGTGTTGCACAATATATGCTGCGCACTACACGATACCGCACTGTCCTAATTCGTATGCTTATAGTTTGAATGTGCAAAACTGTTTCAAAGTTATGTTTTCAAAAAGATGTAATCTGACTAATAGTTCTGAACTGCATGAAATAAACTTAGGTAAAAGTAGCAAGATCACTAGTAATGCAATGTTTTGCCACATGATTACTTAGTGTGGGTCTCAGGGGGTGTAGCTTCTGTTCAGTTATTTTATCTCACCAGTACTTGCATAAAGTGCTGACCCACCAACAGTTTGCTTGTTCTCAGGTGCTCGTTCGTCCGAGGAAGCGATAGCCGTGCCTCATCCCAAGGAACCGGAAATCTGAAGACGATGCCTTGAGCTGCATCGAGCTGTGCTGCTTTTGTATAGAGGGACATAATGTATGGAACGGTGTTATTGTAATCGAGAGAAGAGTGCTTGAGCGATCTGTAACCTCGGCCATGCGCCGCTTGTAACAATTTTGATTATCAATAAAAGAGCCTGTTTTCTTATGCCATTGTGTTCTTTACTTTTCTGCAATGTTATGTACCGCTGCTTCAGTATCGAATAGCTTACTTGCCCTTGTATCAAAGCTTTGGCCTTGTGCAAGCGCATCTTAGGCTTGCACGGCATCACGCCCGAGCGAGGACGATCGGTTCCGTAGGGACCAAAGCAAGGACGAACGGCCCTGCGGGACCGGGGCGTGACAGCACACACAACTACTCGTGCACACACACAACATATATACTCCTATATATATATATATACACACGCTCAACTATACATATATATACACTCACAACACATAGATACACACACATACATATATACAAACACATATCCTCACACACACACATATATATACATATAGATATCAACTTGCATATACACACTCATATATATATATATATATATATATATATATATATATATATATATATATATATATATAAAACTAGTTATTATATGTGGGTGAATATATACATATCTATAAGTGTTAGGAATGTGGGTGAATATACACAATATATATATATATATATATATATATATATATATATATATATATATATATACACACATACATATATATAAACACAACTACGTATAGCTAGATATATATATACACCTACACAATCTCATATATCTATAGATAGATATATTTATGTATATACCCTCACACATAAATACAAACAAACACATGAATATACACATATAAACACTAGTACACACACACACACACACACACACATATATATATATACTATTATATATATATATATATATATATATATATATATATATATATATATATATATATATATATATCATATAGATATATAAATACACATGCACAAATAGAAAAGAGAACAAGAAACCAAACACGTGGAGTGCACCGCACCCGTATCACACTAATTCTATGAAACGCTTGCGATACGGCTCCAACACCAACCAAACGTATCCCGAAGGACACGAGCAAGTCTAATACACTAATTATGAAAAATACATATAATAATTAGATACACTATGTATCCGTGTCAAGAATTGATGTGCACAACTCCTCGTGCCGGAGAAAACCCCCAAAATCAACCCGTTTCGTCAAATTGATGAGATACGGCCTACAAGTATCCAATTATGGACACGATACTAGTCACAAACAAGCAATCATATGTCAATTTGATCTATTAGACTATATGACAAATACTACATGTGTCAATCTTGAAATTCCCCTAAAATTGGCCCCAAATTGCACATAACTTCCACCATAGGTCTCCTATGAACCTAAAACCAATTTCTATGGGTAGCCTATGTGTAATACCCCGTTCCGCTCAAGCGGACTACCGATTCAAAAGGTAAAAGTGCAAACGTCCCGACCTGCTTGGCTCAGCGAGGTAACTCGTTGAGGCAAGGGATTATCTAAACTTGGCCCTTCATGAGAACTGGCTTAGGCTTCCAAAGGCTTGCTCGGAGTATCGCTCAACCGAGGCGAATCATCGCTAAGGTGGGTGGCTTCGGTGAACTTGTCCTTGCTTAGCCAGCACATATAAAATATGGAATAGTACATGCTAGTCGCTAGGTGAATCATCCCCTGCATGCTAATAAGAATACAACGCACCTAGCTAAGAGAATAATCCCAACTTGTATTGCTTATGCTAGAACATGGAAAATAAAATATTGCTTATATTGAGACTCTCGCATACTACCTTGACTTGTGCAACTGGACCCTTCTATGCCTAGGATAGAAACGATATGTATATGCTCTTCTTAGTGCACAGTTCACTTGTATACACTGTACGACTCTAGATCATGTCGCTCGGAAAGTCCCTAAATGGTTTCACTCATCGGCTTGCCTTCGGGCCTGGGCTAAATGTGAATGTTTATGAATGCATGCTTGCCTGCTTACATTTTAACTTAAATGTTGCCTTGCCTCAGTGTTTGCCATACGAAATCATGCCACAATCAAGTAACACTATCGTATATTGTCCATGCATTGAGTCAGCCAGAAGACTATCAAGTAGTCCTTTTGTGCAATCGATCCTGCAAGTATACGGGACCGTCAGGTCGCTAAGGCAAACCCCGCATCAGGGGAATGCATCAAGGCAAGCTGTTCATTGAGAAAGAATCATGTTAAGTTTACACCTGAATGATAATCACATCAAGTTTACCTCTGAACGAGAATCATGTCAAGCAAGTCATGAATCCCAGATCATGGAGCAACTTCTCGGTTCAGAGCAAGAATCATGGATTATTATGTCAAGTTATGAATTTGGAGAGACCATGACCTGCATGTCGCGGAAAACTTGAAAAAGGTGATCTTCATATCTCAGTTCCACGGACGGTCACCGGGGCACCGGGGCCGAACCGATCCGGATGGGACTCTCATGTTTAGTCACCCATGTACAAAGACGGAATGGCATACAGCACATCCTGTTCTCTCGCTACATACCATTCTCGTTAGAGACTAAAATTGGTCCTTTATGGCTATGCCAGCGACAATTGTTCATATAGATAAGTCATCCTCGCTTAGCGGCTACCCTCGTGGAAGTCATTGCATCGCATCGAGAATAACTGAACACCTGAACAATCATGGCATAATGATACTTGTGCATAAAGAGCACTTGATCATCGTATGCAATACACCTGATATTTCCTGTAACTCGTGCACCTGTAGCGTAATCTCGCTCATAAAGCAGTGTTTGTATATGCTATGCCCCTGAATGTTTATATATGCTCGTGCTTGGAATTTAACATTGGTTTGCCTTGGACAGGGAAGGACAAATGGTAAGTTGGTAAGTCTCGCCGTGTTTCCTCTTATATTACACGATGCACTGCCACACGAGTTAGGTTTTCATATATGTCATGAAACTGATCCTAAGACAATACTAGAAAGACAACTAAATAGCTGATGCACGGAACCTATATTACGTGTTTGGATTTGTCGAGCGGGCGAGTAGCCTCCCCACCAGTGCATTCATGTACTGATAACCCACCAGATTGTGTGCAGGGTACGGGAGAACCTCGTTCGGTGCGGATGCCTCCTTCGTGCGTGCTAAAGGCATAGAGTTTGACTCTGAAGCCTTAGGGTGCTGCGTTCGGAATTGAAGCACATATACAAGACATAATGTTGGAACATCGCCTGAATATTTCCTGTATATCATCCATAAATGTAGCCACTTGGCACGCTTTTATGTTTCAGAGAGAGAGCTTGAGCGACTTGTAATCTCGGCTATACGCCGCCTGTAATACTTATTTCAATATGAATAAAGAGAGTTTGTTTTACTTCAACTTGTGTTATTCAATTCTTCCGCTACTATCAACTCAGTGAACTTGTTACCATTCGCTTATGTGTTTATACATACCGCTGTACTCGCACAATCTGTGCGATCCTGTGGCTTAGATCTCTTACCGCTAGCCAATGAACCATGGCCTTGCACCTGCGCGGCTCACGCTCGTGCGACATCACGCCCGGATGGGTCAAAAGCGATCATTCCGCGGAAGCGCTGGCACGGTCATTTTTGCCTAGCAGGGACGACCGATTTAGCCTACGGGAGATCGGGGCATGACAGATTGGTATCAGAGCCTGGCTTATACGCCTTTGAACTTCATTTCTAATATCACTGTTTCGAAAGCTCGTTCGTGGATTATGTGCACACACTCTCTTAATGCCTCGATGGGATGTTCCAAACAATAAGTCTAAATACTTTCGAAAAGTTGTATGTGAAATGATATGATGGCTTGTACGACATTGATGTCGGAAGGCCTTTGTTCCGACCTGTGCTAGAACCTTTGGGGGTATATACTCGTGATAAGATTTATATGGTATGTGTGAACCCTCTGTCTGTACCTAGTTATCCAACGGGTTAGTACGGAATCCAATATTTTCCTGAACGGTTTGCTATATACACAGCCTTTCGGCTAAGTTATGTTCTTTATCATGCACCAAGACCCTTGGGTGTAAGCCTGTCATAAACGAGATTTGGATATCGTTCATGAAGAATACAAGTCAGACTTAGAACTACAATCGATAGAAACTTTATCGAATTTATCGCTTAGGCGAATATTAAGAATCCTGCTTGATTATGGAAAATAGCTCGTACGATAATTCATGTTGGAAGACATAAATCGAACATAGTTATTTTGATGACTATCAATCCAGAATATATATATATATATATATATATATATATATATATATATATATATATATATATATATATATATATATATATATATATATATATGAGACTAGCTTTTTTTTAGGAGAAACCTGAGTATCGTGCTAGAAATTGAGGAACGAGTTAGTGAATAAGCTAACGATAATGCGAACACCAATTAAGAATTTGATGGAATGACTCAATTCTGAGTGGTGGATGGATCACTTAGAAACATCCAAATGGATCCATAACCTGTGTGATAGTCAGACTGAACGATATTGAGAACAACTTGAATAAATGATAAGGCTTATATCGAATAGAAACTCTCGGAAATGGAAACTAATATCTTGGTTAAGTAAAACTTGTTAGAAATTGGAGAATCGTGCGAGCGGTTTCGGATTTAAACAAACGGATTGAACGTGAATAAATTATCGTTTGAATAAGCTAAACCGAGAATGGATATTTGGCTTCAGAATATAAATTTGACTTGGTATCGATAATTGGAAGATAGCATGGATCGATACAAGCAAAGGAAATATTATGTTTCTAGGAAGGATATAAGCAATAAAAAATTTTACTTGGAGTTTAGAAGAACGAACTTGATATATTGAGCATATTAGAAATGGATGGACTTGGGATTGAATATTTGAACTTGGTTATTGAGGAATGCTAAAAAGTGGACTATGGAACTACCAAAAACGGAAAAATAAAAAGTTGGATGATTTTACTAGACGAACTACAATCACTGCATGAACGGGCTTGATTCGATGAATACAAAAACTTTTGAAATACAGCGAATCAAAAGTGTTATAGGATGAGTTAGCCTAGAACCAGGAGTAAATCATGCTTGATGGTTTCGGGGACGCACGCGTTGATATTATTGGACGACTTGAGGATATAATCTAGGTTTAGAATTGAATCTTGGCTTGGTGGTCAAGACTTGAAATGGATATGGATTCTATCAAAATATGTTGAAAATATGTTGGAGATATAGACTACGCAAATCACTAGGCTTGTCCTGCAACTTGGATATAGTAGATTTTTACTGAACGGACTCATCCCTCGTGCAACGCACGTGTTATTGAAAGTAGGTAAATCTGTGCTCGATGTCTAGAAATCTGAGTGAAACGAGCTTGGGTAGAATACCCCGTACAAATGAACAATTATTTGACCCTAGAAATTGGGGCGAGCATCGTGCGACGAATTTGCACGATAAATCGCATGCTTGAACCTGTACCTATGAACTTGTGAGCTGACCTAGCAATTAGGCAGACGACCCTGTGCCGAGTGAATGAACCTGTGCCACCGAATTTACCATATTGCTTGAATAAGATTCACAACTGGGCAGCAAGACTTAAGATTAGACTTGGGTATAATAACATGTGCTAAGTTTGACCCGAACTGACGAACGCTAGTCGGTAAATCGAACAGATCATGCTTATCGGTGGTGAAAATGCTTGGTTGGAATGGAAATGATATGGAATCGGATTTGATTAACCCTGTTGGAAGTATCCTGGTGATTTATAAGGAAAAACTCTTGAGATTTTTCGCAAGTAGCTTGTCCGATTTCACCAATATCTAAGTTTGGTTGAATGCATGTGTTTGAGGGACGCTTCGAATATGTGCACGATCCAAGACTTAAGAAATGTGAAACTCGAGTGCTAAGACTTCGCTATCGCTACGTTGGTGACATGCATGTGTTTGAAGGACTCTTCGAATATGTGCACGATCCAGATACGCGATATGCTGATCTCAAATGCTAGTGCAAGTGAATATCCTCCTGAACAAGCATAACGACTTGTATAAGTTGCCTTAGCCTTAGATCGCTATCCAAGTTCGATTGAAAGGTACCTCGTGTTAAGAAACATGTCCCGCGCTAAGGCACAAATAAGACTGACTCAGTATACACGCAACACGGCGTAAGCATCGAGTAGGGGATTGGGTTCCAATGGATTTAGTGGTACCGATAGCTACGCTTGGGCTAGAATCAAAAATTTCGATAAAACGGCTTGCCCTCAGGAAGTCTCGAGGACGAGACTTTTTCTGAGTGGTGGATAATGTAATACCCCGTTATGCTCAAGCGGACTGCCGATTCAAACGGCAAAAGTGCAAACGTCCCGACCTGCTTTGCTCAGAGGCAACTCGTTGAGGCAAGGGATTATCTAGACTTGGCCCTTCATGAGAACTGGCTTAGGCTTCCAGAGGCTTGCTCGGAGTATCGCTCAACCGAGGTGAATCATCGCTAAGGTGGGTGGCTAAGATGAACTTATCCTTGCTTAGCCAGCACACATAAAATACGGAATGGTACATGCTAGTCGCTAGGTGAATCACCCCCTGTATGCTAATAAGGATACAACGCACCTAGCTAAGGGAATAATCCCAACTTGTATTGCTTATGCTAGAACATGAAAAATGAAATATTGCTTATATTGAGACCCTCGCATGCTACCTTGCCTTGTGCAATTGGACCCTTCTATGCCTCGTATAGAAACGATATGTATATGCTCTTCTTAGTGAACTGTTCACTTGTATATACTACACGAATCTAGATCATGTCGCTCGGGAAGTCCCTAAATGGTTTCACTCCTCGGCTTACCTTTGGGCCTGAGCTAAATGTGAATGTTTATGAATGCATGCTTGCCTGCTTACATTTTAACTTGAATGTTGCCTTGCCTCAGTGTTTGCCATACGAAATCATGCCACAATCAAGTAACACTATCGTATATTGTCCATGCATTGAGTCAGCCAGAAGACTATCAAGTAGTCCTATGCAATCGAACTTGCAAGTATACGGGACCGTCAGGTCGCTAAGGCAAACCCCGCATCAGGGGAATGCATCAAGGCAAGTTGTTCATTGAGAAAGAATCATGTCAAGTTTACACCTGAATGATAATCACATCAAGTTTACCTCTGAACGAGAATCCTGTCAAGCAAGTCATGAATCCTAGCCCGTGGAGCAACTTCTCGGTTCAAAGCAAGAATCATGGATTATCATGTCAAGTTATGAATTTGGAGAGACCCTGACCTGCATGTCGCGGACAACTTGAAAAAGGTGATCTTTGAATCTCAGTTCCACGGACGGTCACCGGGGCACCGGGGCCGATCTGATCCGGATGGGACTCTCATGTTTAGTCACCCATGTACAAAGACGGAATGGCATGCAGCGCATCCTGTTCTCTTGCTGCATACCATTCTCATTAGAGACTAAAATTGGTCCTTTATGGCTATGCTAGCGACAATTGTTCATATAGATAAGTCATCCTCGCTTAGCGGCTACCCGCGTGCGAATTATTGCATCGCATCGAGAATAACTGAACACCTGAACGATTATGGCATAATGACACTTGTGCATAAAGAGCACTTGATCATCGTATGCAACACACCTGATATTTCCTGTAACTCGTGCACCTGTAGCGTAATCTCACTCATAAAGCAGTGTTTGCATATGCTATGCCCCTGAATGTTTATATATGCTCGTGCTTGGAATTTAACATTGGTTTGCCTTGGACAGGGAAGGACAAATGGTAAGTTGGTAAGTCTCGCAGTGTTTCCTCTTATATCGCATGGAGCACTGCCACACGAGTTAGGCTTTTCATATATGCCATGAAACTGATCCTAAGACAATACTAGAAAGACAACTAAATAGCTGATGCACGGAACCTATATTACGTGTTTGGAATTTTCGAGCGGGCGAGTAGCCTCCCCACTAGTGCATTCATGTACTGATAACCCACCAGATTGTGTACAGGGTGCAGGAGAACCTCGTTCGGTGCGGATGCCTCCTTCGTGCGTGCTAAAGGCATGGAGTTTGACTCTGAAGCCTTAGGGTGTTGCATTCGGAACTGAAGTACATATGCAAGACATAATATTGGAACATCGCCTAAACATCGCCTGAACATTTCCTGTATATCATCCATAAATATAGCCACTTGGTACGCTTTTATGTTTCAGAGAGAGAGAGAGCTTGAACGACTTGTAATCTCGGCTATACGCCGCCTGTAATACTTGTTTCAATATAAATAAAGAGAGTTTGTTTTACTTCAACTTGTGTTATTCAATGCTTCCGCTACTGTCAACTCAGTGAACTTGTTACCATTCGCTTATGCATTTATACATTCTGCTGCACTCGGACAATCTGTGCGATCCTATGGCTTGGATCTCTTACCGCCAGCCAATGAACCACGGCCTTGCATGGACGTGGCTCACGCTCGTGCGGCATCACGCCCGGATGGGTCAAAAGCGATCGTTCCGCGGGAGCGCTGGCACGGTCATTTTCGCCTAGCGAGGACGGCCGATTTAGCCTACGGGAGATCGGGACGTGACACTATGCATGTGGGTTGGTTTCTCATGGTTAAATATCATATTTAGAACCTAATAAAAGGGGGAAAACTGAAATGTACCTCTTGGGAGATGGATTTCCAATAAAAAATTCCTAAAATTGAAAGTAGCTCCTCCTTCTAGTCAAATATCAGTCAAACTAGGTCAACTATCGATCAAACTAGTCAAAGTTGGTCAAACTAGCTATTTCTAGGTTGTATGAGTCTATCTCTAGGGTATTGGGTCTATACACTACGCATCTAGGCCACACTAGCTATTCTAAGATACTAAAAAACCAACATGATACCGTATCTTAAGATACGCAAGTTCATTTATATGAAAATAGTATTTTAGATATATATACAAGTCAATATACTTAGTACTATATCAAAATAATAAAAATACGATACCTTGGCCTTAAACCAATGCGTATCTCACCTATCCCGATACCCAAACTCATGTCACGCCCTAGTCCCAAAATGCCGAGGGACTAGCCACGTGGCAATGGCCAACATCACACTCCAATGGGCAAACCCAATTTAATGGACCCGTTAGAGTCTACTTAAGCTGTAAAACAATAATAAAGGTCTACGATACATGTCACAGTCTAATTCTAATCTCATCTACAGAAAATAAATACAAATCAAATGTCAGAATAATCAAGATAAAATATAAACCAACATGTCTCAATAAAATATCTCAGGAAACAACCCGATAATAAGTTTAATACAGAAATCCATGAGACAGGAAATGGAGTATTTAACAACAGAAATGACTGAGTATATAAAGCAAATACTCAGAAGAAATCCTCTGGCATCACCTCGTCCTCTGGTGTTGGTACTGCTCCAGCGTCTGCTACTGTCCCGTATACCTCGGGATAGATTTCCTCTGCTAAACCTGGGGACATAATCCGGATCCAGGTCCTCAGGGGACATAGCAAGGTACAAGAATAACTCAAGCCAAAATAAATGCAGTATATAAAATATATCAATAGGGCAAACTATGTAACCAGCTATGTGATATGCAAATGAGAGCATCACTAGTACTCAGGCTGAGACCACTAAAAGCACTGTATCGGGGAGCCGGTAGCAGTGATATCACATAGTGGGCCTAGCTCTGATATAGAGGTTACGGCACAATAATAATAAATATATATATATATATAATTAGCCTGTAGCCTGTGTGTCTCTTCCACCCAATGTAATCACACGTCTCATGTCCATGACGTCTCATGTCCATAACACGTAAGATCATGACCTCTAGCTAATGCATCGAGTCAGAATGATAGCTATGCATATGTAATATCTATGTCACGAATCCAGTAACCTATACAAAATCATCATGAATAACTCAGAAAAAATTATGTCTCATGAATAATCTCAAGTGTCCTATGGTATGACGTACTTGATAAAGCAAGCACGAAAATATATGATCATGATATCAACTCTCTAAGTGACGTTACACGACTCCGCATATGGCGTCGACATCCGAATATTATTCTGACGCTAAGCAACGTCTCACAATCCTAGATTGAACAGTTATAACACATAAATAAATCAAGAAAATAATATACAGCAAGTACTGCAAGTTTGGCAAGGTACACTTGCCTGGGTTTAAATTTCTCTAATTGCTCCGGTAACAGCGGGATCTTCAAGTACTCCTCCGGTTGCTGAAATAAATATTACCATCATTCTCAGAAGATATGAAATAGCTAGGATTGCCTACCCATAAGTCTAATTTGGATACAGGGGCAAAATTGACAGTTTCTGGTCAAAGCAGAGTCCACATGTGGCCCACTTCGCACCAAAAAATGTGCCAGAGATAAAGTTATCCAAATTCGTCAAACTTAGTGTCTACGAGTCCAAAATGATGATACAAACCCAACAAAATATCCAGAACTGGATTTTGATGAGCCGATCACAAAATCGCCCGTCAAATAGAGCCGTGGGGCCCACGATACGGGGTTTCGTCAACGTTCTCAGAATCGAACCAAACCTGGGTCACAGGACCAGCGTAACGCTACAAATCTGATGGCGCAAGTTTCGTTACGAAATGACAAGCACACACGAAGTTACAACGAGTTTCGGAATAGGCCCGATATAGGACAATTTCGACGGATACGCGTTGATTTTGGTGTACACGCATATCCAAATCAACTTCCATGAAATCTCACACGTCCGCATTGATGGTACGCTCCTTTCGGTATAATTTACACACGACGAAGTCACCTCGTTTAGCGGAACGCACCCAATTTCGGACAATTTGGGTTTTAAAAACCAAGATTTTGGTCAACTTCACCCGCGAATAAAATATAATTTACAGCACAATAAAATAAACTAATCACAGGGTTTAAAACTTGGTTATAATGTCTATTTTACTGTTCAAGTAAATTTTGGAATTATTAAATATGTTGGACGTAAAACGACACAACGAGGAGGAAGAAAGACTCGCCGGAACATGGAGTCAGAATCGACTGTATTGCGCGTGCAAGTGGCGGCGCGACGGTGCTCTGCCGGTCGGAGGCGGCGCTCGGCTGCTGCGGTGATCGTCGCTGGAGTCGGCGTCGGGGATGGCGGAGTCGTCGGCGGTGGCGGGTCGGGGTCGAGTTGCCGAAGGGGGTGAAGTCGGAGAGGGTCGAGTGGTGGAAGTGGCGGTGGTTGTGAGGGGTGGCGGTGATCGGTGGTGGGGGTTTTATAGGGAGTGCGGCCGGCGGTTAGCAGGAAGTGAACCGGAGGGGTCGGCCGTTGGGGAGGCGACGGGTCGACGGTTGATCGGCAGCGAGAAGACGTAGAGTCGCGGCGGTTGGGGATTAGTCGGGTCGGCCGTTGACTATTGTAACGGTCGGGGAAATTTTTTTTGTTACTGTAACATGGGTAGCATGTCGGGTTAGCGGGTTCAGATCGGGTCTAGATCCGACCCACTAGGTTTGGGTTCAGTTTGGTTTGGTCTGGTTCAGGTTGGTTTAATCTGGTTTATTCTAAAAAGATATTTTTAGCTGTTTAAAAATAGTTTTTGAGCCCAATAAATTCCAGAAAATTATACTATATCCAATTATTTATTTTACACTCAAAAATATAATTTTTATAATATTTTAATATTTAATTTAATTCACAAAAATATTTATCCCTGAAGAACATTTATTTTAATTATTTAAAAATTATAAAAAAATTCCAAAAATTTATATTTTAGTTTTGTAACATATGGGTGTTTACAATCTACCCTCCTTAAAAGAATTGCGTCCTCGCAATTAAAAAATTAAAATGTAACCGATCAGAAGAGATGATGCAGTTGCAAAATATGTTTGTAGCACGACACAAGGGATAAAGAATCATGAACAAGGAGAAATTGAGAGGAAGGGTGAGGGATTTGTTCAAGCAGAACACGTAGGAAAGGAATAAAAATATTTCTCTAGGCAATGAGAGCTAAGTAATTCAAGAGTAAATGAGTCTGATTAGAGGCAAAGATCAACTACAGCTTAGAAAAACTTGGGTATCAAGTACTAACAAGTTCATAATACTAGGATTAGGCTAGGGAATGAAATTAACAGACACGTGCTAAAGCTTTACTAGGAATATATAGCTATGATAAAAACTTAAATCTTACTCGTATTCGCTAATCCACGAGTCTGTGCGTCCTCCACTGTCATCGCAAAAGCCTGTCCACGTCCTTGTGGTGGTGCCCTCTGCTGTTGCTGGGCCTGCTGGAAGAGTGCTCCTCGTGGTGCCAAGGGTGACCTCAGTTGATATCCTTCCAGTGCTGGTAAAGCATGTCAGTTTACTATTGGTGCTCAGGGCAATCCCTTACTAGATCCACAGGCTAAACATAATCCAAATTTTGGTCTACACTCCCTCTCAATATGGCCTATCTTGCCACAATACTGACAAGTAGGAAGGACTAGTGCTAGTGGTATAAATTCTCTCTGTGGTGGATTCATTTGTGGTTGCTTTGCATCTCTTTCCTGCTGTGTTCGGTCTGGTGCTAATGCATGTGACTGCTTCTGGCTGGACTCTCTCCTGGTGACGTGCTCCATGTGTCGGGCTGCAGCAAGGACGTCCGTATATGAAGTAGTGGCAATGGAGCTGATTAATTTTTGTAGCTCATAGCTAAGTCCGTCAAAGAACTTCTCCGCTTGGCTTCGCTGGGCTTCTTGATGAACCTGCTGTCGGACTTGCATCATTGCATAGAACATTTGAAACATCTGTTGTCCATCCATAGGCTATCCTGGTGGAAAAATATGCATTGGTGGAGTAAACTGCGATGGTGGTGGAATGTCGTCTCGCTGTAATCTTGAGGTATGTTGACCTGCTTGATTGTTTTGTTGAGTTGATTGACCTCCAGTTACTGGTGTCACTCCATCGTCGTAGGTGACAACTGTAACTTGTGGTGTTAGTCTCGTCGCTTGCTTGTGGATCCATTACTCTGCATCCAAAATAAACTATAAAAGGCACACAGGGGATACAAGGCAGGATGCAAGTCAAGAATTTATTTTGAAGTCGATATAGAGATCAAGAACGAATCAATCAAGTGGATGAGATCCTATAACTTATCCTATCATAATCGCAGGCTTACTCGATTCCTTAGTTGAAACTGAAGCAACATTGTCGTTGACCATAGTCGTAGACCTTAGTGGTAGACCTTAGTCGATGACCTGCATGGGCCACCACAAAAATTATGTCACGTCCCAGTCCCAAAATGCCAAGGGACTAGCCACGTGGCAATGGCCAATATCGTACTCCAATGGGCAAACCCAATTTAATGGACCCGTTAGAGTGTACTTAAGCTGTAAAATAATAATAAAGGTCTACGATACATGTCACTGTCTAATTCTAATCTCATCTACAAAAAATAAACACAAATCAAATGTCAGAATAATCAAGATAAAATATAAACCAACAAGTCTCAATAAAATATCTCGGGGAACAACCCGATAATGAGTTTAATACAGAAATCCATGAGACAAAAAATGGAGTATCTAACAACAGAAATGACTGAGTATATAAAGCAAATACTCAGAAGAAATCCTCTAGCATCACCTCATCCTCTGGTGGTGGTACTGCTCCAGCGTCTGCTCCTATCCCGTATACCTCGGGGTAGATCTCCTCAGCTAAACCTGGGGACATAATCCGGATCTAAGTCCTCAAGGGACATAGTAAGGTACAAGAATAACTCAAGCCAAAATAAATGTAGTATATAAAATGTATCAATAGGGAAAACTATGTAACCAGCTATGTGATATGCAAATGAGAGCATCACTAGTACTGAGACTGAGACCACTACAACCTCTGTGTCGGGGAGCCGGTAGCAGTGATATCACGTAGTGGGCCTAGCTCTGATGTAGAGGCTACGGTACCACAATAATAAATATATATATAATCATCCTGTAGCATGTGTCTCTCCCCACCCAATGTAATCACATGTCTCATGTCTACGACGTCTCATGTCCATAACACGCAAGATCATGATCTCTAGCTAATGCATCAAGTCATAATGATAATTATGCATATGTAATATCTATGTTACAAATCCTGTAACCTATACATAATCACCATAAATAACTCAGAAAAGATTATGTCTCATAAATAGTGTCAAGTGTCATATGGTATGACGTACTTGATAAAGCAAGCACGAAAATATAGGATCGTGATATCAACTCTCTAAGTGACGTTACACGACTCCGCATACAACGTCGACACCCGAATATTATTTGGACGCTAAGCAACGTCTCACGGTCCTAGGTTGAACAGTTATAACACAAATAAATCTAGAAAATAATATGAAGCAAGTACTGCAAGTTTGGCAAGGTACATTTTCTTGGGGTTTGAATTTCTCCAATTGCTCTGGTAACAGCGGGATCTTCAAGTACTCCTCCGGTTGCTGAAATAAATATTACCATCATTCTTAAAATATATGAAATAGCTAGGATTGCCTATCCATAAGTCCAATTTGGATACAGGAACAAAATTGACAGTTTTTTGTCAAAGCGGAGTCCACATGTGGCCCACTTCGCACCGAAAAATGTGCTAGAGACAAAGTTCTTCAAATTCGTCAAACTTAGTGTCTACGAGTCTAGAACGATGATACAAACCCAACAGAATGTCCAGAACTGGATTTCGATGAGCCGATCATAAAATTGCCCGTCAAATAGAGCCGTAGGGCCCACGATACGGGGTTTCGTCAACGTTCTCAGAATCGAACCAAACTTGGGTCACATGACCAGCGTAATGGTACAAATCTGATGGTGCAAGTTTCGTTACGAAACAACAAGCATACACAAAGTTACAATAAGTTTCGGAATAAGCCCGATACGGGGCAATTTTGACGGATATGCGTTAATTTCGGTGTGCACGCACATCCAAATCAACTTTTGTGAAATCCTACACATCCGCATTGACGATACGCTCCTTTCGGTGCAATTCACATACGATGAAGTCACCTCGTTTAGCGAGACGCACCCAGTTTCAGAGAATTAGGGTTTTGAAAACCAAGATTTTGGTCAACTTTACCCGCGAATAAAATACAAATTACAGCACAATAAAATAAACTAATTACAGGGTTTAAACTTGGTTATAATGTCTATTTTACTGTTCAAGTGAATTTTAGAATTATTAAACAGGTTGGACGTAAAACGGCCGTGAACTTGTGAGTTCAGGACATTTTTCTGAACTAGAAAAATTGGGCTATTTTTTCTGTTTTTGCGACGCGGTTTACGATCGACACAGGACACGATACCCCAAACTAATTACACAGGGTTCGAGAGGGTCACACAACGAACATGTCACAACAGGCCATTCAAAAATTGACACAGCGAGGAGGGAGAAAGACTCATCAGAACAGGGAGTCAAAATAGACTGTACTGGGCGTGAACGGGGCGGCACGGTGGTGCTCGGTCGATCGACGTCGGCGCTCGACTGCTGCAGTGATCGTCGCTGGAGTCGGCGTCGGGGATGGCGGAGTCATCGGCGGTGGCGGGTCGGGGTCGAGTTGCCGGAGGGGGTGAAGTCGGAGAGGGTCAAGTGGTGGAAGTGGCGGTGGTTGTGAGGGGTGGCGGTGATCGGTGGGGGGGGGGGGTTTATAGGGATGTAACGTCCCAGTCCCAAAATACGTAGGACCAGGAATACGTGACACGCCAGCTATGCATTCGACCAGACTCTGGTCTGACTCGAATACGTATAAGCTGTAATATAAAAGGGCACTATCTAGATATCTCATAAATGTAAACCTCTATATCTCAATCCATAATGTACAATAATATACAAGAAAGAGCTATACGTGCTAGAGTCGGCCGCCCAATAACACACTAACTCGAATAGACTCGAGAAGAAGTATGAGTCTATAAAAACTAGGCTACAACAACAGATAAAATAAACAATAACCATAATGCCGGTAGATATAATGTGAGTACCTGATACCATGCCCGCAAGTCATGCAACTCCAATAGCAACTCCAAATGCTCCGTAATCATCTATGCTGCAAAACTGGCAGGGAACCAGGTCCTCAGAGGGACGTAACAAGGTACAAAAATATAACATGCCAAGTAAACAGAAAGTACAAGTACAACAACAGGGTACTCTATCATAACCAAACAAGTGTGACATAGTTTAAAGACAATGTTCGACGTGTGGGCTGTCCAAAATAAAACCGTAGCTCCGAACATAGAGACACACGGGGCGTACCGTAGCTCCGAGCACAGAGACACACGGGTGATACACTACTCTAGAATACAGGATCACTAAATATACATATATAAGCGCGTGCATAGGAGCCCAAATGTCTAGTTACTGTCTTCCCCTTCCCAAGCGGTCAACGATGGTGCGCTGAACCTGAACCTCTATCTACAGTCTCGACACACAGAAATAACTCGACAGACGCGACCCTAAGGTCGTCCCAGTCTTTGGTCATGATGTCAGTATCAGGATACAGGAATCTGGCACGATCACAGTGTATGAGTGTGTCCTGGGGTGTCGATGTACTCAGGTACGTGTATCGAGGTACTACAAAGCATCTAAAATTATTCTAAGACGTTACGACGAACGTCAGCACCCGGTTGTGATCCGGACGTAAAGTATCGAACGTCAACTTAAACACGTGCACAAGGTACATAAAGAACAACAAGTATCTGAAATCTAAAATACAGGGTGGCAAGGTACACTTGCCTGCGCGCGGCTGCTGATGACGGGAATCCGGTACCACGTCTAAGTCCTCAGGTCCTGCAGTACCTAGAGATAAATACAAACCAAAAATCAATAATCTATTCCATGTCAGACAGGGATGCGACACACATCTACACCTAAACTCAGTCTCAAACTCAAATAGTTAACCACTAATTTTATAGTCCTCAATCTCTAATCCTTGATCCGAATAATACCTATCTCAAAATCAATCACCTGTGTAATATCATCAGGCCCAATCCTCAATCTTACTATGTCACGATATCCCGTAGTCCAACCCATGATCCACTCCTCAGTTTTACCTCAGTGTTCACAGATGTTAACTTGCACATTGACGTCTCAAGCTCGAATAAATAATTATTATTCTCAATCCTCAATCACGGTCTTAGGATTTAATATTATGTCTATTTCACGATCAAGCACATGCTCCCAAGGTCCATCAACATTTTAATGTCATATTAATTTTCAGCAATAGTTTGCAACAGCTAAAACAACAATGACCCATCTGCGTATATATAATTCATGTCCTCAAACAACTTTATCACATCTTCCAATATTTACCCAAGGATCGATGTCCCTCTACCATTTTAATTTATGTGCTTCTTGGTATTAATCACTGTGTTCATGTCACCATCATTTCTTAATCGTTTAAATGCATGCACAACAACTTTATTCAAACGCATATGTTAAATGAAAAATCCTAACATTTCAAACCTAGCATTTGAACCTTATTTACTAACCATGTAATTTCCTCAAAATTCCCAATACGATTATAACCCCAAACAAAGATCCAATATTTCTCTAACCCTATCTTGATGTATCTCTATTAATTTATTTCAAATACTTATGTAGGTAAACCCTAACCACTACAATAAATCCTAATCACATATTATCACAAGATCAATACACTATACTACACTACTAAACAAATATATAAATATGTAGAGAGGGGGAGAGTTCGTTCACCTCGGCGACGAGGTTGCAGTGGTGGTGGAACGGGGATAGCACATTTAGGTGAGGCAGATCAGAAGGAGCTCCGGTCAGGAGCTGCTGGGCTCGAGCTCATCGACCACGCGGAGGAGCCGCTGCTGTCGACCTCGTCGACTACGCGGAGGAGCCGCTGCTGGCGGGGAGTCGAAGCTGCTGGCAGGGAGTCGAAGTTGCTGTCGTTCTCGTCGACTACGCGGAGGAGCAGCTCGGTGACGCGGGGGTCGATCGGTGAATGCACAGCCGGTCGGGGGAAGTGCTGCACTGTGGCGCCGGAGGGAGTACAGCTCGGGGATACAGACGTGCCGTGGGGGTGTCGAAGTTGGTTGGCTGGGTGGTCGAGGCCGGTCGTGGGGAGGAGGTTGGTCGAGAGGGAAAGTACAGTGGTGGTGGAGAGGTGGTTCGTGCAGTCGGGATTGGAGGCCGGTGGTGGCAGTGGCTGTACGGGATGGATGGTGATGAGGAGAGGAGGTTGAGGCGGTAGTAGCACGGTGGCCGGCTCGCCGGAGATGAGAAGGGTGGCTGGGAACTCTTTTGGGTCGGGTTGCAAAAGAGGTGGAGAAGTGGTAAGGAGGAAGAAGAAGGAAAGAAGAAGAAAAGAATATGGGAAAGGCTATGGGTTTTTTTTTTGTGAGGAGGAAGGAGAGAGAGAGTGGGGGGGATTTCCACACCTAGGGATTAGGGCCGGCCTTGGGGGTTGTGTGAGGGTGATGTGATGGCTTTATAGGGAGGGGTGTATTGGATGTGTGGTGGGGATTAGCCTATTCAAAATAGAGGGCTAGGATTTCACATGAGTATGATCATTTCTTCATGAGAAATGGAGGGAGGAGATGTTGCATTCGGTCCAAAATAATTAACCTCTTCATTTGGTCTTGGCCAATGGGGTGAGGGCACCTAACATTTATAAATTGCAACTTAGCCCCTTAAATTCGGAAAATTGTACGAACATATAAAAATGACGCCAAAATTGTGGAGAAAATTTCGGGTGATGGTTTGCATGGTGAGGGGTTGTTGGAGGTTTGGCACGGGTTTAATTTGAAAGGCATTGGGATTAATTTAGGATTAAAAATAGGATTTACAAAGTTGGTATCCCCGATTTAAATAGAAATAAAGTGCCCTACGAATTTAAATTAAATGGGGGCACTTGGGGTCAAAATCCGGAAATGACGCAAAGGTCAAAAATGGTGGGGGCTTGGAGTCAATCTTGGACCCTTTAGTTGGTCCGGCTCAACGGAATAAGTTGGTAACCCAAATTTTAGGGTAACGACACAGGTGTCCGACACAGAATTAAATATGGGTTACGATTTCAAAAAATTGTGCAATTAATTTAGAGCACAACGGAAACTGATTTAAATGACGGAGAAGTTCGGTGCCTAATTTGGCGGGTCAGGTCAGAAGTACAATAATTGAACGTAATTTATGGGCTAATATTGTACTCCGAATAATCAAACAATGATAGGGCGCGCCAAGGGTTTTAATTAATTGAATTAAATACCAGATAAATTATCTCCACTCTAAACCTCGACATCTGCTACCAAAACCAAAAATTTTCATATCCACTCTAACTATCTATAGAATAAATCGAGGGGATTTACAAGGGAGTGCGGCCGGCGGTTGGCGGAAAGTCGAACCGGAGGGGTCGACTGTTTGGGAGGCGACGGGTCGGCGGTTGAGCGGTAGAGAGGAGGCGAAGAGTCACGACGGTTGGGGATTAGTCGGGTCGGCCGTCGACTACTATAACGGTTGGGGGAAAACTTCGGTTACTGTAGCATGGGTAGCGGGTCGGGTTAGCGGGTTCGGGTCGGATCTAGATCTGACCCACTAGGTTTGGGTTCAGTTTAGTTTGGTCTGGTTCAGGTTAGTTTAATCTGGTTTATTTTAAAACGATATTTTTAGCTATTTAAAAATAATTTTTGAGCCCAATAAATTTCAGAAAAATTACACTATATCCAATTATTTATTTTACACTCAAAAATATAATTTTTATAATATTTTAATATTTAATTTAATTCACAAAAATATTTATCCCTGAAGAACATTTATTTTAATTATTTAAAAATCACGAAAAAATCCTAAATATTTATATTTTAATTTTAAAAAATATGGGTGTTTACAATACAATACCTTGTGTATCGGCCCAATACCTTGGTATCCCAAGGTAACCTAAACACTTAACTTATAGCTATATATATATATATATATATATATATATATATATATATATATATATATATATATATATATATATATATATATATATATATATATATATATATATATATATATATATATATACAATATCTCAAGTACTAACTATATTATCATATCTAATTTACTAACATATATACTTATACTAATGTACATAGATACTAACTATTCACATTCTAACTAATAACAGATATCACAACTAGTATACCTATCTACCTACTAACTATACAATACCACAACTACATATATACATACATACTCATATAGCTAACTATATATATATCAAGTATCACAATAATTATCTATTGTATAACAAGTATATATATATATATATATATAACTTACTAACTATATACCCACACCTTAACATTAACTAACTAACACTAATATACCTATCTCAATAACAAGACCAAGCTAAACCAAAATCTCAACTAACTAATTGCTAACAGTTACTAACTCATTGAAAACTAACTGAAACCAAAACCTTGAATACTAACTAACCATCTTCTAATACCTTGAATACTCAATAACTGAAATCTCTACTAAAACTGATACCCATAACATAACAGAACCAAAATATCCAACCCAACAAACTGAAACTCACTAAAACCTAGCTTATACACTGAAGCTGACTGGATACCCTGAAAACTGGTATCTGCTGCTGCTGTTGCAGCCTGTTGCTGCTGCTGCTGTACGCATGCTTCACCCGCTGCCCCGCGCTGTGCTGCGACTGTACCTCACTGCACAGCGACTGTACCGTATTGCGCCACGACTGCTGCTGTTGCAGCCTGCTGCTACGATTGCTCGTGCGCTGCTCGCTGCACACGCGCACACACAATCACTCGTGCACACACACACAACATATATATATATATATATATATATATATATATATATATATATATATATATATATATATATATATATATATATATATATATATATATATATCAACTTCTATATATATATACGCTCAACTATACATATATATACACTCACAACTCATAGATACACACACATACATATATACAAACACCTATGCTCACACACACATATATATACATATAGATATCAAGTTGCATATACACACTCCTATATATATATATATATACACACACACAAATATTCCTACACTTATAGATATGTATATATTCACCCATATATAATAACTATATATATATATATATATATATATATATATATATATATATATATATATATATATATATATATATATATATATATATATATATATACAAACACACATATATATAAACACAACTACCTATAGCTATATATATATATATACCTACACAATCTAATATATCTATAGATAGATATATTTATGTATATACCCTCACACATAAATACAAACACACACATGAATATACACATATAAACACACACACACACACACCCACACACACATACACCCACACACACACACACACACACACACACATATATATATATATATACACACTATTATATATACACATATAGACACACACAAGGACACTTAATCATATACACTATTATATATATATATTGCTTAAATATTATATAGATATTTAAATACACATGCACAAATAGGAAAGAGAATAATAAACCAAATACGTGGAGTGCACCGCACCCGTATCACACTAATTCTATGATACGCTTGCGATACGACTCCAACACACAACCAAATATATCCCGAAGGACACGAGCAAGTCTAATACACTAATTATGATTAATACATATAATAATTAGATCTACTATGTATCCGTGTCAAGAATTGATGTGCACAACTCCTCGTGTCGGAGGAAACCCCCAAAATCAACCCGTTTCGTCAAATTGACGAGATACGGCCTACACGTATCCAATTGTGGACACGACACTAGTCACAAACAAGCAATCATATGTCAATTTAATCTATTAAACCATATGATAAAATCTATATGTGCCAATCTTGGTATTCCCCCAAAATTGACACCAAATTATACATAACTTCCACCATAGGTCTCCTATGAACCTAAAACAAATTCTTATGGGTAGCTTATACATGTGGGTTAGTTTCTCATGGTTAAATCTTAGATTTAGAACCTAATAAAATAGAAAAAATCTGAAATATATCTATTGGAAGATGGATTCCAAATGAAAAATCTCTAAAATTGAAAGTAGCTCCTCCTTGTATATCTTGGCCTTCTCCTTCTTGATTTTTGCTTCCTTCTTGTAGATCCTTGTTGTAGTAGCCTCTATTGAAGAATAATGACTGAATTTGGGTAGAAATTTGGTGAGGAATGGTGCGGGAATGAAAAAATTAGGAAAGGAGAAAAATCTAGATCTATTTGGAATGAACAAAATGAAATGAGAGACACTCTCTCTCCTCCTCTAATGGCTGGTCATAAACCCTCTCTCAAGTAATATGAAATATCCAAAACATCCCTTGGGACCTCTCATGAAGAAATTAATTAGGAAGGGAAGGTTCTAGTCTAATGGTTTCACTAATTAATTCATCCTCCTAATGAATGGGTCTAAA
The DNA here is from genome assembly GCA_036927795.1 of Iris macrosiphon. Taxonomy (NCBI): domain Eukaryota; kingdom Viridiplantae; phylum Streptophyta; class Magnoliopsida; order Asparagales; family Iridaceae; genus Iris; species Iris macrosiphon. The sequence continues at coordinate 28,144,228 of JAYESA010000002.1, read as the reverse complement.
CTTGGGTCCAATCTAAACTAACATATAAATGTTTGGTTCATGTATCTAATTAAACTAATTAGGTCCACTACACAAGTCTAAAATAAATACTACATCTAAACAAACAATAAACAATACAACAAATAATTAATTACTCATGCACAATATTTAAATACAACACATCCTAAAATAAAATACCTGTGTCAATTACCAAACTACCCTTAATTGAAAATGTGAGGGTGACACTTGGAATCTTAAAAACTTTTGGTGACCTAAATTGGCATACCGACAGTATACTGGTATATACCGACGGTATACCGATGTATTGGAATCATTTACCTTATGTCTTTTTTCTATCTCTAGACTGAAATACCAACGGTATAGTGGTGTATATCGATGGTATACTGATTTCTCTGACTTATTTCCCCCCTTTTTTTTTAGTTTGGTCTTGGACGACATACCGACGGTATACCGCTTTTGTACTCTCTTGCATATGTTTTGCTTTTCCTTGTACATTTTACTGCTTTTTGCTCGGTGCCCGTGCGCGTATTGCCTGTATATGTTTTCCTATAATTTTTTCTATTTTACCAGTTTACTGTACCGTACCTATCCCCCCGTTAACATCATGTATAGTTTTTGGGCCACTATCCATTGTATTCCTGCCGTGTATAGTTTTGGGGACACCAACCCATTATACACCTGTCCTATACATTCCTGATAGTGACCCGACGCGGTGCACTCCTGATACTTGACCCTATGTATAGTTTGGGACACCTACCCATTATACACATGTCATGTACATACCTGATAGTGACTCATAGTAGTGCACTCCTGATACTAGGCATGTATATTACCTATTGTGGCTTATTATAGCGCACGCTCGTCATGATTATAACTGTGTGGTTGTTTTTTTGTCTACTCTTTTTCTTGTGCTTGTCAAATCATTATCCTGTCTAGTTCATCCATACGGGGAGTATCATGTCTAGGATAGATTCTGCGATATGCCACACCCAGAATCCTAAAATAAACTGCTAAGGATTAATGACTACTTTAAATGATTAAAGCATCGGGTCGAAAGAATCTTTGGTTGCATGCAGTCCCGTTATCTTAACATCAGCCTGGATAAATTTGTAGCATGTCGTCGAGTATGGCACATTTCTAGCACACCGTTGAGTGGAGCACCAGTACATATTTATTTTATGGTTTGGATAGCTAGGACAGATTGCAGGACATGCAACCATAGAAATTCTCAGCTATTGCATCTTGTTAGTAATTAGGACTTATGATAACCCTAGTTAGCTAACATAGCAAGACATATTATTGCTTGGTTGTGGATGTTGGTTGGAGTCCATTCTTGCTATGTCAATTCTTGTACTTGTCTTGTTTACTTTCTTGTTCCCTGTTCTAGCCAATTTCTTATTTACTTATATATTCTTGTCTACCTGACATAATCTTGTACTATACTCACATGATCCCTGTACCTATTTTTTGTCTCAATTTTACTTACATGATTCCCATATATGCCACCCGTCCTGTTTATTGTATATGTTTCCTATTTTATTTATATTTTTCCCGTTTTCTTTTTTGTTCCCTGTGCACTTTATATTATCCTGGTTGTTATATACTGTTTAGGACCATGCAGCTTTGTGTTGTATTACTGATTTTAGTTCATAGTTTGGCCTCTTTTGTGGTATTTTCTATTTGGGGTCTGACCCCACTAGTTTTGTTTGGCCAGATCCGGTAGCGGAGATAGAGGATCTTCTATTTCTTTCCGAGGATAGTGAGACTAGACCGATTGAGTGGGTTTCTATCTTGTTCACCCACTTATTGTACATATTTGTCATTCCCCGTTCCCGATATTCATATTTGGAACGTATTTTTATTTTAGCATGGTTGTATGTGCATGAAGACTAGACCCATTCTTTGGTTTAACCTTACTCATGGTTTATTTTGTGGGTTGGTTCAACTCATGAGAACATTTGGTTCAACCCTCAAACCCTACCATATATAACCCAACATTTTTTTCTCTCTCTCTCTTCACTTCATCATTTCTTCCTCTTTCTTTAGCATTCTCTCCCCATTTTATAGGCAAGTACATCTTGTATGAGAAATAGAGAAAACCTCCATATTATCATTCTATTGTATTTATTATGTGTTTCTAAGCACTTTTAGCTCTTGGAGTTTTCTGTTTTGATGGATGGATTAGTGTAGATCTATATTTCTAACTTACAATTTTATAGGTTTCATGAGTTTTTCTTGGTTTTGATCTATTAAACATGTGTCTTTGAAAACCATGACAGCGCTTTGGCTTTCTGTTTTGCTACATGACAGAGCTTTCAATTTAGAGCATTTTGGCTTTTGGTTCATCCAATTTGGACTTAAATTGAGGATTTTATAGACAAAACAAGATTTTAGTTTTTGGAGCTTTCCGCCATGGCTGAACCTGCTGTTGGAGAAGATTGTGTCCAACGAGCTATGCGGTTGAGAGTGCCATACGGTCCAAGAGGGTTATGCGGCCTAAACTTTTACCGCATACTGACAGCATGCGTCCATCTTGTTGGATGCATGACTGCTGATTTGCACAGTATCCTTGAATGCCTTGTGCTTTCACTCACTGAATGAATAAAATTTTTGCTAGTCTTAGAGAACTCCATGCGGCAGAGAACTCATGCGGCCTTGAACCTCATGCGTCCAGGAGAACATGCAGCCCCTATTTCTTGGACGCATGACTCTAAATCGTTAGCACTTATTTCTATAGTTTTGTCTTTTCTTTCTGACATACTTTATGGCTTGTCACCTCAGTCACATCAGTCACTTTATGTCACATCACTGATAGTTTATTTATTTGACTGTTACTTCAACACTTGTCCCAAGAAGTAGACTTAACCCTGGGCATGCGGCCAAGTGGTTCATGCGGCCTGACTTTCCATGCGGCCTGACTCTTCATGCGGCCTGACTTTTCATGCGGCCAGGATTGTCATGCGTCCTGATTTTCCTATGCGGCCTAGAGACACATGCGACCTTGCTTGTTTTGACTGAATGTCTTCTTGATTCATGTGACCCAATGTATAATTGGTAATTGGACTCGAATACTGTATCCATGCAGATACCACTATTGCCTGATTATTATTCATGATTTCATGTGTGCCGAGGAGCGACACATCCTGTTACGTATTAAGTATTTATATTTGGGTTGTGCATCGAGAATGCCTCCATACCTGAACGCGTGATATTATAAATATATATTATTTTCCCAGTACGGGCATAATAAGCGAGTCAAACTACCAAAGCCAGGCTAGGACATTGATTGTATGAATGTTGCATACACGCTCGGGTGAATCCAGATTTTACTTCCATGGATTCATATCTAGCATGCCCGTACTTTGTACGATATCTTAATAGAAATTCTCGTATGACCACGCCTTGAGATTTTACACACAACATAGGGCTAATTAGGTAACTAAAAGTGGTAGTAACATTGGAGGGAACAGTATCCCAAGATCATGCCAACGAACCTTCCCACAGAGATTCATTCTAAGTGCGCTGTGGGCTGGCCATCACAGATACTGTATATCATCTGCCTTAGTGGAGAGCAGTATATGACTTATTATTATGTTGAGCCACTATTTCAATATAGGAACACTGAAACCGCTAATACCGTATTTTTAGCGCAGTGGCCCTACGGGAGACTGGTGTATCCTACAAGTGCCTATTTTATTATATTTGTTCGGTTAGCTCATGTTCGGTACTGGCGTGATCTGAGGATACTTAATATGCATTATTCTGAGATAACCTCAAACTCCATAAAATAGCAAGCCGCACAAATGATTGACCAATATAAAAAAAATATTTTGTTGTGATTGTATTATTCAGCTAGTAGCCAAGGGAAGTGGACTATCATAGTGTGATGGTTCAACCCTTGTCCTTGTTTGGTTGTAGGGTTGAGCCTTCGCACTAGGATAGGCCTTGGACCTAAGTTACAACACTGAACCTATGTATTATTATATATTTTTCATGGATTTTTGTTTCTCTATTTCGTGCTTCCTTTGTAGTACTTGCTATTTGGGGTCTAACCCCACTGGTTTTGCATGGCCAGGTTTCAAGCCAGCACCTGAGGATCCATTGTACTTTTCCCCTACTCATGGCACGCACCAGGAATATGGTCGCAGAGGATAGCGAGTGGGTTTTCTTCTTTCCTGGTCATCTTGCACATTTACTTCTTTTTGGTATTTAGCCACCGGCACCTGTTAGCCGGCTCGTCTGAACATTAGTTTTTCTTACATGATTATATTAAATCAGACTGCAGTTGATCACTGTCATGTACTTATGTTACTCTTTCAGCTTCTTACTTTGCACAACTGGACTCTAGAATATTTTGAGAAAGCGTTTGTGATGCCTTATTGCTTATCATATATGCTCTATGCTTACTGTTTCTTGTTTGAATGATTGAGACATAAAAGTTCTTGACCCTAGGAGACTTGATTGTAGCATGCACCCCCTTGTCTTATACTTCCATAATTGTCGTACGACCTATAGTACCTTGTACGGGGTAGCTGGCCATGTCCGTCTTCGTATTCCAGTACTGGGACATGATAAGGTTTTAGTGGTGGCCCATGCAGGTCTGTTCTTCAGACTTGTGGGGCATCATTGTCATAGGAGTCCAATCAAACATGATCCTTCTTGAAATCATGAATTCGTCATATTCGATACTCAGCTTAAATTCTTCCAGATTGATTGTTTTCTTGTTCCTTTTTGTCATATTCTTGATGTTTCTTGTGCTCTTATTTATGGCTTCTTCTTCCCCCAATGTTGCAGCAACAAGAGAGACAGAGTTGCCAGTGGAACAAAATCCTGTGGAACCCCAACCAAGGATCCGAGTTAAGCCCACGATGAATGGGACAAAGCAGCAGGCTCCAGCTGTTCTCATACCTCCCACAGTACTGACAGTACTGGATATCCCAACTATGCTAGAGATTATCCGTAGATTTTTGGCTTCCCAACAACACCAGATGGTGGTGCAACAACAACAACAACAGCAACAACAGCTCCAACAGCAGGAACATAATATCCTTTTGAACCAAGGGTTACAGATGACCCTGGAACGAGGCAGAAGAACAGATTCTGGGGCATCTGTTAGATTTTTCAAACTGAACCCAAGATATTTCAATGGCACGGAGGACAAAATTACGGCAGATGATTGGCTCCAGGATATTGAGATCATTCTGATAGCGGCTAAAGTTTCGGCCAAGGAAAAAGTTGATTGGAGCAGGGAGCTCAACAAGGCTAAGGGCAGGCACTCATCTTGTCTTTGGAGGAAGCTATGGCATAGGGCGACGAGTGGCAGGTAACATTTTCGTTACAACCTTTCCTGCCATATTTTATTTGTTTCTGGAGCTTTGCACTCATTTATATCTTCACAATATGTGCCACGTATTCGATTGAAGTTTGAGGCATTTCCAGCGAGGCTGAATATACTCACTGGCAATGGGATCGTAGAAGTTAGTAGGGTGTGCCTAGCATGTCCAATCATATTATTTGGGCATTTATTACCTACAAAGTTGATCAAGTTTTCTATGGATAACTTTGACGTTATCTTAGGCATGGAGTTGTTGAGAGACAGTGATGCAACGATAGACTGTCGTGAGGGAAAAGTGCTGTTTAAAATTCATGGTCTAGAAGAGTTTGTCCTTAGCAGAATAGCAAGAGACTGGCACAAAGGAGGACTCGCAACAGTAGCAAGGGAAGCAAATTCGCTGCCCAAGATAGTTGAAGAGTTCATGGATGTCTTTCCTAACGATCTTCCCGTATTACCCCCAGTTAGAGCGGTAGAGTTCTATATAGAGTTGATGCTAGGAACAGAACAAGTATCTCAGAAGGTGTACCCAATGTCACCATCAGAACTTGATCAGTTATATCAACACGTGGAAGAACTGAAGGCGAAAAAGTTTATTTGGACCAGTGCATCACCGTGGAGAGCATCAACTGTATTGGTGAAGAAGAAGGATGGATCGACGCAGTTGTGTATGGATTACAAGCAGTTGAATGCAGTAACCGTGAAGAAAAAGTATCCATTACCAAGGATTGATGATTTGTTTGACCAATTAAGTAGAGTTAGAGTCTTCTCCAAGATAGATTTATGATCAGGATATCATCAAGTGCGAGTCCGGGAGCAGGATATACCAAAGACAACATTTAGGTCACGATATGGGTATTAAGAATTCTTAGTTATGAGATTCAAACTGACTAATGCTCCAGCAATATTCATGGACTGGATGAACCGTATTTTGATGCCTTACTTAGACCAATTTGTCGTAGTATTCATTGATGATATCCTGGTATATTCTCGTAATGAGGAGGAGAATGAAGAACATCTCAGGATAGTTCTGCAGACTTTGAGGGAGTATCAGTTATATGGAAAGCTTAGTAAGTGTGAGTTTTGGCTGGATAGCATATCCTTTCTTGGATACATTATTTCTAGAGCAGGTGTATCAGTTGATCCCAAGAAGGTAGAAGCAGTAGAGAACTTTCCAGTCCAAAGACAGTAGCGAAAGTGCGTAGTTACCTGGGCTTGACAGGATTCTACAAAAGATTTGTGTCAGATTTTGCTAAAATCTCGACACCATTGACTAGGTTGACACGCAAGAAAGTTAAATTTGTATGGTCAGCAGAATATCAGATAGCCTTTGAAGAATTGAAGAAGAAGTTAATCTCTGCACCAATCCTTACTCTTCCAGCATGCTCCGGAGGATTCACAGTATACTATGATGTATCTGGAAAAAGGACTTAAATGTGTTTTGATACAGCAAGGGGGAGTGATAGCATATGCTTCTCGGTAGCTCAGAGATCACGAGAAGAACTATTCAACTCACGATATGGATATAGCAGTAGTCGAGTTTGCACTTAATCTATGGAGGCACTACTTATATGGTGATCGAGTAAAAATATTCACATATCATAAGAGTTTAAAGTATGTGTTCACGCAGAAGGATCTGAACATGAGGCAGAGAAGGTGGCTAGAGTTATTAAAAGACTATGCCGTGGAACTTCCATACCATCTAGGCAAGGCTAATCTAGTAGATGATGCACTTAACAGAAGAGGTGGCAAATTTATGTTGACTACTCAGAAGCACATTCTAGAAGACCTACGAGAGATGGGTATCGAGATATTACTTCCACAGAGTACAGGAGTTCAGACTAGCCTACAGATTCAGTCAACTTTGGTAGATAGAATCAAACTAGCTCAGGTAGAGGATCCGAAGATTCAAAAGCTACAAGAAGAATGTGAGTAAAGTCTTCGAAAGGAGTTGATAATACATGCAGATGGAACACTAAGGTTTGAAAATCGTCTATGCGCACCAAGGGGATATTCGGCAAGAAGTTATGACTGAAGCACACAGTTCTCAGTATTCCATTCATCCGGGAGGCACGAAGATGTACCAAGATATCAAGCAATATTTTTGGTAGAACGGAATAAAGAGAAAAATAGCACGCTTCGTATCGCGATGTCTGATATGTCAGCAAGTGAAGGCAGAACAATAGAGACCGGCAGGATTGTTGCAACTGCTTCCTATTCCAAAGTGGAAGTGGGAACATATCACGATAAACTTTGTGATTGGTTTACCTAGATCACTGACTGGTCGAGATACAATTTGGGTGATAGTAGATCATCTCACAAAAGTAGCTCACTTTTTCATTTTCGAGTAGGACAGTTTACAGAACAATTGGCTGAAATATATATGCGACAGATAGTGAGACAACACAGTATCCCAATAAGTATCGTGTAAGGTCGAGATACTCGATTCACTTATCATTTTTGGAAAAGTTTACACTAGAGTTTGGGCACCAAGTTAAGATTCAGCACAGCTTACCACCCCCAGACAGACGGACAATCAGAGAGAATCATCCAGACCTTGGAAGATATTGTATAAGCATGTACCTTAGATCTTGGTGGATCTTGGGAGAATCACCTTCACTTGGTAGAATTCTCGTATAACAACAGTTATCAGGCCAGTATTTAGATGGCACCTTTTGAAGCACTATACGGCAGAAAGTGTAGATCACCGTTGGCTTGGGATGACATTGGTGAGCGAAAGATGTTAGGCCCTGAAATGATCACGTAGACAGTAGAGGTTGTCAAGCAGATCAGAGAGCGACTTCGGGTTGCATAAGATAGGCATCGCCTTTGGGCAGATCAGCATCGTAGACCTTTAGAGTTTCGTGTCGGCAACCACATATTTTTGTGGATTTTGCCTACCCATGGAGTCATTAGATTCGAGGTTTGCGGGAATCTTAGTTAGCGATATGTAGGTCCGTTCAATATTCTCGAGCAGGTAGGTGATGTTGCTTATTGTCTTGCCCTTCTGCCTTCGTTACGTGAGGTACACGATGTATTTTATGTGTCTCAATTGCGAAGGTATGTTTCGGATCTGAGTCAAATCCTCGTTTACTCTGAATTAGTCGTTGGTACCGACTTATCTTACGAGGAGTAACCCGTATCCATATTGGACCGAAGGAAGAAGGTGCTCAAGAGCCGAATTATTTCTCTTGTCCGGGTTGCTTGGGGATATCAAACTCTTTGAGAATTGACGTGGGAGCGCGAGGACGATATTCGGTCTCGGTACCCGCACATATTTGATTCGGAAGGTATAATCTACCTTATGCCTTCGTATCTAGTTTTTGTGATCTGGTGATCACCTTTATATTGTGATGATATTGTTTGCATGTGCAGTTGCTAGTAGATTTGTATCGTACTTGTCCTGACTTCTCTAGCTATTGCTTGGATTCGAATTTCGAGGACAAAATTTTTTTAAGGTGGATAGAGATGTCACTTCCCGTTCCTGATATACGTATTTAGAACGTATTTTTATTTTAGCATGGTTGCATGTGCATGGAGACTAGATCCATTCTTTGGTTTAACCTTGCTCATGGTTTATTTTGTGGGTTGGTTCAACTCATGAGAACTTTTGGTTCAACCCTCAAACCCTACCATATATAACCCAATATTTCTCTCCCTCTCTCTCTTCACTTCATCATTTCTTCCTCTTTCTTTAGCTTTCTCTCCCCATTTCATAGACATGTATACCTTGAATAAAAAATAGAGAAAACTCTCCATATTATTGTTCCATTGTGTTTATTATGTGTTTCTAAGCACTTTTTGCTACATGATAGAGCTTTCAATTTAGAGCATTTTGGCTTTTGGTTCACCCAATTGGACTTAAAGTGAGGATTTAATGGACAAAACATGATTTCAGCTTTTGGAACTTTCCGCCATGGCTGAACCTGCTGTTGGAGAAGATGAAGTCTTCATGCGGCCAGTAAGCTATGTGGCTGAAAGTGTCATGCGGCCTGAGAGAGTTATACGGCCTAAACTCTTATCGCATACTGACAATATGCATCCATCTTGTTGGACGCATAACTGCTGATTTGCACAGTTTTCTTGAACTCCTTGTGCTTTCACTCACTGAATGAATAAAAATTTTGCTAAGTCCTAGAGAACTCCATGCGACAGAGAACTCCATGCGGCAAAGACTTCATGCGGCCTTGAACCCCATGTGGCACCGACACCCATGCGGCCAGAAGAACATACAGACCCTATTTCTTGGATACATGACTCAGAACCGTTGGCACTTATTTCTATAGTTTTGTTTTTCTTTCTGACACACTTTATGGCTTTTCACCTCAGTCACATCAATCACTTTATGTCACATCACTGATACTTTATTTATTTGGCTGTCACTTCAACACTTGTCCCAAGGAGTAGACTTAACCCTGGGCATGCAGCCAAGTGGTTCATGCGACCTGAATTTCCATACGGCATGACTCTTCATGCGGCCTGACTTTTCATGCGGCCTAACTTTTTATGATACCAGGATTGTCATGCGGCCTAATTTTTCCATGCGGCCTTGCTTATTTTGACTGAATGGCTTCTTGATTCATGTGACCCAATGTATAATTGGTAATTGGACTCGAATACTGTATCTGTGCTGAAACCACTATTGCCTGTTTATTATTCATAATTTTATGTGCGCCGAGGAGTGACACATTATGTCACGTGTTTAGTGATTATATTTGGGTTGTGCATCGAGAATGCCTCTAAATTCCTAAACGTGTGATATTATAAATATACATTATTTTCCCAGCACGGGCATAATAAGCGAGTCAAAGTACCAAAGCATGGCTAGGACATTGATTGTATGAATGTTGCATACACGTTCGGGTGAATCCAGATTTTACTTCCATGGATTCGTATCTAGCATTTCTGTACTTTGTACGACGTCTTCAGGAAAATTCTCATGTGACCACGCCTTAAGATTTTAAACATATATTATTTTATTATATTGGTTCGGTTAGCTCATGTTCGGCACTGGCGTGATCTAAAGATACTTATTATGCATTATTCTGAGATAACCTCAAACTCCACAAAATAGAAAGCCGTACAAATGATTGGCCGATATAAGAAATTAATTTGGTTTTGATTGTATTATTCAGCTAGTAGCATATGGAAGTCGACTATCATAGTGTGATGGTTTAACCCCTGTCCTTGTTTGCTTGTAGGGTTGAGCCTTCGTGCTAGGATAGGCCATGGACCTAAGTTACAACACTGAACCTATGTATTATTATATGTTTTTCTTGGATTTTTGTTTTTCTATTTCGTGCTTCCTTTGTGGTACTTGCTATTTGGGGTCTAACCCCACTGGTTTTGCATGGCCAAGTTTTGAGCCAACACCTGAGGATCCAGCGTACTTTTCCCCTACTCATGGCGCGTATCAGAAATATGGTCACAGGGGATAGCGAGTGAGTTTTCTTCTTCCCTGCTCGTTTTGCACATTTACTTCTTTTTGGCGTTTAACCACCGGCACATGTTAGCCGGCTCGTCTGGACATTAGTTTTTCTTACATGATTGAATTAAATCAGAATGCAGTTGATCACTGTCATGTACTTATGTTACTCTTTCAACTTCTTATTTTGCACAGCTAGACTCCAGAATATTTTGAGAAAGCATTTTGGACGCCTTATTGCTTATCATATATACTTTATGCTTACTCTTTTTCTTTGAATGATTGAGACATAAAAGCTCTTGAACATAGGAGACTTGATTGTAGAATGCACCCTCTTGTCTTATACAGCCGTGATCGCCGTACGACGTATAATACCTTGTACGGTGTTGGACATGTTCGTCTCTGTATTTCGGTACTGGGGCGTGACAATATTCTTTTGTGACGTTCAGTCTCGAGCACTTGTTTAGCTCGTATTTTGGACTTGATACATCGCCTATTGGGCATTACATGTTTAGCATATTCTAGAATATAACTAAAGTTGATCATGTATGGCTATTGCTCTTGCTAGTTCTTCATTTTTTTATTACTAGCTTCATGATCATCTATGTATATTTAGTTTGGTACGCTTTACTATCTTGCTTCTGGTGATCATATATCATATTTATTGCTCTATCTGTTTGTGATTGAGATACTAGAATTGCTTGACTTAGGATTGACTGTTGGCTTCTAGCATTAACTCCCCCCATGTCTATTCACAGCTGTGATCGTATCTCGGGGTACTGGAGTACTCTAGTATACGTTGCTGGCTTTGTCTGCCCCCGCTCTCCAATATTCTGGTTCTAGGGCCTGACAAATACACGGCTAAACTACATGTTGATATAATTAACTAATTAAGAAAATAACCTAGAGCTTGATATAATTAACTAATTAGTATGATCATAATTCTATTACTAATAGATGCAAGTTGAGGAAGCTGGTGTTTCGTGCACTACATATACCTAGCGGCTTGGAACAAAAATATACATATATACACCAGTGGTGAGTGACTTGAAAGCACATGAATGAATATGAATAGGTAAACATAATATACACCAGATGTGGTTGCCATGATAGAGCAAGATAAATAAAAAAAGCTGTTTTTGGAATGTAGGCAACGCTACATACTAGATAGGATCATGGACCCACACCAATCAAGGTTGCCATGTCCTTGAAATTCGAGCCAGCGAGGTTGCATGAAACATAAATATTCTCCCCTCATAGTGATCTAGATGAGATAGTCTAGTTAACTACCTATCATGTTCATTTAGCAGTTCTCGAGCTATGGAGAGTAGAGAATCATCCTATAAAGACATGCGCGTTGATCGGAATAAATTTATGATCTAGCCCCTACAATTACCATCGTACCACACTACGTACGACGGATTGGATAATTCCTCGTGTTGGATTGTAATCTGGGTATCCATCTGACATTATAGTCCAACACTAAGATTTATACAGGCCCAAGAATGCAGGTAGTTTAGCAAACAACCAAGCATAAAAGTACACAATGCTAGAATATCAACATCATATGACAAGTATAATATATGAGACTTGAACTTGGCTAGAAATGACCATGCGTTAGGATTTGAGTATCATATACAAGGCATGTATAACTCATGATATGTACTCGTAGACATTCTAGACAAGCGCGAACGCTCAACAGGAGCAAACTATCTGCAAGATCTATTACAATCTCTATGCAAGAGAAACGATTGTACGTATGAGATTTTAGAAATACTCGTGTCGTAATGTAACTAAAACAAAACACAGGAATGATAACAAATAGTTAAGAATTCAAATCAATGGTTAAAATCTTAAAAGTCAAGAAAAAGTAAATCAAAAGTATGCAGAAAAATCCAACACAAACATCTCACAAATTCCACTAATTTGGGTCTAAATCCATTATTGGCAGTATACGAGTGGTATACCCCGATATGCAACACACTCGACAACAGTTGAAAAATTATGTAGCCGAAAAATTTGTTTCGGCCAATAAAAAAATCTAATTTTAACTCGGATTTGACTTTTAAAAGGCCTAAATCATATGAAATAAATTTCCCGCATGATGGAACCATTAGTTATACAAAATTCAGAGATTATAAGATGGTTACATCAAATTTATTCCAAAATGGGTTTTCGGTCTCAAAATATACATACGGTTGTCAGGCACGATTCCGTGTGCCCAACCGCAATAAGCATCCTTTAATTTTTTTTAACAAGTCTGGAGCAGTCATTGAAATATGTCAAAAAAATATGACTTCTTGGCAATTTTTGCCTGAACCGAGATTATGGTCTGGCCAACTCATATTCCGTGTGGCAACAAAAAGTGTGTACAAAAGCTTCTGGAAAAATTTGAAAACCAATCGGTCCCAACCAAAATTCAGATTATGAGCAAGCGACTACTTTGTCAGCTACTGAAATACAAAAACAGATTTGTCCAGCTACCCCGTACAAGATGTTATATGTCGTACGACGGTCATGGCTGTATAAGACAAGGGGGTGCATACTACAAAAAAGTCTCCTATGGTCAAGACCTTTTATGTCTCAATCATTCAAACAAGAAACAGTAAGCATAGAACATATATGATAAGCAATAAGGCATCCCACACACTTTTTCAAAATATTCTGGAGTCCAACAGTGCAAAAATAAGAAGCTAGAAGAGTAATAAAAGTACATGACAGTGATCAGCTGTAGTCTAATTTAATACAATCATGTAAGGAAAACTAATGTCCAGACGAGTCGGCTAACATATGTCGGTGGCTAAATGCCAAAAAGAAGTAAATGTACAAGACGAGCAAGGAAGAAGAAAACCCACTCGCTATCCCCTGCGACCATATTCTTGATGCGTGCCATGAGTTGGGGAAAAGTACGCTGGATCCTCAAGTGTTGGCTCAAAACCTAGCCATGCAAAATCAGTGGGGTTAGACCACAAATAGCAAGTACCACAAAAGAAGCACAAAATAGAGAACCAAAAACCCAAAGAAAACATATAATAATACATAAGTTCAGTGTCGTAACTTAGGTCCATGGCATATCCTAGTGCTAAGGCTCAACCCTACAACTAAACAAGGACAAGGGTTGAACCATCACACTATGATAGTCTACTTCCCTAGGCTACTAGCTGAATAATACAATCACAACCAAATACATTTCTTCCTAAATCTACCAATCATTTGTACGACTTGCTATTTTGTGGAGTCTAGGGTTATCTCAGAATAATGCATAATAAGTATCATCAGATCACACCAGTACCGAACATGAGCTAACCGAACCAAATAATAAAACAGGCACTTGCAAGATGCACCAGTCCCCCGTAGGGCTACTGCGCTAAAAATACGGTATTAGCGGTTCCAGTATTACTATATCAAAACAGTGGCTCGGCATAATAATAAGTCATATACTGCACTCCCCTAAGGCGGATGATATATAGTATCTGTAGTGGCCAGCCAACAGTGCACTTAGAATGAATCTATGTGGGAAGGTTTGTTGGCATGATCTCGGGATACCGTTCTCTCCAATGTTACTACTACTTTTAGTTTCTAAATTAACCCTATGTCATATTTGAAATCTCAAGGCGTGGTCACATGAGAATTTTTCTTAGGATATCGTATAAAGTACGGGCACGCTAGATACGAATCCATGGAAGTAAAATCTAGATTCACCCGAGCGTGTATGCAACATTCATACAATCAATATCCTAACCACGCTTTGGTAGTTGACTTGTTTATTATGCCCGTGCTGGAAAAATAATATATATATTTATAATATCACACGTTTAAGAATTTGGAGGCATTCTCGATGCACAACCCAAATATAATCACTTAACACGTGACATGATGTGTCATACCTCGGCGCACATTAAATCATGAACAATAATCATGCAATAGTGGTATCAGCACGGATACAGTATTCAAGTCCAATTACTAATTATACATTGGGTCACAAGAGTTAAGAAAATATTCAATCAAAACAAGCAGGACCGCATGGGTCTCTAGGCCGCATGTGAAGTCAGGCCGCATGACAATCCTGGCCGCATATGAAGTCAGGCCGCATATAAATTCAGGGCCGCATGGAAACTCGGGCCGCATGAAGTCAGGCCGTATAAACAACTTGACCGTATGCTCAGGGTTAAGGTATACTCCTTGGGACAAGTGTTAAAGTGACAGTCAAATAAATAAAGTGTCAGTGATGTGACATAAAGTGACTGATATGACAAGCCATAAAGTGTGTCAGGAAGAAAAGACAAAACTATAGAAATAAGTGCCAACGGTTCAAAGCCATGCGTCCAAGAAATTAGTGGCTGCATGCTCTCCAGGCCGCATGAGTGTCCGTGCCGCATGGAATTCAATGCCGCATGGATTTCTCTCAGACTTAGCAAAAATTTTATTCGTTCAGCGAGTGAAAGCACAAGGTGTTCAAGGACACTGTAAAATTAGCAGTCATGCGTCCAACAAGATGGACGCATGTTGTCAACATGCGATAAGAGTTTAGGCCGCATAACCCTCTCGGGCCATATGACACTCTCAACCGCATGTCAAAATGGCCGCATGGGAACTTTGTTTTCTCCAACAGCAGGTTCGGCCATGGTAGAAAAGATCCAAAAAATAAAATCTTGTTTTGTTCATAAAAATCTCATTTCAAGTCCAAATCGGGTGAACCAAAAGCCAAAATGCTCTAAATTGAAATCTCTATCATGTAGCAAAAATAAGTTTTCAAAGACACAAGTTAAATAGATCAAAACCAAGAAAAATTATGAAACCCTAAGTTTAGAAATATAGATCTATACTAATCCACCCATCAAAACAGAAAACTGCAAGAACTAAAAGTGCTTAAAACACATAATAAATATAATAGAACAATAATATGGAGGGTTTCTCCATTTCTTATGCAAGGTGTACTTGCCTATGAAATGGGGAGAGAAAGCTAAAGAATGAGGAAGAAATAAAGAAGTGAAGAGAGAGAGAGAGAGAGAGTTCGAATGGGTTATATATGGTAAGGTTTGAGGGTTTGAGGGTTGAACTAAAGTTCTCATGAGTTAAACCAACCCACAAAATAAACCATAAACCAGATTAAACCAAAGAATGGGTCTAGTCTCCAAGCACATGCAACCATGCTAAAATAAAATATGTTCCAAATACATATATCGGGAACGAGGAGTGATATCTCTATCCACCTTAGAAAAATTATGTCCTCGAAATTCGAATCCAAGCAATAGCTAGAGAAATCATGACAAGCACGATACAAATCTACTAGCAACTACACATGTAAGCAATATTATCACAACATACAGGTGATCACCTGATCACAGAATCCGAGATATGAAGTTGTAAGAAAGAATATACCTTCTGAATCGAATAGGTGCGGGTACCGGGATTGAATATTGTCCTCGCACTCCCACGTCGATTCTTCTAGAGAGTGATGGCCCCAAGCAACCCGGACAAGAGAAATAGTCTAATTCTTGAGTACCTTCTCCTTTCGGTTCAATATGGATACAGGTTGCTCCTCATAAGATAAGTTGGTACCAACGACTAATTTAGAGTGATCGAGGATATGACTCGGATCCGGAATATACCTATGCAACTGAGACACATGAAATACATCGTGTGTAAACTCCCTCACCCAAAATAGATATTTTGTGTATATTTTATATTAGTATATTTATTATAGATTATTTTAAATATTAAATTACTTTAGAGTATTCTTTTAGTTAATTAGAAAATAAATTTCTTAGTATATTTACTTATGTAAATATTATTTAGAATTATTTTTAGGCTATTTTAGATTTTTGGAGATTTTTCTAGAATTTTTAGGTAATTAAAACATAGGAAACCTAAATTTCTAGGACTTCCATGATTTACTATGAGTCCATACTTGCATATTATTTCTACCAAATATTTATTTTAGGTTAAAATATTTAATTATATTTTTCTGTAATTATTTAAAATTTTAAGAAATTTATTTAGATTTTTGAAATTATTTAGGATATATATAGTCTTAATATTATATAGATGATAATTTAGTGTTAATAGATATTAATAAGATTATATATAAATTATTTTAATTTTATTTAAGATTATAAATTATTGAGAAAAACTCAAACATAATTTTAAATTAATTTAAATCCTGAGCCTACTAGGAAAACAACTTCATGCATATCCTATCATTATTTAAACTGATCATAATCATATCCAAATTAGCCAATCATAGTCGTATTCAATTAAGTAGTGTCCACCATTATAAATACCTCGTCTTTTATATTTTTCTTCCCCGAAACCCTCTCTTTTTCGTCCAAAAAGAGTCAAAATTCGTCATAAATTCAGCCTCATTTTTTAGTAGTTATGACGACTTAAAAAGACGATATCTCCTAGCTCCGGACTCCAAACGCGCTCCATTTTTTTTGTTAGAACTATATAAAGGTTAGTTTTCTGAATATATAAATTATTTTAATAATTTATGAACCTATTTTTCCAGAAAATTCTAAAAGTGTCAGTTGTCCAAAATCAGACGCATTTTGGTATTTTTGAGATTACGGGAGATCCCGGACTCGGAATTACGAACCGTTTGATGTTTCAGAAAGTTTACATGATGAACTTACATAAAATTACTTTTCAAAAATTTAACATGCAAGTTTAATCTACTGTGAAATTTGTGCAACGTAGACGTAAATAGGAAACCACCAAAAACTGTCATCTATGCGCCCTTGTGGCCATAACTCTTTACCGACTTATGATTTTATAAAACTGTAGATTCCAGCATTCATGTAGCATTGAAATCTATATGATTCCACACACAAATCTAGGATTTGAGTTGGTTGACTTTTTGATCAACGGATTGCCTCGATTTGCATGTCACGGATCACAAATCCGTAAAGTTAATTTTCTTTGGACCAAAATTAGGGTTTAGTAATAAAATCAGATTATAATAAGAATAAAATACTATTTTATGTTATTTTATTCAGAATAGATTAAAATGGAGGAACCTATTCACCCACTTTTGTAACCTAACTTGTTTAATTTATGTGACGGGTAGATCGGACGACGCCTTGAGTTGGGACTTCATTCTTTTTCAGACCAGGCAAGATACCTTGCCAAATAGCTTACAGTATTTTGCATGCTTATTTTATTTCTGTATATTCATTGCATTTCTATATATTTCTTGCATGTGTAGTTTTCTTTCAGTCATTACTATATATTAGATATGTTGACACACACATGGAACTTAGTATCATGAGAGGACAATCATTAGGTGTATGGGCTTTAACCACTCTGGTAAACCATAGTAACTAGCACGCACTATGGTGGTCATGTCCGATGGTCGCTACCCCCGAGGTATGTCGATTGATGGAGTCACGAGGGTCGCTACCCCCGAGGTATGTCGGATGATGATGTTCTAGACGGGTGTGTGAGTTGTGAGGCTTAGATCGAGTAGCCTACCATTTTCCATACGTCAAAAAATTGTCCTTATTTGCATTCATATAGATTGTCTTGTACAGCGCACTTATTTATTTTTAAATATTATGCATGTTTACTGTATTCAAATTGGCTTGCTTCTATGTATCTTGTTACGTCCCTCTGAGGACCTGGTCCCTTTCCAGATGTATCTGTTCTTGAGTATTTGCAGGAGCGCAGATTTGGATGGTTATATATGTTTTGAGGTTGTCTTCTCTTCGAGCCCCGTGGTTGTTAGATAGTATTCTTATATTGTATTTATTGTGTTGTACTTTTTCATTCGAGTTGGTAGTGGATTTGTTTCCATCCAACCATCATCTTTAGATACTTCTTAGTGAGATCTAGTTACATAGATGCTGGTTATTTATTTATATTTGATTTCGTGGATGAGATTTAGATTATACCTTGTGACTTATGATACATTTTATACCACTTGTGGATTGATATTCATATTATAGCGTACGTGTGGATTTTGATTTCCATATATTGGAGTTGCCATATCCATGCGGCTGGCATGCTTACGTGTCCTGGTCCTACGTATTTTGGGACTGGGGAGTGACATCATGCACCTCACGTAGCGAAGGCAGAAGGACACGACGATAACCAACATCGCCTACCCGCTCGAGAATATCGAACGGACCTACGTATCACGGACTAAGCTTCCCGCGAACCCCGAATCTAATGACTCCACGGGTAGTCAAAATCCCAAGAACACGTGGTCGCCGACACGAAACTCTAAAGGTCTACGATGCTGATCGACCCAATGCCGATGTCGGTCTTGTGTAACCCAGAGTCGCTCTATAATCTGCTTAACAACCTCTACTGTCTTCATGATCATTTCAGGTCCTAACATCTTTCGCTCACCAAGGTCGTCCCAAGCCAATGGTGACCTATACTTCCTGTCGTATAGTGCTTCAAAATGTGCCATCTGAATACTAGCTTGATAACTATTGTTATACGAGAATTCTACCAAGTGAAGATAATTCTCCCAAGATCCACCAAGGTCTAAGGTACAGGCTTGTAACATATCCTCCAAGGTCTGGATGGTTCTCTCTGATTGTCCGTATGTCTGGGGGTGATAAGTTGTGCTGAATCTTAACTCGGTGTCCAAGCTCTGCTGCAAACTTTTCCAAAAATAAGAAATGAACCATGTATCTCGGTCTGACACGATACTTACTGGGATACCATGCTGTCTCACTATCTGTCGCATATACATTTCAGTAAATTATTCTGTAGACTGTCCTACTCGAAAAGGAAGAAAGTGAGCTACTTTTGTGAGACGATCTACTATTACCCAAACTGTATTTCGACCAGTCGGTGATCTAGGTAAAACAGTCACAAAGTCCATCGTGATGTGTTCCCACTTCCACTCTAAAATAGGAATTGGCTGCAATAATCATGTCGGTCTTTATTGTTCTGCCTTCACTTGCTGACATATCAGACATCACGATATAAAGCGTGCTATTTTCCTCTTCATTCCGTTCCACTAAAAGTGTTGCTTGATATCTTGGTACATCTTCTTGCCTCCCGGATAAATAGAATACTGGGAACTATGTGCTTTAGTCATAACTTCTTGCCGAATATCCTCGCTTGGTACGCATAGACGATTCCCAAACCTCAGTGTTCTATTCGCATTTATTGTCAACTCCTTCCGAAGACCTAACTCACATTCTTCTCGTAGCTTTTAAATCGTCGGGTCCTCTGCCTGAGCTAGTTTGATTCTATCTACCAAAGTTGACTGAATCTGTAGGCTAGCCTAAACTCCTGTACTCTGTGGAAGTACTATCTCGATACCCATCTCTCGTAAGTCTTCTAGAATGTGCTTCTGAGTAGTCAACATAAATTTTTTACCTCTTTTGCTAAGTACATCAGCTACTACATTAGCCTAGCCTGGATGGTACTAAAGTTCCACGTCATAATCTTTCAACAACTCTAGCCACCTTCTCTGTCTCATATTCAGGTCCTTTTGCGTGAATATATACTTCAAACTCTTATGATCTGTGAATATTTCTACTTGATTGCCATATAAGTAGTGCCTCCATAGCTTAAGTACAAATACTACTGTTGCTAGCTCCAATTCATGAGTTGGATAGTACTTCTCGTGATCTCTGATCTGTCGAGAAGCATACTCTATAAATCTTCCTTGTTTTATGCAAAACACATCCAAGTCCCTTGCCTGATGCATCACAGTACACTGTGAATCCTCCGGAGCCTGCTGGAAGAGTAAGGATTGGTGTAGAGATTACTTCTTCTTCAATATTTTAAAGGCTATCTGACATTCCGTTGACCACACAAATTTAACTTTCTTATGCGTCAACCGAGTCAATGGTGCCAAAATTTTAGCAAAATTTGACACAAACCTTTTGTAGTATCTTGCCAAGTCCAGAAAACTACGTACTTCACTATCTTTGGAATTGCCCAGTTCTCTACTGCCTCTACCTTTTTGGGATCAACTAACAATCCTGCTCCAGAAATAATGTACCTAAGAAAGGATATGTGATCCATCCAGAACCCACACTTACTAAGCTTTCCATATAACTGGTGCTCCCTCAAAGTTTACAGAACTATCCTGAGATATTCTTCATGCTCCTCCTCATTACGAGAATATACCAGAATTTTATCGATAAATAGTACAACAAATCGGTCTAAGTAAGGCATAAAAATACGGTTAATCAAGTCCATGAATACCGCTGGAGCATTAGTCAGTCTGAATGGCATAACTAAGAATTTGTATTGCCCGTATCGTGACCTAAATGTTGTCTTTGGTATATCCTGCTCCCGAACTCGCACCTGATGATATCCTGATCGTAAATCTATCTTGGAGAAGACTCTTGCTCCACTTAATTGGTCAAAAAAATCATCAATCCCTGGTAATGGGTACTTGTTATTCACGGTCACTGTATTAAGCTGCATGTAATCCATACACAACCACGTCGATCCATCTTTCTTCTTTACTAATACCGTTGGTGCTCCCCACGGTGATGCACTAGTCCAAATAAACTTCTTCGCCTTCAGTTCTTCCACGTGTCATTATAATTGATCAAGCTCTGATGGTGACATAGGGTACACCTTCTGGGATATTGGTTCTGCTCCTGGCATCAACTCTATACAGAACTCTACTGCTCTAACTGGGGGTAATCCGAAAAGATCATTGGGAAAGTCATCCATAAACTTTTCAACTATCTTGGGCAGCGGGTTTGCTTCCTTTGCTACTGTTGAGACTCCTCCCTTATTCTGGTCTCTTGTTATTCTGCTAAGGACAAACTCTTCTAGACCAGAAATTCTAAACAACACTCTACCCTCTCGACAGTCTATCGTTGCATGACTGTCTCTCAACCAGTCCATGCCTAACGTAACATCAAAGTTACCCATAGAGAACTCGATTTACTTTGCAGATAATAAATGTCCATATACTACGACTGGACATGCTAGGCACACCCTACTATCTTCTACGATCCTATTGTCAGTGAGTATATTTAGCCTCGCTGGCAATGCCTCAAACTTTAATCCAATACGTGTCACATATCGTGCAGATATAAATGAGTGCAAAGCTTCAAAATCAATTAAAGCTATGGCGGGAAAGGTTGTAACGAAAATGTTACCTGCCACTACGTCGTCCGAAGCTATTACTTCCTCCAAGGACAAGGTGAGTGCCTGCCCTTGGCCTTGTTGAGCTCCCAGCTGATGTCTTCCTTGCTGCCGTGATTATGGCACCTGCTGATTCTGCTGTTGCTTCCTATAAAGCTGGGCCTGCATCGGCAACGGACGCTGATCCAAAGGCCGTGCTGCTACTGCTGGTCCTCCTTGCTGCACTGCCCTTAGAGCTGGGAATGCAGAAAATTATTGTACTGGCCCTCCCGGCCTCTGCATCAATGGGCACATGGCAACCTTGTGATCAGGGCTCCCATATCTCAAACATAGTCTGTGTCACTACCACGTTTCGAAAAACAGGGGTATTTTTGACTTTTTATAATAATTAATATTATTGTAGTTACAATTAAATAATTTCATGATAGTATATTTAATTTAAATAAATATGTGAGATGTGTAATTAAATATATAATTATATACAGTGTTCATTTATTTTGAGCTAGTAGACTTGACCTAGAAGCCCGGTAGGTGAACACCTGTCCAAATTATAGAATTCTGTATTTAATTATATTTTTTATCTAGAATTTATTTATTGGAGATTTTAATTAATTACCGTATTTTTAATTAATTATTGCGCATTGCCATTGCTTCGATATTTGGAGCGCTACCCTATCTTTTGCCTTCCAACAAATTTCACAATCTTGCCCTAGACATGCCCGCCTTCCATTCTGATATTTTTGTAACTCATAATTGTGCTCTCTGTATATTATTTCTAGCCGCACAAAAATTATCGCGGACGTTATTTAATAAATCCCTATTTTGCATCGTTGTGCGTTCCAATCAAAAATCGGGGACAATCTTGACCTATTTTTCGTACGGCCCAAATTAGGGTAATATCCTGTTCTGAGTCTTCTTCATTATTGGTATTGATGACCTGACCTAATTTTGGCCCCATGTACTCCTAATTAATTTTAGAACACAATTTGTATTTTATTCTAATTAAATTGAGGATACTATTTAAACCAATTCTGAAATTCCAATTTAATTCTACTGCCCTGCTATTTTAGCCCACACCAAACTTATAGCGCCTCTGACCCTACAAAACACCGGACACCGAATCGCCCGCCAAATTTTCGTCATTTCATGCGTCTGTGCAAATACCCAAATTTAAGGGGGCTAATTTGCAAATTGGCATTTTGGTGTCAACACCCATTTGTTAAAACCAATGAGGGAGCCCAATAATTTTTAATAAAGCCTCTCACCCTCATTCCCATATGAAAATTCCTTCATGGCCAATCTAGACCACCCATTTAAAGGGGGGTCAATCACCACCCTTGATCTCATCTCACCCCTCCCTATTTAATGTCCCATCATTCCCTCTTCCCAAGGAAAACCTAATCCCCAAACCTACACTAGCCCCAAGCCCCCAACCGTATAAATTTGTTCTTCTTCCTCTTTTCTCCATTTTTCATTTTCTTCTTCCCTTCTTCTTCTCTTTTCTTCTTCTTCTTCTTCTTCTTCCTCCCTTTGTTTAATTTGAAATAAGAGAGAGGGGGAAACACTGTTCACTGTGCTTCCCTGCTGTTAACCCCGGCCGGCGGAAACCCATCCCCGTACCGGACTGTCGCCTCCACCCTGCTCTTACATCCAGTCCGGCTGAGCACTCGTCTAGATCCTCCCGGCCTGCAACCTCCCAACGCCACAAACCGGCCAGACCCCCAACCCGCTGGCTGCTGCTCGGCCATCTCCTCCCTGTTCTTCCCCCTCCGGCGGACTTCTCAGCCAGCCCGGCCAGCCACCTATCCCCATCACCATCTAACCACCACCACCACCACTGTTCCATCTCCCTCCAGCTGCTGCAACTGCTCCGGAGCCGAGCTCCTCCCCGCATTCTTCAGCGAGCATCCCCGCCACACTTTCCTCCCCTCGACTGCCTACTCCGGTCGATGTCTACTCTAGCCCGGACAACCGTTCGAGCCAACCTCGGCTGCGATTGCTTCTTTCCCGTCTTCTCCTGCACCCTCCTCCTCCTCACCTCGATCCCGTCCGCCGATGACAAGCAGCAGCGCCTATCACCACCACCCTCGATCTCGTCTTCCCAACGAGATCCCCCGACATTCGATGGAGTTTTGTTTGGGTATATGAAGCAGACAGTCAACAACAACCTATTTTCCTCAGAAGTCTAAAGTAGGATTGAAAGCTATCAATGGTGCATACTTTTTGAAGATTCAGAATTTTGTTTTGAAACATCAGAGGTGGTTCAAAGCTTGGAAGTCCACAAGGATTTTCTAGTATTAATAGGTGACAAGGAAGAACAGAAGCTGTCTGATGGTGCTCTAACAAATGGGAAGGAGTACAACAGTGGCCAGAAGCTGCATATATTACATTCATCGGATGATAGTTTGGACAAGGAGAGGACTGCCAATGGGGAACTGGCTCGGGTACATATGGAGACAAGATCAGGTGTAGATCCGGATGGCTTAGCTGCTGTCCAGAGGCAGAGACTTAGCGAGGTATCATCATGGTTCAATCCTCGTAACAATTTCTATTACAGCTTCACATGAAGCTGTAGAGCAGTTGCCAGATTTCAATGCAGAAATTGAATGACCCCCTGTCTCCTCCAGTCTCGAGCCGACCTCGTCATCTCGTCGTCGTCATAGACGAGCTCAGGCACGATCCTTTACCCTCGTGTACGTACGTATTTTTTGTATGTATTGAATGTGTATTAGAGATAAATTGTTATATGTACATATATGTATATATTTCGTATACGCATTAGTATATGTATTCCTATATATACGTATATGTATGTATGTATTATTATTATTGTATTCATATATATATGTATTCTGGTATTTTCATATAATTGTATTTAATAAAATATACCCTATAATATTAGTATAAATCAAATTAATGCATTAGTACTCATATATTCATATATATGCATGTATTTACTATTTAGCACATGTATATATATATATATATATATATTTATATTTTATGTATATACTTAATACATATTTCTATATATAAATTGGTATATGTATATATGCATTTGTATATACACCTAGTATGTTTCTAAATTGGTACCCAGATATTGTTTAACTAATATATTAGATATATGAATTAAATGGTATATATATATATATTGTATATGTATTTATTTTGGTGCAAGTATATATTGTAGGTATCAATGTTAGTTAAAAATAGGTATATGTGTCTTATATATCTATCTACTAGATGACCCTAGTTGACCAGTATCATGCCAGGCATAGCCCCTGAGTTAGGTATTAATTGTGTGTTAGTGTAGCATCTGATACAAGTGATATTATTATATGTTTATAGGACTGTCGGATTCTTCAGACGATACTCTGGGACAGGACATTGGTATTGACAGCTAAGGACCCAAGGCGAGTACATTCTCTGATTAGTTTCTAATTTATGATATCTCCTATGTTCCCTGTATCTAGTGTAAATATCCATGTTCTTGACACGTTGGTTACACGGATTGGTATACACGGATCTCGTCAAGAGATGTTATTCCTTATTCATGGTGTAGCTTGTATAAGACTTGTTTCCTTGATATCTTGTGCATGTACAGACACTGAGACCCGGAGAGATTTGCTACCTCCCTAGGGAATCCCGTGCCATAGCGTACCATGATTGGATCTACTATACCAGTCGGGGGTTGGGGAGTATTTTAGTGTAGATATGTGATCATACCCAACTTTACATGCATCATAGCTCACCCCACAGCTCACGTCGGGTGCAGCCTGACCATTTACATGCTTCATAGCTGTTACGTGTGATTAGCCTGACCTCGACATGCATCATAGCTAACCAACGGTTAGCCTGACCTTACATGAATCATAGCTAATCACATGTAACCAGCCTGATCAAGTTCCCAAGTCGATCACATGTTAAAGCTAGTACTCACACACTTAGTCTTAGGTTTCTTGCTCATTGACATATTGTTTCTTTTCTGCATTACTTACAGTATTTCCAGTATTTCTTTTATTGTACATTTCTCGTACCTATACATGCATATAGTATATTTCCATCTAGAACTGCTACATAGTTTATATCATTAATATAGAACTGCTATTTAGAGATGTACTTTGCTCCTTCCTGACTGGAAAATATTTTCCAGACTGTGACCTTAGTGGACTTGGTTCTGACACTTGAGGATTGGATGTTACTGATTGCAGGTATGGATATTTGTTTTTGATGTCTTGTATTTCTTGTTTGCCTTGATATCTCATCGTGCTTTAGTTTAGGTGATTGAGTATTTCTAACATTATTTTATGATATCCACGTCTCCTTATGGAGTTGGGTATTCATGTGAGATTGACTAGATAGTTACATGACCTAGACAGCGTTCTACCGCCGATGCTGCGGCGTAGGCTGGACGTACCCACGCACTCGTGCCCCTAAACCGGGTACGGGTCGTGACACGTTTTTAGTGGTGGCCCATACAGGTCAGACTTCGCAAGTTATGCGATATCGTGGTAGTACGACGTCTTCGTTGTACTACTGCGTGCCTGCTATAGGACATAGGTTATAGGATACTAGGATGAGAGAGGATACTCAATCACAATTTATTTGAAAGATTTCCTGGGATGACCCCTTGAGAATCTTATTATAACTTCTAATTTTAAATCCTTCGTTTTGTTTCCGTTCGTCCTTAATCATTGATATTGAATTTGATTATTGTTGATTAATTATTAAAACTTGAATCTTGGTATCATTGTTGAGTTTGATTCTTGTTGACCAGTTGTTAAATTTAATTCTTGGTATCGTTGTTGAGTTGATTTCATATCGAGATGAATTTTACGGGCTAAAATTTACGGTATCATCTGATGACATATGTTGATGAGGACAGTGAGAAAGGTAAAACGTCTACTTTGGTTATAGACCCTAGAGTTTATCGCAGCCATATTAGCTGTCGTGACGAGAACGTAGGAACCTGACTTGGATGTACATACTATAGTTATGAAACTTAGAGTCTCTCGCAGCCATACCGGTTGGCGTGGCGAAGATTCTAGATGACATGATTATAGAGTTGCATACTTTAGTTACGGAACCTGTCGTTTATCGCATCTATGCTTACTGGCGTGGCGAGGATTCTGAGTGTCATGATTTCGGATAGACGTGTATGATTATCAGGTTGTATCTTAAATTGGTTCTTAAAGTCTCATCTTAATACTTACCTATTTCATTATTACATGACTTTGTTCTATCGCTTCTTTTCTTTACTAGCAGTAAAGATACCTTCAGTCCTTAATCCCATTCCTTTTTGAGCTTCTTTGAGGATTCCTTGTTAGTATGATAATTAGTGACTTACAATTTTGGATGTGTCTTGTATTAGTATTGACTGAGTGTTGCTAGTGAGTTGTAAGTGTTTCCTAGTTGGACATGTGAGCAGTAGGCCTTAACCTAGAGTTAACCCATAGCAAAATACCTTGTAACAATGGTTCTAGGATAAGTGTCATTATAGTACTATAAGTAGAATGAGAGTATAGAGTATCAATGATAGTTCTCAGAGTTAGTATCAGAGCCAATTACCCGTCCTGGATAATCACGATTATGTAATTGAGAGATCTATGTAAATAATTAAGTATCAAGGAATTGTGTTAAAGATTAATGGAGCATGATGTTCAATTTGATGATTGATACCGGGTGTGTAAAGAGTAAAGGAATGTATATGCATAAAGGGTTTAATGAGATGTCATAAGTAGAAAAATATCAGGATTAGTAATGAAAGTTGTGAAGTGTATCACAAATTAGTTTAACAGGCTGTAAAATGATTTAGAGATAGGCTTATACATCAATCGAGATATAGAACCATATGCCTGCCCATGAGAGTAAAGAAACATGAGTATTATAGAAGGTACAGGTAAACATGAGTTCTAATGAGCTTGATGAGATGATTTATTAATGAAGCTAGTAATGTAATGCCAAGAGTGCCAATGATTCTATATCAAGGATTATTGAAAATGGTGCTAGTAACAGTAAGCACTCGGTGTGATGATAATTAGATGGTATACCAGTTGACATGAATTGAAATCATGAAAGAAAACATAATTGATGATAACTTTGATCATTGGAGGTAATAGTACAAGTGATTCAGGCAGTACAATTTTAGTACACAATTATAGACACTAGATGCATTGAGTGCACCTTGAGTATCAGAGACCGTGAGCACTGATATGTACATTGTGGAGTTATAAATTAAAAGGGTGGAAATAAGATTGTATTTTTAGAATAATTGAGGAGTTAAGATTTTGTCATTTAATTTTTGAGGATTTCAAATATGAATTCAATAAACATGGTTAAGGCTACAAGGATTTTAGAAGTGATTAAATTTATTTTCAATATTGAGTACCTGACTTTGAGGAGGTATATGCAATTTATTTTGTTGATCGAGAAGTTAAACCTTGACGATTATTTTGAAGATTAAATTCATGCAAAATATATTAGTATATGAGTAGATGATATACATGTGTAAGGATCTGATAACTTGAGCAGGATTGAGATGGCACCGCAGACTGACTTGGGTGTCCATCTAAAGTTGTATTGGAAAGAACAGTACTTAGTATGGTGTTACACTTGGTGTGCACTAGAGCGATGAGAACAAATAGTATGGACAATGGTAGTAGGAACGAGAACTGACAGAGAGTGTGGTACTAAAGAGATAGAGGTATCAAACTTAGATGCATTATTGAATCATGGTTATATTAGAGATTCTTGGCATCAGATTTAGGTGTTAATAGACATGTGTGTGCAACATGGATATATTCATAGATCTTGTGGATAAGTGACTAGTTGATATGGGTACCAATGTACAGGAAAAAGGAATTAGTTAGTGAATATGCTAGAGTTAAGTGTATGTTAGAGATAGGAGATACTACAGGTAATGTGTTAGCAGATTCTGTTCTTCCCTCATTCTGTTCCTATCTAATTGAGTAATTGACTGATACCTTAGTACCGTAGCTTGTATGCATGATTCTTGTTATAATGTAGTTAGTAGTACCCCTGATACAGAGACTGCAATACCATGACAAAAGATACCATGACCATACATATTTCCCTTAGATTGCATGTTGTATGATTATAGGAAAGATTTTCTTAGACCATGATTATTAGGGTTTAACCATGACGAAGATTCATGAAGGAATTATAACTTGACAAGAGAGGCAAGATGATTAAATTCGAGGATAACCATTGATTTAAATAGAGGGTTAAGAAATTAACATTGCATAATTGATGGTTTATTAATTCCAGGAAGATTATAACATGATTAAATTGGTTATTAAAATTTGAAAATTTTGGGAGATTATTAATATATTTATTTGATTGCAAGTTATGAATTTTGAAATGTTATAATTGGATGTTGCATTTGGAGAATCCTTAAGTATCGCATTGTTGAGTATTTTGAGGAAGAGAAAATCGAGAAATAAAATTTATTGATGGACTAATGTTTAAATTCAAACTTTTTAGACGAGATTACATTTTATAAATTGTGCATTGATTAAAATCAAATTTGAGGGGTGGATATTAAATTCTGAGTATTGAATTATTAACTAAAAATTTCTAGGAAATTTTTGATAAAAATGGACTTTGATTCTATTTCGAGGATTTTTCAGGTTATGCAATAATTTCAGAATTTTGACAAATTGTGAAAAGATATTGTGGATTATTACCTAATTTCATGCATGATGAATTTAAACTTTGAGGGAAAATAATAATGTGTATGATTAAACGCTACTATGAGGATTTTAAATTTCGAGGACGAAATTCTTTTAAGGAGGGTAGACTTGCCACTACCACATTTCGAAAAACAGGGGTATTTTTGACTTTTTACAATAATTAATATTATTGTAGTTACAATTAAATAATTTCATGATAGTATATTTAATTTAAATAAATATGTGAGATGTGTAATTAAATATATAATTATATACAGTGTTCATTTATTTTGAGCTAGTAGACTTGACCTAGAAGCCCGGTAGGTGAACACCTGTCCAAATTATAGAATTCTGTATTTAATTATATTTTTTATCTAGAATTTTTTTATTGGAGATTTTAATTAATTACCGTATTTTTAATTAATTATTGCGCATTGCCATTGCTTCGATATTTGGAGCGCTACCCTATCTTTTGCCTTCCAACAAATTTTACAATCTTGCCCTAGACCTGCCCGCCTTCCATTCTGATATTTTTGTAACTCATAATTGTGCTCTCTGTACATTATTTCTAGCCGCACAAAAATCATCGCGGACGTTATTTAATAAATCCTAATTTTGCATCGTTGTGCGTTCCAATCAAAAATTGGGGACAATCTTGACCTATTTTTCGTGCGGCCCAAATTAGGGTAATATCCTGTTCTGAGTCTTCTTCATTATTGGTATTGATGACCTGACCTGATTTTGGCCCCATGTACTCCTAATTAATTTTAGAAAACAACTTACATTTTATTCTAATTAAATTGAGGATACTATTTAAACCAATTCTGAAATTCTAATTTAATTCCAGTGCCCTGCTATTTTAGCCCACACCAAACTTATAGCGCCTCTGACCCTACAAAACACCGGACACCGAATCGCCCGCCAAATTTTCGTTATTTCATGCGTCTGTGCAAATACCCAAATTTAAGGGGGCTAATTTGCAAATTGGCATTTTGGTGTCAACACCCATTTGTTAAAACCAATGAGGGAGCCCAATAATTTTTAATAAAGCCTCTCACCCTCATTCCCATATGAAAATTTCTTCATGGCCAATCTAGACCACCCATTTAAAGGGGGGTCAATCACCACCCTTGATCTCATCTCACCCCTCCCTATTTAATGTCCCATCATTCCCTCTTCCCAAGGAAAACCTAATCCCCAAACCTACACTAGCCCCAAGCCCCCAACCGTATGAATTTGTTCTTCTTCCTCTTTTCTCCATTTTTCATTTTCTTCTTCCCTTCTTCTTCTCTTTTCTTCTTCTTCTTCTTCTTCCTCCCTTTGTCTAATTTAAAATAAGAGAGAGGGGGAAACACTGTTCACTGTGCTTCCCTGCTGTTCACCCCGGCCGGCGAAAACCCATCCCCGCACCGGACTGTCGCCTCCACCCTGCTCTTACATCCAGTCCGGCTGAGCACTCGCCTAGATCCTCCCGGCCTGCAACCTCCCAACGCCACCAACCGGCCAGACCCCCGACCCGCTGGCTGCTGCTCGGCCATCTCCTCCCTGTTCTTCCCCCTCCGGCGGACTTCTCAGCCAGTCCGGCCACCCACCTATCCCCATCACCATCTAACCACCACCACCACCACTGTTCCATCTCCCTCCAGCTGCTGCAACTGCTCCGGAGCCGAGCTCCTCCCCGCGTTCTTCAGCGAGCATCCCCGCCACACTTTCCTCCCCTCGACTGCCTACTCCGGTCGATGTCTACTCTGGCCCGGACAACCGCTCGAGCCAACCTCGGCTGCGATTGCTTCTTCCCCGTCTTCTCCTGCACCCTCCTCCTCCTCACCTCGATCCCGTCCGCCGACGACAAGCAGCAGCGCCTATCACCACCACCCTCGATCTCGTCTTCCCAACGAGATCCCCCGACATTCGACGGAGTTTTGTTTGGGTATATGAAGCAGACAGGCAACAACAACCTGTTTTCCTCAGAAGTCTAAAGTAGGATTGAAAGCTATCAATGGTGCATACTTTTTGAAGATTCAGAATTTTGTTTTGAAACATCAGAGGTGGTTCAAAGCTTGGAAGTCCACAAGGATTTTCTAGTATTAATGGGTGACAAGAAAGAACAGAAGCTGTCTGATGGTGCTCTAACAAATGGAAAGGAGTACAACAATGGCCAGAAGCTACATATATTACATTCATCAGATGATAGTTTGGACAAGGAGAGGACTGCCAATGGGGAACTGGCTCGGGTACATATGAAGACAAGATCAGGTATAGATCCGGATGGCTTAGCTGCTGTCCAGAGGCAGAGACTTAGCGAGGTATCATCATGGTTCAATCCTCGTAACAATTTCTATTACAGCTTCACATGAAGCTGTAGAGCAGTTGCCAGATTTCAATGCAGAAATTGAATGACACCCTGTCTCCTCCAGTCTCGAGCCGACCTCGTCATCTCGTCATCGTCATAGACGAGCTCAGGCACGATCCTTTACCCTCGTGTACGTACGTATTTTTTGTATGTATTGAATGTGTATTAGAGATAAATTGTTATATGTACATATATGTATATATTTCGTATACGCATTAGTATATGTATTCCTATATATACGTATATGTATGTATGTATTATTATTATTGTATTCATATATATATATGTATTCTGGTATTTTCATATAATTGTATTTAATAAAATATACCATATAATATTAGTATAAATCAAATTAATGCATTAGTACTCATATATTCATATATATGCATGTATTTACTATTTAGCACATGTATATATATATATATATATATTTATATTTTATGTATATACTTAATACATATTTCTATATATAAATTGGTATATGTATATATGCATTTGTATATACACCTAGTATGTTTCTAAATTGGTACCCAGATATTGTTTAACTAATATATTAGATATATGAATTAAATGGTATATATATATATATTGTATATGTATTTATTTTGGTGCAAGTATATATTGTAGGTATCAATGTTAGTTAAAAATAGGTATATGTGTCTTATATATCTATCTACTAGATGACCCTAGTTGACCAGTATCATGCCAGGCATAGCCCCTAAGTTAGGTATTGATTGTGTGTTAGTGTAGCATCTGATACAAGTGATATTATTATATGTTTATAGGACTGTCGGATTCTTCAGACGATACTCTGGGACAGGACATTGGTATTGACAGCTAAGGACCCAAGGCGAGTACATTCTCTGATTAGTTTCTAATTTATGATATCTCCTATGTTCCCTGTATCTAGTGTAAATATCCATGTTCTTGACACGTTGGTTACACGGATTGGTATACACGGATCTCGTCATGAGATGTTATTCCTTATTCATGGTGTATCTTGTACAAGACTTGTTTCCTTGATATCTTGTGCATGTACAGACACTGAGACCCGGGGAGATTTGCTACCTCCCTAGGGAATCCCGTACCATAGCGTACCATGATTGGATCTACTATACCAGTCGGGGGTTGGGGAGTATTTTAGTGTAGATATGTGATCATACCCAACTTTACATGCATCATAGCTCACCCCACAGCTCACGTCGGGTGCAGCCTGACCATTTACATGCTTCATAGCTGTTACGTGTGATTAGTCTGACCTCGACATGCATCATAGCCAACCAACGGTTAGCCTGACCTTACATGAATCATAGCTAATCACATGTAACCAGCCTGATCAAGTTCCCAAGCCGATCACATGTTAAAGCTAGTACTCACACACTTAGTCTTAGGTTTCTTGCTCATTGACATATTGTTTCTTTTCTGCATTACTTACAGTATTTCCAGTATTTCTTTTATTGTACATTTCTCGTACCTATATATGCATCTCGTATATTTCCATCTAGAACTGCTACATAGTTTATATCATTAATATAGAACTGCTATTTAGAGATGTACTTTGCTCCTTCCTGACTGGAAAATATTTTCCAGACTGTGACCTTAGTGGACTTGGTTCTGACACTTGAGGATTGGATGTTACTGATTGCAGGTATGGATATTTATTTTTGATGTCTTGTATTTCTTGTTTGCCTTGATATCTCATCGTGCTTTAGTTTAGGTGATTGAGTATTTCTAACATTATTTTATGATATCCACGTCTCCTTATGGAGTTGGGTATTCATATGAGATTGACTAGATAGTTACATGACCTAGACAGCGTTCTACCGCCGATGCTGCGGCGTAGGCTGGACGTACCCACGCACTCGTGCCCCTAAACCGGGTGCGGGTCATGACAGTCTGTTAGCTGCCCGACAAACATCCCGGGTAAGACCTTTCTTGCCACAGTAGGTACAACTTGTCGGCGCTCCCCGTCGTTGTTGATGTTGCCTCCGCTGTTGTTGCCGAGTTGGTGTTGTCATTGTTGAAACTGCAGCCATCCGCGGCACTGAGTCATGTATATCAACGCCAGGTAATGGTGCTGACATTTGGGGTACTGGTCCTCCCTCATTGTTCTGTCCATGAGGCCTCTTCTGATCCACTCTTCTTGATGCCATCATTTGAGAAGTAAGCTCAACCCTCTTGGCTGCTATCAATACCGCCTTGAAGGTTTGGTAGTCGTGCACCTCTACCATGTGCAAGATCTCTAAGTGATGTCCCTGCTAGAACCTCATTACTCTATCCAACTCTATTTCCACCATGGTTGGAGCAAATCTGCTAAGTCGACAGAATTTTGCTGTATAGCCGTATACTATCCTTCTAGCTTGCTTGAGGTTAATGCACCTTTGCTGCAACTCACACTGAGCCACAATCCCAAAGTACTTTGCCCTGAACTGGGTCCTGAAATTCTTCCATGAAATAGGATGCCTCAGTCCTACCTCTATCATATCCCACCAATCTCTTGCCAGATCCTGGAGTTGTAAGCGAACCAGGTCAACCTGTTCCACGGCCTAAACTTTAGCCACTGTAAGAATGGTCTCAATATCCTGGAGCCAATCGTCTGCCGTGATTGCGTCCTTTGTGCCATCTAAATATCTTGGGTTCAGTGTGCAAAATCTAACAGATGCCCCAGAATCTGTTCTCCCGCCTCGTTCTAGGACCGTCTGCAACCCTTGGTTCAACAGGATATTATGTTCCTATTACTGGAGTTGTTGGTGCTGATATTGCTGTTATTGTTGTTGTTGCACCACCATCTGGTGTTGTTGGGCAGCCAACAATCCAAGGATAATCTCTAGCAAAGCCGAGGGATCCAGTACTGCTGGCACTGCGAGAGGTACGGAAATACCTGGAGCCTTCTGCTTTATCCCATTCATCGTGGGTTCAACTCGGATCCTTGGCTGGGGTTCCACAGAATTTTATTCCACTGGCAACTCTGCCTCTCTTGTTGTTGTAGCATCGGGGGGAGGAGAAGCCCTAAAGAAGAGCACAAGAAACAATAACCACAGGATGAGAAGGTACAAGGAAGCAACCATTCTGGGAAAATTTAAGTTGAGTATCGAAGATGACGAATTCAGAATTTCAAGAAGGATCATGGTTGATTGAGACTCCTATGACCATGATACCCCACAAGTCTGAAGAACATACCTGCATGGGCCACCACTAAAACCTTGTCATGCCCAGTACTGGAATACGGAGACGGACATGGCCAGCTACCATGTATATGCCCAGCTACCATGTATATAGGCTAGGGAGGGTATAATGGAAAAAAAAAGACAAAGTAAAATCTCAGGGTCCAAACTTTCTAATTGGACATGTCAGGGTCTAAATTCTAAGCTGGTATAAAATCCAGTGTCTAAATGCTAATTAGCCCTAAAATAAACCAAGAGACTCATAAAATAATAGGTATCATGTTGTGTCGTGTCTTGCTAGTTTCTAGGGTTTATAAGCAACAACCAAGCAATTTCACATAAACGATAGCATCGATAGAGTCAAGAACCGGAAAAACCTTAACCCTAATTTTATTTCTTTTCCCGATATATACCTTCCGAGAACCTTGGCTAGGGTTAGGACATAGCAGTCGATCATCTGCTGCTTGCTCGCCCCCTCCCCTCCCGGCTTGTCCATGACGATGAGCTAGTGGTTGTAGTCGCACCCAGGGAAAAGCGGGGCCATCTCGGTCGGGGGCCGGTCGCTGTACCCCGACCCGGACTTCAGCGGCGAGTAGGCCGAGTCGCCGCCGGCCCGGTTCACCCGGCACCGGATCTGCCCGAGCCGGGACGGGACCGCGGCGAGCCGGACGACGGCCGAGGCCGGGCGGAACCGGGCCAGGCCGGGGGTCGGGGTTACAGAGAGGAGGCGGCGGAAGATGGGGAGAGAGGTTGGGGCTGATGATCGGACGGCGACGGTGGAGGAGAGGATGGATCGCACGGCCATGGCGGCTAGAGCCATTGTTGGGGAGTGGGGGAGTTATGGAATGAGGATGATATTAGGGGGTTTGGGGAGTGTTTGGGTGGGTGGGTACTATTTGTATGATGGAGAGATTTTTTTTTTTGAAGGTATGGGCCTCACTGTGTGGTCTAAGGCCACTTAAAAATGCTCATGTAAGCCCATAAATAAATGAGGCATTCCAAAAAAAAAACAAATCTATAAAAAATTATGGGTGTTAGAATAAACGTAGAAGAATGAATAAGAAAATAGGAAAGAATATCTCTTATTCGTGTAATCACATAGTGGGAGGCAAATGCCTTATTTATACAACCCAATGAAGGTGTAATACTAATTTTTAATCAATGTGGGACTAAAATACAAAGTGGAAATCCAACCCTTTAGTAATCCACGTTATAACACTTCCCCTTTGGATGACCACCATCTCTAAGCATATTTTCTCGTTAAAACTTTGCCAGAAAAATCCATTAGGACAAAACCTGTGCGAAAGAAAAGAGTTAATATTTAGGATGACTTAGATAGGTGTTGGACGCGCTTAATGTTGCATCATTAAAACCTTGTCAGGAAAAATCTAATGGAAAAAAATTCATGACTAAGAAAAAAGAGTACAACGCGTTATAGTCCATACAAAATGTATCTCCTCCTGAAAACAATTACTCCCCCTAATGATGTTGATCCTGAACAGTCAACTGATGAAGACGTCGCATTCCAATTCCATGAACTAGTTTCTGAAAAGTTGACTTTGGCAACAATTTGGTGAACAAGTCTGCAAGATTATCACTTGAGCGAACTTGTTTGAGGTCAATATCAAAGTTCTTCTGAAGCTCATGAGTATAGAAAAACTTCGGTGAGATGTGCTTAGTCATGTCTCCTTTAATGAATCAACCTTGAATTTGTGCAATACATGCTACATTATCCTCATGAATAACAGTTGGAGAGTATCTGTGGTAGGGAAAAGGTGACAGGAGCTACAAATATGTTGAATCAACGATCTCAGCCAAATACATTCTCTACTTGCTTCATGGAGAGCCAATATTTTTGAGTGATTTGAGGAGGTAGCAACCATTGTCTGTTTTGTTGAACGCCAAAAAATAGCTGCATTGCTATTAAGAAACACATATCCAATTTATGAACGGCCTTTATGGGGATCAGATAAAATAAGCTGAATCTGCAAAGCTAACTAGATTTGCGATGTCAGATAAACCACAAGTATAAAATAATCCAATGTCGCTAATTCCACGAAGATATCTCATCACATGTTTAATGTCATTCCAATATCTGCGAGTTGGTGCCGAGCTATATCTAGCCAACAGATTGACAGAGAATGATATGTCTGGCCTTGTACATTGTGATAGATACATTAATGCCCCAATGGTACTAAGGTACGGTACTTCGGGTCCTAGCATCATTTCATTGTCGTCCTTAGGACGATATGGATCTTAATTGATATCTAAAGATCAAACAACCATTGGAGTGCTAAGGGGATGAGCTTTATCCATATTGAACTGTTTTAATATATTTTCTGTGTATTTGGATTGATGCACTAAAATTCTATTAGTGTAATGCTTAATTTGTAATTCGAGACAATATTTCGTGTCTCCAAGATCTTTCATCTTGAACTCCTTCTTCAGATAGTTTGCAGTCTCATTAATTTCATGTCTTGTCCCAATTAAGTTTATGTCATCGACATATACTACAACTATAGCAAAACCCTCCTTAGGTTTCTTTATGAAGACACATGGACATATATGATTATTCTCATATCCCTCCTTTTTCATATATTTACTAGGACGGTTGTACCACATCCTTTCGGATTGTTTTAAATCGTACAATGAACGTCTTAGCTTTATGGAATACATGTTCTTAGCTTTAGAGCTGGGTAGGTTAAATCCATCAGGGATTTTCATATAAATATCACTATCTAAATCACCATATTGATAGGCTGTTACAACGTCCATAAGTCTCATGTCTATCTTTTTCTCAACTGTCAGACTTATCAAATAATGGAACGTTATTGCATTCATTATGGGAGAATACGTCTTTTCGTAATCAATCTCGGGTCTCTGAGAAAATCCTAGTGCCACTAATCATGCCTTAAATCGAGAAATTTTATTCTTTTCATTTTGCTTTCTTACAAACACCCACTTATAACCTACCGGTCTGACATTTTTTCGTGTTTGTACTATAGGTTGAATAACATCCTTCCATTTTGGCCATTTTGGGAATCTAATTCTGCTTGAATAGCATCATCCCGGGAGAACACTCCATTTATTAAGGGAATCCAATTCTGCTTGAATAGCATCCTTCCATGGCCAATCTTTTCTTTGTCGACATTCATCGATGCTATGTGGTTCAGTGTCATCAATGCCCTTAGATATTTCAGTAGCTACTGAGAATAAGAATATCTCATATATTGTTATATCTTTGCGATCCCATACCTCTTTGCTTTCATGTACCTGAACCTCCTCTTGGGCTTGTGTCTTTTCTAAGACAATAACCTCTTTTGGGTTTTCAGAGAGTATGGATCTGTCATTCATAACCTCTTCTTGAGCGTTATGTGTAACCTCCTTAAGAGCGTTACTTGGGCATTTTCTCTTTCTAGGGACTAAGTCCTTCGAACCTATAGTCCTACCACACTTCTGGCGTATAATAGATTCATTAGCCACTCTACTATTATTCCCTAAGGGGATATCAATTCGAGCTGGCACATTTGCAGCGGGCACATGTGATTTAATCACTTTTGCTACATCAGTAAATGCATCTGGCATTTGATTTATAATCTCTTGTAGATGCAATATCCTTTGTACCTCAGTTTCACATTGATTAGTACGAGGATCTAGATGAGACAGAGTAAGATTTTCCCATGATAATTTATGCCTTTTATTTGTGGCGAATGGTTCTGTAAGAACATTCTTTTCTTTCTTATCTCCCCTAATGGCGGAAATTTAGTTTCATCAAAATGGCAGTCTGCGAATCTAGCAGTAAAAACATTACCAGTTAAAGGTTCCAAATATTTAATAATTGGGGGCAAATCAAAACCAATATAAATTCCTAAACAACACTGAGGTCCCATTTTAGAGCGCTGAGGAGGGGGAATATGAACATAAATAGCACAACCAAATTTACGCAAATGAGAGATGTTAGGTTGATGTCATGTTTCAAGTTATGATGTTAAAAATTCATGATATGTAGTTGGCCTAACAATGATTAATTTAGCAGCATGTAATATGGCATGTCCCCAAGCTGAAATAGGTAAGTTTGATTGCATGAGTAAAGGCCTTGCTATGTGCTAAAAATACTTAATCAAGGACTCTGCTAAACCATTTTGGGTATGAACATGAGGGATATAATATTCAACTTCTATTCGTATAGAAGCACAATAATCATCAAAAGTACGGAAAGTGAACTCAGTTGCATTATCAAGTCGAATCGTGCTAACATGTTGGTCAGGAAATGAGTCTTAAGCTTAATCAACTGAGAAAGTAGCTTAGAGAAGGCAAATTTTCTAGATGAGAGTAAGGAAACATTTGACCATCGACTAGAAGCATCTATTAGAACTATAAAATACTTGAAAGGTCCGCTAGCTGGATCAATTAGTCCACAAATATCACCTTGTATTCTCTGAAGGAATTATGGTGATTGAGAATCTATTTTGAGAAGTGAAGGTCTTGTAATGAGTTTACCATGTGAACAAGCTACACACAAATGTTCAGTAGGAAAGGAAAGACTTTGGTATGATAAATTATGCCCATTGGTATTATTGATGACATTTCTCAACATAGTCGATCCTGGATGACCCAATATGTCATGCCAAAGGATTAGATTCCTTGGATCCTTTAGCCTTTTGCTAGTGATGGGGTAAGATTCTACTACCTTCAGAGTAGTTTGATATAGCCCCGAGGAGATTAACTTGCATTTTTGTAATGTGAGCTTATTGCTTCCAACATTAGAGGTGATACAAAGATACTCTTTGCTATCATCGTTCATGGTTTCAACATGAAACCCGTTCATTCGAATATCTCTAAAGCTGAGTAGATTTCTATTAGATCTACTAGAGAATAATGCATTTTGAATGACTAAGTGTGTGCCATTTGGCAACACAACATTGTCCTTACCATAACCTTCTATAATCTGCACGGGTCCAGCAATGGTGGCCACCTTGGCAGTATTTGAGGCATATGTTATGAAAAACTTCATAGTTTTTAATATAGTGTGAGTTGTTGCACTATCTATCAAGCATATGCCATCATCATTTTCCATACCTAGACTATCGATCATATAATAACCAATTTATTCAAAGTAAAAAGTAAATAAACTTAGATAAGCATACAATAAATATTCATTGACTTCGCCTATCATGGTGTTGAACTGGCCTTCCGAAATTGTGTTTTCATCCTTATCTTAGAAGAAATCATTAAAGCCTTTGCTTTATCTTATGCTAGAGAATTCCATAGCACCAAGGGGTCCTTGACTGTTAAGTACTCAGCCTTGAGATACAAAGTGGGACTAAAATACAAAGTGGGAATCCAACCCTTTAGTAACCCACATTATAACAATGGGTTATTTACACTAAATTTCTCTATGTTTTAAGTTAATTATTCGGACTTTTCTTATTTTGAAAATAATTATACAGTCCTCCCATGTGTGTTATGTTTTATTTTCAAAATAAGGATGGTTAGTGTAATAGTTATTTACATAAAACATAAGAAATATGGGATGTTCGTGTAATAAATATAAAACATATGTGAGGTTAGTATAATTATTTTTAAAATAAGGGAGGTCCGTACAAGGGAAATTACTGTAAATAACCCCAAATTAAAATTATTTGGTTCACCCTTTACATCTAGGCACTGAACATAGTTCAAAAAAAACATATTAATTACAATCCAAACTAGCTGACCCTTGGTACCATAAGTAGATCTTACATGTAAAGATTTGGATCCCGGAGCCTATTTGTATATATGCTTCATGCAGGTACAAGCTCACCAAAAAAATATTACAGTATACTATTTTCACTATGTAATCTGGTTTGGGAGTATAAAGGTGGTAGGGGCTTGGAGTCTCACTAAAAACCTATATAAAATTATATTAGAATTCTATAATTCATAGTAGCATCCTTTAAGATTTTGGATTTCGCATGATTTATGTGGATCTGAAAGCTACTCCTGTAGAAGCTAAAAAAATTATGTCGGCTGCATAAAGGTCATGCCCCCTCAACAAGCTGTAGAGAAGCCATATGCTGCCTGAACAATCAAGCCACAGAAAACCACATACGGCCTAAACAGCCAAAGCCGCAGAGACGCCACATGCGGTTAGAACAAAGAAGCCGCATAAAAGCTACATGCGGCTGGGCCAAACCAAAGATCAAGGAACCACATAGTATACTATATGCGGCCTGACACATATTCGGATGTCTGTCAGAAGCTCTGACACATCACTTATCACTCTGAGGCGCTTCGAGACTCGTGAAGACGATGCCTCAAAAAAAGATAATACGTCACATCAGTACATTAATTGCTTCGATAAACGTGCCATGCCACGTGTTCCCTCGTATGCGGCTACATCCTATGCGTCTCGCCAACATGCGGCCAGAGTGTCCATTTGACCAAGGCCCAAACGAGAGCACGTATGCGGCTACAAGGCCTATGCGGCCTCGCCATCATGCAGCCAGAGCGTCTATACGACCAAAGGCCAAACGAGAGCTCGTATGCGACCGCGACAATATACGACCAAGTTGCTATGCGGCCTCCAGATCACAAGATCTTTTCGTTACAACTGCAGAGATCTTCAGATAGTTGGGCTGACTACGTGTCCAGCTGACCAAGTCACGCACACAACGGGTTAAAAATAACCCCGAGATCTCTTTAACATCATATCTCAACCAAGACCACGTGGCAATCAGCCCATTTCATGTGACGATAGTTGCAACCACATTATGTTAAAGGGGCCTTATGCGGCCACCAAACAGAGATATATGCGGCACCCATAGCCCATCAGTACGATGGCTATAAATAGGAATAACTTAAACGTTCTAAAGGCGGGCTTTTTCTTCTTCTGCTTCAGAGAAAGAGTATACCACCCCCGGCCAATACAGAGAGAGAGAATACCGAGACGAGCGAAGAGAGAGCGTAAGCTTCCTCACCCTGCATCCGATCGTCCATAGAGTAAAGGAGATGCCATAGCACTCATTGTCCATCACCACACCTTAGAACAAAATATTATACTTAGACAATCATGTTTATGATTCTTTGTACTCTTCTTCGTTCATTAAATACAAAGTTTTACACAAACACATTTAATGGCGAACAAGATGGCGACTCTGCTGGGGACGTCTTTCTCCACTGATGAGAAAGTTGTGGCACAATCCGACGTAGCCAAGCTCTGGTCCACTCAAAGGATGCTGGTGGTCTACTTCGATCAGCAGGCCTTTGAGGATATGCTCTCCGGGGATAGCGTGAGTCCTTCTCTGAGGCAAGCAAAGCCCAAGAAGACCCGCACGACACGGGTAGCAAAGGCCACCGTGCCTCACCCAATTGCTGAGCTTGCGCTCCCCGTCTCTCTTCCAACCGCAGGGACCGCACATCATGCATCCACTGTCTATGCGACAGCCTCTTCCAACCAGAAGGGTGCTCACCACTCAAAGACCCGCAGGACGTGGGCAGC
The DNA here is from genome assembly GCA_036927795.1 of Iris macrosiphon. NCBI lineage: Eukaryota > Viridiplantae > Streptophyta > Magnoliopsida > Asparagales > Iridaceae > Iris > Iris macrosiphon. The sequence continues at coordinate 28,101,707 of JAYESA010000002.1, read as the reverse complement.
CAAGGCCACCGTGCCTTGCCCAACTGCGGCATCCTTCGTATCTTTCTCTGTTGCTGAAGGCGCTCGCCAGGAGTCCCCTCAGGCTGCCCATGCGGTATCCTCACCTGACGTAGAAAACGCTTAGCACCCAAACCCTGGTAGAGGAAAACACTACGATGCCAGACGTTCAGGCACTGATGCAAACTCTATGCGGCCAAGGAGGAGGTTCCATAAGACTCACTATGCGACATCAGTTGACGGTCGCAGGCAGATGGCCACATGCGACTCACGCATCGCTGACCATATGCGCCATACTGAGAATGGTAAAAATTCAAACTTGGACTCTTCGTACTACGCGCCTACGGGTGCAAAGTCGAAGAAGTCTGGGGCAGTACGAGCTCGTCATGCTTAAGCAATTGTCCGTTCGGCTGACCGTGGGAGGATACCGCTAACTGTTATGTGGGCCCCTAATGGAAAGCTATATAAGACCGACCCGTGCGTCCAGTCCTTAGCAGCAAATAAATAAGTTCCATCTCCAAAGTCTTCTACTGATGATCCAAGGAATGTTCTTGTACGAACCCTAGATCAGGGAGCAAAAACAACACCCACGCACCCGTGCGCTCGTTCTACCCGTGCTCACAAAAATGGTGCAAAGGTGAGTCAGCCCTCGCTTGACTAGCACAATATGATTAATCACAAGTGTAAGGCAAGGGAGGCAGCTACGGCATATGAAGCGTCCTCCCCAGGACATCACTGTGCAAAAATCATCATTAACTGCTGCTGCAACAAAGTGACAGTACCTACAAGCAGGCAGTCGACATTCCAATGACTGCACCCGATGACACATATCCGGCAATAATCTAAGGATCAGGTGCAAACATCCAAGGAGGATGAGATACTATTCGCCTTATGTTACTCTACTCATAAGGTCTCTTCCACCTTGGGAAGGAAGAAGTCCAGCACCTCCAGTCCGTCAGTCTTAACCAGTGCACTGAGAAGGCGATTACCAGGAGGACTAGCAGCGGGACCTACGGAAGGAGTTTTCTAGGCCACCCGCTCAAAGAAGAAGCTATCAGATGCTAGGGGTAGCTCCTCCTCCGAACCCCTGGGGGTTACACAAGCTGGGGGTAGTAATTCCTCGGACCTATACGACAACCCAACGTTCCAAGAAGATGAGGCTTCCCAAGAAACGGATGCTGAAGTCCCTGGGGGTAGCCACCCTCGGAGAGAAGATTCTAACTCCTACGCTGGGGTAGTACTCCCTCTGAGTCCTAACAGGACGCGATACTGCCAATCTTTCCTGACGACTATTCATTGAAAGAGCCCGAAGCAGAAAGTGCTACGTCTACTGTCCCGTCCATCTCTCCTTATACAAGAACGACATACATGGTGGGAGACGAGCATGAATGCCCTAGTATAGCCTCCCAGCCACCAAGGACCTAAGGACAAGCAAGCTTGGACCCAGGGATCAATGCGGATTCTGACGCAACCTCTCCGCCCATAGGCAAAAATTACCCTCTGCCCGGTTCGTCTGCCCCTTCGCCCCTTCCGCGGGAGATGAAGCCAAAGACGCAATGAGGGAAATCCGAAAACTCAGGGCTCGCCTAGATTCTATGGGCAGCCAGAATTTACTGTGCGAGCTCGGAATATGACAACCGTACCTCCGTAAATGGAGGGATATTCTGTACCCGCCAAAGTACAAGCCCTTCAACCTGAACCCATTCGACGAGAAAAATTCTTTTCGTCAATACATGATCTATTTCGAGACTGTAATGGGGCACCTATGTCATGTCCCGTTCCCAAAGTACAAAAATTTGGCACGTGAATACATCTCTAGGCTATGCACCAATACGATGCACTAGCATTTGTATTTACGATTTTCGCCTGTAAATTCTAAGATAAAGTATAGAGCATCTAGAAAATTTATCTTATATTACATACTTTGTACATACTTAAACACATCAGACTTTTAGAGTTCTCAAAACATCTAATTTACATATTCTAGCTACAAAATAAAGTATGCTGACTTTCCCAAAAGATTATCTTCCATCAATCATCTACTTCATCAACGTTATATAAATGCAACATTTCTTCTGAGTTATCTTCTTCTCCTAGTGAACAAAACTAGGTCGTCAGAACGACAAGCAAGCCCTTATATCAAGAACGGACAATTAAATATCAAAATAAATATGAAGTTTCAAGAGAGAATTATAACAAATGGTAAATGAATAACTGATATGGAAACTAGAGAAACAAGTTGTTTGAATATTTAAACTGTAAACTTGAAATATGAGATTTTTATTCCTAAAAACATATTCTACATTTATGTCAAAAGCACAATCACAATCACAAAATACCGCACAATTTTTCCTATATGCAAATACAATTTAGAGAACATTTTTGGATCAAAATACCACATATTATCTTGATAATAATCCATATATTCGGGATCAGGTAACTTGCTGGATGGACAGTGCTTAGATTCCCGTCCCACCAGTTTTATTTCCATTTTTTAACAAGTGTCAGATTACTTGAGTCGATGTCCAAGAACCCTATCAAGTGTCGAATTATTTGAGTTGATGCTCAAAAACTTTATCAAGTGTTGGATTTTTTTGAGTTGATGCTCAAAAACCCTCAAGTGCAGTGAACTAAGCTTCACCTCGAACCATCGCATGGCCATGCAGATGTCGGCACTACTGATCAGTTTTAATCAAGTGTTTATTGTAAGAGTCGACGGTGTGATCCAAAGGTTCTCTCCCACCGAATGCAATTCTATAAATTCATGAACATTCTTATCTAATATACTAATTTTAAGTTGAATTACAAGTCCAATTCGTATCTCATTTTGTGTGTCAATCACCACACGCTTTACGAGGATACAGTTCGGTATTATTCTGTCGATGCAAAGACATTTAATATTCAAACATATATCCGTTTCGTGTGCTCATGGCATCACGTTAAAACGGTAATATTTTATTTGGTAGGACAATTTCAAAAAAAACATGGAAGCTGTACGTCTTACCTTGGAATATAAAATATTGATATTGTGTTACTCTTTCGTGCACGTGCAAATGTGTCATATGCGTCCTATAATATAAACCCTAAATCAAAGATTTTTAGAGTTGAACCTAAGTCAGATAACTGGCTAAATAACTTGAAATAGAGAATGACCAATTATTCAGGTTTTCCGAAGATGGCTCTCTAGAATTTTTTGAAAATTTTGACAAAGTCTCATTTGTATTCTGGAGCCCAAAATTTTCACAATTTATAATAAAAGACCCGGAGCAACCCTCCGTAGAATCTCTGGGTTCGCCGACCCCTTCGGTGGAGCAACTCTCAACACCGCTAACACACGCATGTGTATATATAATAACCAAAGAAAACAAGAAAGAAACTTTCTTACCGAAACTTTTCTTTACCTTAGCAATTAATTAGCAATTCAAAATTAGCAAACTCCATTCTTAGAACTCATAGGAAATGGTTAGAAACACAAACAAGTTTATAATATGAAATGAAAACAAAATTCATATATATACACAACTTCTAGATAACTAATGTATGAAATTAACTTATTAGTTTCTAAGGTGAAATCATGGTTGTCTCAAAATCCATCAACTCCCAAATAACATAAATCCCAAAATTTCTAAATGTTAAATTTTATACCAACTTAATTTCCAATATCATATTTGACTAAAATTGAGCCGATACGTCCCGAGACGTAAGACATTAATTATAGTATGTTGTGCCTAGAGTTTCCTAATTCTATAAAGTCAATTATAACATTTTCGAGCTTGCTTAATGCTGAATTTTAAAGAATAATTTAGATTAGAGCCTAAAAATAGTCGATACAACCTTGTATCATTTATGAGAACACATTATAATGTTGCCTATACAACTCTAGTTTATTAGTCTATATAATCACCTCGTACTAGTCTCACGATGCATCTAATAATGTCCAAAAATACTTTTAGAAAAAAAATTTCTATCATACATTATCAATATCTTATACGATGATAGACAAATGCACATGAAAACCAAATCCTCAAAAGATTCTATGGCGGAGGAAGCGACGTGACGATGTCTTCCCTGATGGATGTCACCCAAGGGGAAAGGGAGCTCGCCCGAAATTATAATGAGCGTTTCCACTAAGCAGCACTGAGGTTGCCTCCAGGCAATCCTGAATCCACACGCATGAACATGTGCCGCAGGAACCTACTTCCGGCAGTCATCCTCTGGATTGGTGGCAGTTAATTCAAAGACTGGACATCGTTCATTATCAATGCAGTCGGCGCTGAAAAGAAGGTTAAAGACGCCCGACTCCTGGGAATATAGATCCATGTCGCAGATGATGGGGAGAAATGTCCCAACAATAGCAACAGCGGCAACATCAGCCGTGAGGGAAAAGGAAAGCAGGCCATAGTGGCCAACTTAACCAAGAAGCCCGAGCAAAAGCCGGTTGAGGTTCCAAAGCCCCAGAAGACTTACTCCTTCGAAGATAACGATGTCATGCTCATCTTCGATGTGTTGATAAAGGGTGGCAAGCTTCGACTCCCTGACGTCAAGTGCCCTGTAGAGGCAGCCGAGATAAACAATCCAAAATACTGCCACTACCATCGCTACGTCCACAATGCAACGAAGGACTGCTACACCCTCAAGCGGTACATCCAGCGCCTGCTTGACACCAAGGCCCTTACCTTGGACTTCGACGACAAGACAGTTGTCGTCAACATGGTGTCCCTCCAGTTCAGTAACTTTTCCAAGACGGAAGCCCAGGACGGAGTCATACCGATCCCGAAAGAAACAATAGAGGTAGTCAATCTTCCACCAACTCGTGAACAAGCAGCCAGGCTGAAACCACTTACTACACCTTGGGACAAGATCATGTGGGTCCACCCGGATCTTGTCCCATACTTGATGTAGTAAGCAGCGCCTTCCTCCATCAAGTCTAAAGCATAAAAAACCAAGTCCTGCCACATGGTTTCTTCCATCGTTGAGTGTCACGATCCGCACCCGGTATAGGGGCACGAGAGAGTGGGTACGTCCAGCCTACGTCGCAGCATCGGCGGTAGAACCCTGTCTAGGTCACAATATATACTATATAACTAAATACCTGTGAATGATATCAATCTCCATAAGGAGGACAATATACATCTCATAAAATCTCATAATGTAAACTCAATCACAACAACTATAAAGTATAAGGCACGATAAAAGATAAGAAAGAATGACATAGTCAATATCATGTCTCAAAATATAGATAAAATACAGTCTAGCTGTCCAACATAAAGTCTCCACAAGTCTCAACATAAACTAAGAATAAGTCTAAACATAAACTCAATAACCTCAAATAAGTCTCAGTGCATAAGATAAATACTATCTAGATAACTGCAGGTAATGTCTCTTCTACAAGAATAGTCTCCTCTATGATGCGAGCAATAGTTAGGCTAATCATACATAACAGGCTATGAGGCATGTAATGGTCAGGCTGCACCGACGTGAGGTGTGGGTGAGCTATGATGCATGTAGAGTTGGGTATGATCACATAAGCTACTAATATTTCCCTGTTTTCCCCAGCTAGCACGATGGATTCCAAATCATGACTCCTCGTGATAGCTCTCGATAAGGCCAACTTGTGTAAACAACGGTGTCAGAGTCATGTACGCTATACAACAAGAATTATAGAGATAATCAACATAATAAAAACTGTCAGAGAATGTACTCGCCTGTGGTCCTTAGCTGGCAATACCAATGTCCTGGTTCCAAAGTATCGTCTGAATGATCCAACAGTCCTATAAACATATTATATCATATAATATTGCATCAGACATTACACTAACACACAATTAAACACAATGATTTCAGAGACTACGCTAGGGTGTCATGTCTGTAGTTGCTGTGCATAACAGACAGTCAATGATATGGTCTTGCCAGTACGTCAGTATACATATGTCAGTCTGCTAACATGTTATCTGGTCACAGGTCAATGTAACTACGGGGTATCCGTGGTTACATTCAAGTTATCTAGTACCTAGACATAGTACATAATATGAACTAACATATACATAATATCCATTGGTTACAATATATAATAGATATATGTATATATATATATTTTAAAATAGAACCAATACTTGTACATACATTAGGGTGATACATATGATACATCTATATATGTATATATACTAATTGAGAGTTATACTTTATATATACATACCAAATACATTTGAACATATACTAGTACTTATAACATACATATATACCAATTAGGTTCATATACATATAGAGATATAATATGTACTTACAACACACCAATATACCATCATATACTAAATACACCACGGTTAAATATGTATGAAATACGACGATAAAATACGCATGTGTGCGTTCACGTACGCGAGAGGGGACTCAAACCTGGGTACGTGGGATGAGGCGTGTGCGTCGAGGTCATCGCGGGGTGTTCGGTCGAGGGCAGTTGGGTTAAACTCCGGCGATCAGCGGGCTGGCAGCGTCTCCGGTCGATCTCCGGTCGACGTGGGCTTTAGCAAGATGGCAGCGGCTGCTGCGGGTCTCCGGCGTTCAAGCGTTCGTGCTCGGGTGTTGTCGGAAGCGGCTAAGACGGTTGAGGAAAGAGCAGGCGGGTCGTGGGATGAGGCTTCCGACGTTCAGCGGTTGGAGGAATCCGGTCGACGTAGTCGGGTTCAGCGGCTTCAGGTATGCGTGCACGTGGAAGAGAACAACGACTACGGGCGGTTCACGGCGGATTCAGGCGGTTGGAGTTCGTCGGGTTGTTGGGGTGTTGGGCAGCGGGTCGCCTGACGAAGTCCGGCGTCGTGGAAGCGGTGTTGGCGAGTTGGTCGGGGCTCACGGTTTCAGCATTGTGCGGAGGAAGACGACGGCGAGGGGGTTCGTTCCGGCGAGGTTGAGGTCGACGACGATGGGGAAAGATGATGAAAGTGGTGATGAATAGTAAGGGGAGGTGGGGTTACGGCTGATGCTTGGTTTATAAGAATAGAAAATAAAAGGAGAGTAAAGAAAGGAGTTTATATATGAAGGGAGTTTTTGGTTTGACCTAGAATGGGTTGACTTTGGTCAACTCCTTGGAAAAAGGGTCTTCTCATGGATATTTTCAATGGTTAGGATTCAAATAAATTTAAAATGAATGGCCATAATGCATTGGTTCAAGGTTTTGAGGCCATGGTTCAAAGAGATCAATGTCGTAATTTGCACACTCCCCAAAATTATGGAAAAGTACACATGAAGGAGAATTGGGTTTATTTACGTGTCATTTCTAATGGGATAGACACCCTAATGCACTTTTGCACAAAAGTGCCCAACAATTGGAAAATTACACAAAGTTAGGATTATGGTTTTTAATTGATTAATAAATGCAATATGTGTTCTAAAATTAATTAGAAGTACAAGGGACTGAATTTTAGTGGGACACAAGTGTCATGAAGAAAGTAGACTCAGGATAGAATATTATCCTAATTTGGGTTGCTCAAAATGGGTCGAGATTGTGTCTCCAATTTCGATTGGAACACACAAGGATACAAAGTTTAATTTATATAGAATTAAATATAGTCGTTTACGACAAATGTTGTGCGACTAAAATGAAGCACAACAAGACATAGATATGAGTCACACAAAGATCAAAATAACAGTCTGGCACGTCTAGGACAAGACTATAAAATCTGTTGAAAGACAATGGCTAGTGTAGTGCTCTAATTATCGAAGCAACGATAAAGTGCAACCATCAAATAAAAATTACAGCAATTTAAATATAATTAATTATCATGCAATCATTTACACATTAATTATGAAAAGACAGAAATACTCCTAATCTAAAATATGGGGGTGACAAGTTTACCCTCCTTAAAAGAATTCCGTCCTCGAAGTTAAAATAAACTTGCACAAGAACAAACAATCAAACAATGAATTATACCTCAAGTCTCGAAGAGATACAGATACTGCTCGCGTATTTTATCCTCTCTCTCCCAGGTTGACTCTCCTGGAGAGTAATTTCTCCATGCAACACGAATCAAGGAAATAGTTTGGTTTAGTAATATTTTCTCTCTACGATCCAAGATCTTAACGGGCTGTTCAGAATAACTGAGCGTCGGTCCAACTTCGATCTCCGAGTGATCTAGTACGTGACTAAGATCTGTCATGTACCGTCTCAGCTGCGACACGTGGAACACATCATGCACTCCATCTAGAGCAGGCGGCAAGTCAAGTCTATAGGCCACTGCATCGACCCTTGCAAGAATGCTGAAGGGCCCGATGTATCGTGGACTAAGCTTTCCGCCTCTACCAAACTGAATTGTGCCCCATGTCGAAGAAATCCGTAGGAATACCAAATCGCCAATCTAAAATAAATAATATTAACACGCAATCTAAAACAAAATAATCACAACCAAATAAAAACAAAACCTATACCTGAAACTCTAGGGGTCTACGGTGGCTATCGGCCCAATGCCGCTATCTGTCATGCGCCACTCGCAGTTTGTCTCTGATAAGTTTCACCTTTTCTGCTGCATCCACGACCATTTCTGGTCCTAACAAGGCTCTCTCTCCAACATCATCCCAAGATAATGGTGTACGACACCTCCGTCCATATAAAGCTTCAAATGGTGACATCTCAATACTAGCCTGGTAGCTGTTGTTGTAAGCAAACTCTACTAGGTGTATATGATCCTTCCAAGAACCTCCAAGATCCAAAATACAAATGCGTAACATATCTTCAAGAGTCTGAATAGTCCTTTCAGACTGTCCGTGTGTCTGGGGGTGATTACGGTACTGAACTTGAGCTGAGTGCCCAAGCTAGCCTGCAGACTCCTCCAGAAATGGGAAGTAAGACGACTATCCCGATCTGAGACAATACTCACAAGAACTCCATGTAATCGGATAATCTACCATACGTATATCTCTGCTAGCTTCTCTGTCAAAGTACCCACTTTGAATGGTAAGAAGTGGGCTGATTTGGTCAACCTATCTACGATGACCCAAATCGCGTCCTTTCCTCCTGGAGAACGTGGAAGTCCTCAAACGAAGTCCATAGTCACGTGCTCCCACTTCCATTCTGGAATGGGTAAAGGTTGAAGCAATCCTCCTGGCCTCTGTCGATATGCTTTTACCTGCTGACACACTAAACATCGGGATACAAAGCGTGCTACCTCGCGCTTCATACCATACCACCATACATGCTCCCTCAAATCTTGATACATCTTGTTGGCTCCGGGATGCATCTAGTACTGAGAGCGATGTGCCTCTTACAAAACTTCTTCGCACAGCTCTCTACTTGGCACACACATCCTCGTGCCATGCGGTAAAGATCCATCATCCGCAATAGTGAAGTCGTCTGTCAATCCTGTCCGAACTTGTGTCCTGATATTCCTCAGAGTCTCATCATCATACTGTGCAGCTCTAATTCTATCCATCAACTCTGAATGTATCTGTAATCCCCACATCTGAATTCAACACCTGGAACTAGTACTTTAATTTCCAAGCTCTCAAGATCAGCTAATAAATGTCTATATAAAGTCAAGCACATAGCCATCGGATACCTGCTCAAGGCATCGGCGACTACGTTGGCCTTTCCTGAATGGTACTGTAATGAGATATCAAAGTCTTTTATCAACTCTAACCACCTTCTCTGTCTCGTGTTCAGCTCCTTCTGTGTAAATACGTACTTCAAGCTCTTGTGGTCTGTGAAGATCTCCACACACTCTCCGTACATATAGTGTTTCCACAGCTTTAGGGCGAAGATAACTGCTGCTAACTCCAAATCGTGAGTGGGGTAGTTCTTTTCTTGAGGGCGTAATTGTCTTGAAGCATAGGCAATTACTTTCCTGTGTTGTTGAAGAACGTATCCCAACCCTCTTCCTGAAGCATCATTGTAGATAGTGAATCCACCTGTCCCTGATGGTAACGTCAAAACTGGTGCTATCGTCAATCTCTTCTTCAGCTCATCAAATGCGGCTTGACATTCCTCTGTCCAGACAAATTCCACATCTTTCTTGGTCAGCCTAGTCATTGGTTCTGCAAACTTGGAGAAGTCTTATACAAATCTTCTGTAGTATCCTGCTAGTTCGAGAAAGCTCCTGATCTCGGCTACCAAACTGGGGGTAGCCCATGACTCCACTGCTTCGATCTTCTTTGGGTTAACTGAGATTCTGTTACCTGTCACCATGTGTCCAAGAAATTCAACCTTTTCAAGGAAGAACTCACACTTTGAAAGCTTTTCGTATAACTCCTCTCTCCTGAGAGTCTCCAAGACCATCCTCAGGTGCTCTTCATGCTCTTCTGGGGTCTTCGAATATATTATAATGTCGTCAATAAACACCACTACGAACTTGTCAAGGTACTGGTGGAATACCTTGTTCATCAAGTTCATGAATACTGATGGTACATTGGTAAAACCAAATGACATTACTGTGAATTCAAACTGGCCATATCTGGTCCGAAAGGCTGTCTTCGGTATGTCTTCATTCTTCACCTTCACCTGGTGATAGCCTGACCTCAAGTCTATCTTTGAAAATACCTTCGCTCCATTCAATTGATCGAAAAGATCATCTATCCTCGACAGCGGGTATTTGTTCTTGATAGTGAGGTTATTCAGAGCTCTATAGTCGATACATATGTGTACCGTGCCGTCCTTCTTCAGTACAAACAATACCGGTGCTCCCCATGGCGATGAACTGGATCTAATGAAACCTTTATGTTGCAGCTCCTCAACTTGCTTCTTTAGTTCTACCAACTCGTTGTTGTTGACTCTATAGACATGTTACGAAATAGGCTCCGCTCCTGGTATCAAGTCTATAGAGAATTCAACATCTCTGTCTGGCGGCAAACCTGGCAACTCCTCTGGAAATACATCCAGGAACTCCGCTATAAGTGGATGTGGTAACTTCTCTTCTTCTATCCTGGCTCCACAAAAAGTGCCTCTACTTCGCTTCTCTGCTCCTCTGGTGATCTCGAACTCTGGCTCTCCTGGTGGTCGAAATACTACTCTACCTCTGTGACAATCTATAGAAGCATGGTATTTACTCACCCAGTCCATTTCGAGTATAATATCGTATCCCGGAAGTGGAATAACGAGTAAACTCACGCTCAACTTTCGGCCTTCCAATGACACTCTCCGATCCTTGCAATGATCACGGACTAGGATAATGCCTCCTCCTGTCGTGATCTTGCAAGTCCTATCTAATGGTTCCATTTCTAAACGATGCTTAAGGGCATAAGATACATATACGAAACTATTGGAAGCACCAAAATCAAATAATGCAAGTGCTGGAATAGAATCGAGTAAAACTGAACCTGAAATTACGTCTCCAGCTGGCTCGGCCTCCTCAGTAGTCATGGCGTAAGCTCATCCCTGTGATGCTCCTCTCTACTGCTGCTAGTGCTGAGCAAACCCCTGCTACTATGGTGGAAGTGGAGGTCCTCTCTGCTGGCCTCCTGGTACAGTAGGTGCTCTGGTTGGTCCTCTCTGAGCTGCTGCTCCTTTCTAGCGAGTCTGAATAGCTGGGCAGTCTCTTAGCTGATTTGCTGATGTGACTAGAAAGTTCCCAGCCTCTTTCGGCAGATTTCTATACTATGTCCCATCTTTCTGCAATACGCACACTGGGCAACGGGCTGATTTTGTCTCTGTGGCTGCTGATGCTGGATGTGTTCTCGAACTGGTACTTGTTGCTGGTTGCTGCTGGTACGACCTTTGTTGTTGTTGTTGTTGAAAGTGTGGGCGCTTGGCCGGTCCTGTGTTGCCACCTGTTGTTCCAGAAGTATTGCGTCCTCTCTTGGGCCTGAGGTCCAAGTCATCTTCGACAATCTGGGCATCCATCAGAATGCCCTCAAATATAGCAGTACGTCGTCCCAAAGTACGAGACTTGATCTCTCTATTTAATCCCTTTCTGAATTTTTGTGCTCTATCTCCTGGGTCTCGAATCATCGATGGCACGAATCGACTCAATCGACAAAACTCTGCGGCGTATTTGTCGACTGACATGCCTCCTTGGATTAAGTCATGGAACTGACTTTCTAATGCTCCCAAAGCTACGTCAGAAAAGAATTTCACCTTCAAGAGCTCCTTAAAGTCCTCCAAAGTAAGTCCTTAAACAACGAGTCTCGGCTTTGTATGATACCACGTCAGCGCGATATCAAACATCTGACTGCCAGCGGCTTCGATTTGAAGGATCTTCGGAATCTGTTCTAAGTGCAAGTCCCTCTCTATGTCCTCTAACCAATCATCAGCATAGAGTATTCCTTCTGTGCCTTTGAACTCTCAAGACATCATCCTCTTAAAGTCCTCTATGGTACCTGGCCTTTGTTGTTGCTGGCCATGATGCTGCGGTTGTCGTGCTACTCTCTCCACAGCCTGGAGAGCCACCTGATGAGCATTCTCCATGCTCTCTCGTATCAGCTCTATCTGTGCCTGGTGTGCTTCTACTTGCACTCTCTGAGTCTCAGCTTGAACACGCTGAGCTTCTGCTGTTACTCTCTGTGCCTCTAGCATGCCCTGGATCAGTGTGAACATCTGTGCTCCGTCAGTGGGCACTCCTCCGGGAATCGGTATCGGTGGTGGTGGAAAGTTGTCCGTCATAGTTGGGGCAATCCTCTGAATAGGTGGAGGAGGAATCCCGTTAGCTGCAGATACTCCCACATGAACAGGAGATGTAGGAGGAACTCCATGTGTCTGTTCGTCAGGTCGAGAGGTGGCAGACCTCTCTGAAATTGATTCTCCCACTCTGATAGATCTAGTATTCGACGGCATCCTAAATTTAGATCAAAAGAATCAATTAAGGTGATAGATACGATGTTATCTAGGAAGGACAATAAAATGCTAAGGGAAGCAACCAACTAGAATAGTATTGTGAAGATCATAATTCCTAGTGTGATTGAGTATACACTCATCCTAAATCCTATTTCCTATATCCTATTGCAGGCTCACAGCAGTACAACTAAGTTATCGCACTACCACGATATCGCATAATTTGCGAAACTCGACCTGCATGGGCCACCACTAAAAACGTGTCACGACCCGCACCCGGTATAGGGGCACGGGAGCGTGGGTACGTCCAGCCTATGCCGCAGCATCGGCGGTAGAATGCTGTCTAGGTCACAATATATACTACATAACTAAATACATGTCAATGATATCAATCTCCATAAGGAGGATAATATACATCTCACAATATCTCATAATGTAAACTCAATCACAACAACTATAAAGTATAAGGCATGATAAAAGATAAGAAAGAATGACATAGTCAACACCATGTCTCAAAATATAGATAAAACACAGTCTAGCTGTCCAACATAAAGTCTCAACAAGTCTCAACATAAACAAAGAATAAGTCTAAACATAAACTCAATAACCTCAAATAAGTCTCAATACATAAGATAAATACTATCTAGATAGCTGCAGGTAATGTCTCTTCTATAGGAATAGTCTCCTCTAAGATCTCTAGTGTGTAATCTGCATCTATACCCGGTCCATAGTGTGTAGTGCAGAAATCCTCAAGATCCTCTGGAAAAAATATCCAGTCAGGATTGGAACGAAGTACAAGCACTAACAACAGTTCTACATATATTGACAAAAACTATAATACAGTGTAAAGAAATACAAGACAGATATGAATACTGGCAATAAGAAATACTGGAATAAAGAAATACTGGAGCATGTGTCATCATCAATGTACATCTAGCAATAAAATAGAAATACAAGTGCACGCTAGAATAATGAACTGGTATATAAGTGAATGCTAGAATCATGACTAGAACATAAGAAATGCTAGATCAATATACTAGAGATACATGTCAAGAACATCTAACTAAGTGTGTGATACATCAACATATTATGTGATCGGCTTGGGACTGATCAGGCTTGCTATGTATGACTAGCTATGATTCATGTAAGGTCAGGCTAACCATCCGGATAGCTATGGTGCGAGCAATAGTCAGGCTAATCATACATAACAGGCTATGAGGCATGTAATGGTCAGGTTGCACCGACGTGAGGTGTGGGTGAGCTATGATGCATGTAGAGTTGGGTATGATCACATAAGCTACTAATATTTTCCTATTTTCCCCAGCTAGCATAATGGATTCCAAATCACGACTCCTCATGACAGGTCTCGATAAGGCCAACTCGTGTAAACAACAGTGTCAGAGTCATGTACGCTATACAACAAGAATTATAGAGATAATCAACATAATAAAAACTGTCAGAGAATGTACTCGCCTGTGGTCCTTAGCTGGCAATACCAATGTCCTGGTTCCAAAGTATCGTCTGAATGATCCAACAGTCCTATAGACATATCATATCATATCATATTGCATCAGACATTACACTAACACACAATCAAACACAATGATCTAAGAGACTATCCTAGGGTGTCATGTCTGTAGTTGCTGTGCATAACAGACAGTCAATGATACGGTCTTGCCAGTGCGTCAGTGTACATATGTCAGTCTGCTAACATGTTATCTGGTCACAGGTCAATGTAACTACGGGGTATCCGTGGTTACATTCAAGTCATCTAGTACCTAGACATAGTACATAATATGAACTAACATATACATAATATCCATTGGTTACAATATATATATATATATATATATATATATATATATATATATATATTAAAATAGAATCAATACTTGTACATATATTAGGGAGATACATACAATACATCTATATATGTATATATACTAATTGAGAGTTATACTTTATATATACATACCAAATATATTTGAACATATACTAGTACTTATAATATACATATATATCAATTAGGTTCATATACATATAGAGATATAATATGTACTTACAACACACCAATATACCATCATATACTAAATATACTACGGTTAAATATGTATGAAATACGACAATAAAATACGAGTATGCGCGTTCATGTACGCAAGAGGGGACTCGAACCTGGGTACGTAGGATGAGGCGTGTGAATCGAGGTCATCGCGGGGTGTTCGGTCGAGGGTAGTTGGGTTGAACTCCGGCGATCAGCGGGTTGGCAGCGTCTCCGATCGATCTTCGGTCGACGTGGGCTTTAGCAAGATGGCAGCGGCTACTGCGGGTCTCCGGCGTTCAGGCGTTCGTGCTCGGGTGTTGTCGGAAGTGGCTCAGACGGTTGAGGCGAGAGCAGGCGGGTCGTGGGATGAGGCTTTCGGCGTTCAGCGGTTGGAGGAATCCGGTTGATGTAGTCGGGTTCAGCGGCTTTAGGTATGCGTGCACGTGGAAGACAACGACGGCTGCGGGCGGTTCATGGCGGATTCAGGCGGTTGGAGTTCGTCGGGTTGTGGGGGTGTTGGGCAACGGGTCGCCTGACGAAGTCCAACGTCGTGGAAGCGATGGAGGCGAGTTGGTCGGGGCTCACGGTTTCAGCCTTGTGCGTAGGAAGACGACGGTGAGGGGGTTTGTTCCGGCGAGGTTGAGGTCGACAGCGATGGGGAAAGATGATGAAAGTTGTGATGAATAGTAAGGGGAGGTGGGGTTACGGCTGATGCTTGGTTTATAGGAATATAAAATAAAATGAGAGTAAAGAAATGAGTTTATATATGAAGGGGGTTTTGGTTGACCTAGAAAGGGTTAACTTTGGTCAACTCCTTGGAAAAAGGGTCTTCTTATGGATATTTTCAATGGTTAGGATTCAAATAAATTTAAAATGAATGGCCATGATGCATTGGTTCAAGGTTTTGAGGCCATGGTTCAAAGAGATCAATGTCGTAATTTGCACACTCCCAAAAATTATAAAAAAGTACACATGAAGGAGAATTGGGTTTATTTACGTGTCGTGTCCAACGAGGTAGACACCCTAATGCACTTTTGCACAAAAGTGCCCAACAATTAGAAAATTACACAAAGTTAGGATTATGGTTTTAATTGATTAAAATAAATGCAATATGTGTTCTAAAATTAATTAGAAGTACAAGGGACTGAATTTAAGTGGGACACAAGTGTCATGAAGAAAGTAGACTCAGGATAGAATATTATCCTAATTTGGGTTGCTCAAAATGGATCGAGATTGTATCTCCAATTTCGATTGGAACACACAAGGATACAAAGTTTGATTTATATAGAATTAAATATAGTTGTTTGCGATGAATGTTGTGCGACTAAAATAAAACACAATAAAATATAGTTATGAGTCACACAAAGATCAAAATAACAGTCTGGCATGTCTAGGACAAGGGTGTAAAATCCGTTGGAAGACAATGGCTAGTGTAGTGCTCTAATTATCGAAACAACGATAAAGTGCAACCATCAAATAAAAATCACATCAATTTAAATATAATTAATTATCATGCAATTATTTACACATTAATTATGAAAAGACAAAAATATCCCTAATCTGAAATGTGGGGGTGACACTGAGGAGGCCTGGGCAGGGGCAAACAGGTCGGGCCTTGCCTACCAGAGAGATTATAAATCTCCCGATGTCAATGCACCTCCAACTACGGTACCTATTATGTCTGATCCGGGTCCATATCAACCCCCGCCAGCGGACAAGTCCAAACAAAAAGAGAGGCGCTTCGACAAGCTATTGCGTAAAGAAACGTCTCAGGGACTAGAAAAGCCCTACAACTTTGACTTCTTGGCTCAACTCGCCAATACCCCGGCAAAGTTGTCACTATTTGAGCTTCTCCGACTCTCCAGAGACACCCAAAATGCTCTGAGTGAGGCGTTGAGAAATTTTTATGCCTACATGGCACAAGTCAATCTGTCAGCAGAGGATTATGTCGCATGCCCCCACTACAACAATGTGACGGAAGTGGTGCCCAACATCACGTTTTCATAACATGGCATGTTGCTAAAAAATAACCGGCATGATCGTTCCCTGTACTGCACAGGGTACATTGGTGCCATCAAGGTGAACCAGATGTACATCGATCCTGGTTCGTCAATCAGCATCATTCTACGAAGTCTGCTTTAGACCTTGGGCATTCCGATGCATCGCCTGGCAGCCACCAATACTGCCATCACTGGCTTCAATGCAGGAAGAAGCTACCCTCTGGGCAAGATTTGCCTGAAATATTAAATTGGCGACTTGAAAACCGAGGTCACTTGATACGTCATAGACGTGGACGTATTCTACAATATCCTGTTGGGGAGGCCATGGATACAAGAATACATGATCATGCTATCAACCCTACACCAATGTCTAAAGTACATAGACGATCATGGCACGTTCAAGATGGAGTTCGCAATTGTCGATCCTTTCAAGGGGATCGAGACCTACTACTCTGACGCACTCTTATACAAGTAAGTCCACCAAGATGAAGGTGGTAATGATGCTAACGATAAGGTAGAGGCCGGGACAGTATCGGATGAACCTTTAGGAGTACATCTAAAGGCACATGCTCCTGACATAACCTCTCCCCTCATCGTAAAACTGTGCAGGAAGGCACCCGACCCCCTGGTTGTTCGTCTTCATAGGCCAAGCCGATCATCAAAGGAAGATCCAACGTCATATACCACGCCCGAACCTCTGGTCGTTCGCCTTCATAGGCCAAGATGATCACCAAAGGAAAATTTGGTACCATCCACTACACCCGAACCACTGGTCGTTCGCCTTCATAGGTCGAGTCGACCGCCGAAGGATGCTCTGTTACCTCTTACCGCATCTGAGCCTCTGGTAGTAAAGTTGTGCAGAAAACCTGTCATGCCCCAGTCCCAAAATATCGAGGGACTAGCCACGTGGCAATGACCAGCAGCACAACTCCAACAGGCAAACCCAATTTAATGGACCCGTTAGAGTGCACTTAAGCTATAAAACAAATACAATGGTCTAAGATACATGTCACAGTCTAATTCTAATCTCATCTACAGAAAGTAAACATAATTCAATATGATAGACTAATCAATAAAAAGAAATATAGTCCATCAATAAGTCTCAATAAAAAGTGTCTCGGAGAACAATCCGATAATAAGTCAATACAATAATCCAAGAGTCAAGATAAATAATAACTGAAAGCAGAAATAACTGAGTATATAACAAAATACTCAAGAGAAATCCTCTGGCACAACCTCGTCTTCTGGTGCCAGTACTGCTCCAGCGTCAGCTCGTGTTCCGTATACCTCGGGGTATTCCTCTTATGTTGTACCTGGGGATATAATTCGGATCCAGGTCCTCAAAGGACATAGCAAGTTACAAGAATAACTCAAGCCAAATAAAATGCAGTATATAAAATATAGATCTTAGGGCAAGCTATGTAACCAGCTATGTGAAATGCAAATGAGAGCATCACTAGTACTCAGGCTGAGACTACTACAAGCTCTGTGTCGGGGAGCCGGTAGCAGTAATATCACGTAATAGGCCAAGCTCTGGAACAGAGACTAAAGCACTACAATAATAAATATATATGTATGTAATCAGCCTGTAGCCTATGTGTCTCTCCCCACCTAATATACTAAAGCAGTAATATCACGTAATAGGCCAAGCTCATGTCCACGATATCTCATGTCCATAACACGCAAGATCATGACCTCTAGCTAGTACAACGAGTCATAATAATATCTATGTATATGCAAGTCTTATGTCACGAATTCTGTAAGCCTATACAGAATCACCATGAATAACTCATAAAAGATTCTGTCACATGAATAGTGTCAAGTATCCTATGGTATGACATAATTGGTAAAGCAAGCACGTAAAATATATAGGATCGTGATATCAACTCTCTAAGTGACGTTACACGACTCCGCGTACGGCGTCAACACCTGAATTTTGTTCGGACGTTAAGCAACGTCTCACGGTCCTAGGTTGAATAGGTACATCACAGAAGTAACTCAAGCAAATAATATTAAAGAAACTACTACAAGTTTGGTAAGGTACACTTGCCTGGGTTCTGAACTCCTTCAATTGCTCCTGTAACAGTGAAATATCCAGGTAAGCCTCCGGATGCTGAAACAAACATTACTATCACTCTCAGAATACATGAAATAAGCTAGGATTGACTACCCATAAGTCCAATTTGGACACAGGGACATAATTTACAGTTTTTGGTCAAAGCGGGGTCCACATGTAGCCCACTTTGCACCAAAAAATATGTCAGAGATAAAGTTCTCCAAATTTGTTAAACTTAGTATCTACGAGTCCAGAACAATGATACGAATTCAACAGAATATGTATAATTGGATTCTGATGAGCCGGTCACAAAATCGTCCGTCAAGTGGAACCGTAGGGCCCACAAAAATGGGGTTTCGTCAACGTTCTCAGAATCAACCCAAACTTGGGTCACAAGACCAGCGTAACTCTATGAATCTGATGGCATAAGTTTCGTTGCGAAATAACAAGCACACACAAAATTATGACGAGTGTCAGAACAGGCCGATACAGGACTTTTCGACGGATACGCGTCAATTCCGGTGTACACGCATATCCAAATCAACTTCCACGAAATCCTATATATCCGTATTGATGATACGCGTATTTATATGTAATTTGCACACGACGAAGTTGCCTCGTTTAGCGGGACACACCCTATTTCAGAAAATTTTAGATTTAAAAAACCAAGTTTTTGGTCGACTTCAACCACGAATAAAACACATCATACAAATAATTAAAATAAATTATTTAAAGAGATTAAATCTCGATTATGTTATTTAAATTACTGTTCAAGTAGAATTTAAAAATATTAATTAAGTTGGAGGAAAAATGGCCATGAACATGGGTGTTTGGGATACTTTTCTGAACTATAAATTGGGTCATTTTTTCCTATATTGCGTCGCGAATAGCGACCGACACAGGACACGATACCCCGAACTAATTATAGGGTTCAAGAGAGTCATGTGTTCTTCGTATAGGATTCGATAGATTAATATTTGGATAACTGTACATAGAGATACGGGAGTGGGAAGAAGGGTACCTCACTGCTTGCTACTGTTCGGGAATTCAGGCAACTTGCGGCGGCAAATTTGCGACGGTGGTGCACGGCAGTCCGACGTCACCGTCGGTGGTGGCTTGTCGAGAATGGAAGAGGGTTTGATGGTGGATGAGGGGGTGAGTTTGGATGTTTATATAGGGGTCAGAGTGGCCTGTTACAAGGAGGTGAAAGGGGGGGGGTCGGCCGGTCGGGGAGAGGAAAGAAACGTGTAGCAATTTCTGAAGTTTAAAGGGTTTGTGGGTCTGGTCGGGTCGCGGGTTGGTGGGTCGAGTAGGATCCGGGTCCGATTGGTCTGGGTTGGTCTAGGATGGTTTGGTTTGGTTCAGTTTTGTTTGGTTTGGTTTGGGTTGGTTTAAGCTTGTTTATTATATATAGGTCATAAAAATAGTTTTTGAGCCCAATAAATTCCAAAAAAAGTACACAATACTCTATTATTAATTATACACCCAAAAATATATTTTTTGCAATATTTTAATAATTAATTTAATACTCAAAAATAAATTTATGAGCAATTATTTATTATAATTAATTAAAAATTACAAAAAATCTCCAAAAACTCAAAAATTCATAATTTCAATAATTAAAATTCTATAAATTAATTTCTAAAAATTTGGGTGTTTACAATCTACCCACCTTAAAAGAATTATGTCCTCGCAATGAAGAAAATAAAACATAATCGGTCAAGAAAAGGTTTGCTCCAGAAGAGATAACACGGTTGCAAGACATATTTGTTGAAGCACGACACAAAGGATAAGGAACCATGAACAAGGAAAAATTGAGAGGAAGAGTGAGAGTTTTTTTCAAGCAGAACACGTAGGGAAGAAAGAAAAACTTTTCCCTAGGCAATGAGAGATAAGTAACTCAAGAGTAAAGGAGCCTGGTTAGAGCGAAGATTAACTACAACTTATGTAAACTTGGGTACCAGTGACATATTACTAATCTAAATTAACAAGTTCATGCTAGCATAATACTAGGTATAGGCTAGGGAATAGAACTAACAAGCATATGTTAAAGTATTACTAGGAATATTCGCTATTATCGATAGCTATGATAAAACTATATCTTACTCATATTCGCTACTCCTCGAGTCTGTGCCTCCTCCACTGTCATCGCAAAAGCCTGTCCACGTCCTTGTGGTGGTGTCCTCTACTGTTACTAGGCCTGCTGGAAGAGTGCTGTCTGCGATGCCAAGGGTGGCCTCGGCTGATATCCTTTCGGTGTTGGTAAAACTTGTTGGTTTACTATCGGTGCTCCCTCTCGACGCTCAGGACAATCCTTGGCTGAATGTTTGTCGGATCCACAAATCAAACATAATCCCATCTTGCGTCTGCACTCACTCTCGTAATGACCTCGTTTGCCACAATATTGACATGTAGACAGTGCCTGCGGAGATGCTCTGGGTGGCTAGTGCATGTGAGGTCTCTTTGTAGCTTCTCCCTGGTGCTCTGGCTGGTGCTTATGAGAACGGCCATTTCTGGCTTGACTCTCTCCTGGTGACGTACTCCATGGGTCAGGCTGCAGCAAGGACGTCCGTATAAGTTGTTGCAATGGAGCTGATTAATTTCTGTAGCTTAGAGCTAAGTCCGTCAAAGAACTTCTCCGCTCGGCATTGCTGGGCCTCTTGATGAACCTACTGTTGGGCTTGCATCATTGTGTAGAATATTTGGATCATCTATTGTCTGTCTATAGGCTGTCCTGGTGGAAAAAAGGGCATTTGTGGAGTAAACTGCGGCGGTGGTGGAATGTCGTCTCACCGGAACCTCGAGGCGTGCTGATCTGCTTGATTGCTTTGTTGAGTGGATGGATCTCCACCCAATGGTGTCATTCCATCGTTTTAAGTGACCACAACACCTTGTGGTGTACTCGCGATAGTCTCATCGCTGGCTTGTGGATCCATTAGAGTGCAATTAAGCTGTAAAACAAATACAATGGTCTAAGATACATGTCACAGTCTAATTCTAATCTTATATACAGAAAGTAAACACAATTCAATATTATAGACTAATCAATAAAAAAGAAAGATAGTCCATCAACAAGTCTCAATAAAAAGTGTCTCGGGGAACACCCCGATAATAAGTCAATACAATAATCCAAGAGTCAAAATAAAGAATAATTGGAAGCAGAAATAACTGAGTATATAATAGAATACTTAGGAGAAATCCTCTAGCAAAACCTTGTCTTCGTATGTTATTTTACATTGATTATTTATCTGCTGTTGTAGCCTAGTTTTTATAGACTCATACTTCTTCTCGAGTCTATTCGAGTTAGTGTGCTATTGGGCGGCCGACTTTAGCACATATAGCTCTTTCTTGTATACTTCTGTACATTGTTGATTAAGACATAGAGATTTACATTTATGGGATATCTAGATAGTGTCCTTTATATTATACAGCTTATACATATTCGAGTCAGACCAGAGTCTGGTTGAATGCGTAGCTGGCGTGTCACGTATTTCTGGTCTTACATATTTTGGGACTGGGGCATGACATATTTTTGTGGTGGCCCATGCAGGTCAGAATTAAATCATCTTGGTCACCTGACTGTGCAAAGCGAGCCTGTAAATTAGGAATAGATATTATGATTGTTGAATAGGATCTCAATCCATAAACGATTTTAAAAACTCATTTTGTATGTGATTATCGCCCTTGGACTTCTAATTTGTAATCGTTCAATTTTTATCAATATCGTTATCTTTATTTCTCATCCCCTATTGTTCGGAAAGATGAATGCTTATGACTGATGATTTCCCTCCAGAAGAAGATCTAAGTCCGACGACAGAAGACAGAATTCGTATAACATTCTCTGAGAAGATTGTTACCCTGAGTAGGATAGATTAATAGGTTCTTTGGATTCTAGAACTAGTATGAAAGGGTAGCAAGAGAATTAGAACCAGTAGTACCCTATTCGTACTTGAGATAGCAGTGATCTTGGAAGTACTGGGAGCTGGAAGGATTGTTGATCATAACCTAGAATAATTTATGGAGGTGCATAGCCCGATGCTAGGAATTAGTTGTTATAAATGATAGCGATACCAGGAATGATATTATAGACTAGAGGAGATAAAATTTCAGGCTCTCACTTGGAAGATAATGATCTAATTCCAGGAATTCTAGTATGCGCTTGGGTGATACCATTATTGTACTATATGACTTGGAGAGATGAATAACGAAATAAAGAAATTTGAGGAATAAAATTTTTGGGAAAGCCTTGAGGAGAAGAGAAATTATACATTAGGCAAGAAAACATTTTCTTTTGAGGATTGATGTTAAAAACAGAACAGGAGAAGTTATCTTGAGGTTAAAGTCTAGACAATGACATCGTCCTAGCATGAGTTGGTTGAGCCAATACCACGAGACGCTGGATTGTCGACGTGGTTGTATTATTTTTTTGACCACCAGGTTACCCTGAGTTGAGTTTCTTCAGGGAGCCCAGGAGTATGGTGCCCATCTACCTTAGGGGAACACAATGCAAGGTGAACCAGTGTACTCCCGCATTATATAAGTGTTTGAGGATGTGGTTTTAGAGAATCTTCCAGGCCTGCCACCTGACAGAGAGATAGAGTTGCTATAGAGTTGACTCCAAGAGCCGAGCCAATTATTTACTCGTCTTCAGACTAGCACCAATAGAGTTGGTTGAGTTGAAGGTCCATAGTAAAGGATCTCTTAGACAAGGGTTTCAGTCGGGCTAGTGTATCTCCATGGAGAGCACCCATTCTATTTGTATCGAAGAAGGACGGGACGGTACACTTGTGTATCGATTACAGGGCGCTAAATGCTGTAACGATAAAGAACAAGTATCCACTGCCGCGCATCGATAATTTTTTTCTAATCAGCTAAGTGGCGCAGATGTATTCTCGAAGACTGATCTCAGATCCGGTTATCATCATATCAAGGTACGGAAATAGAACATTCCTAAGATGACTTTTCGAAAGAAGTATGGACACTATGAGTTTCTAGTCATGCCATTTGGTTTTAACCAACGTGCCAGCAGTATTTATGAGCTTAAGGAACAATGTTTTCTACCAGTACTTGGATAAGTTCGTGGTGATAGTTATCGATGATATCGTGGTAAATTCTAAGAGCTAGGAGGAGCACGAGAGGCATCTCAGGATCGTGTTGGAGACGCTGAGGCAGGAGAGGCTGTACTCCAAGCTCCACAAATATGAGTTACGTTTGGATAAAGTACCCTTCTTAGGATATAAAATCACCAGAGATGGACTAGCAGTTGACTTGGAGAAGATAGTTGCAGTTGAGACAGGGCCAACCCCTGTACCTGTTACAGAGATTAAGAGCTTCCTCGGGCTTGTCGAATATTATCAGAGGTTTGTAGAAAATTCTTGAGGATTGTTGCGCCTATGACGCGACTGACGCGTAAAGGCGGAGAGTTTATCTGGACTGAAGAGTGTCAGATGGCTTTCGATGAGCTGAAGAAGAGTCTGACATCAACATCGATTTTGACACTACCTTTATAGTGAGCATGTTGAGATTATACAGAACACCAAAAAGTCTGAAGTATGTCTACACACAGAGGAAGCTCAACATAGGACAGAGGCACTGGCTAGAATTTATGACAAATTATAATATCGAGGTTGCAGTACCACCCTGGCAAGGCGAATGTAGTAGCAGATGCCTTAAGCAAGAAGCCTATGGCATATTTTTATGACTCATTGCCAATTGTTAGAGGATTTTCAGAAACTCAGAATTTAGATTGTGTTGCTAGGCATGGATGGACAGATGGCCAGTCTCGAGATTCAGTCTACTTTGATTGAGAGGATCAAGGCAGCCCTGCCTACAAATGCGAGATTTTGACGTCTACCAGAGAGGACAGAGGTCGACATGCAAACGGGACTCAGGATTCATGAAGACGAAACATTGAGGTATGGAGTTCGCTTATGCGTTTCGAGTGGCGAGCTACGCCAAGAGTTGATGACCGAGGCTCATAGCTCGATTATCCTATTCATCCCGGGAGTACGAAGATGTACCGAGATTTGAGGCAACATGACTGGTAGCATGGGATGAAGAGAGAGATTGCGAGATTCATGTCAAGACGCTTGGTATGTCAGCAAGACAAGGCTGAATAACACAGAACTGCAGGACTATTGCAGCCGCTTCCTATTCCCGAGTGAAAGTGGGAATATATTACCATGGACTTCGTCACAGGATTCCCGCGGAGCCCTAGCGGGAAGGATTCAGTTTGGATTTTCGTAGACAGACTCACCAAGTCTGCACATTTCTTGCCCTTCAGAGTTGGGCAGTCCACGGAGATACTAGCTGGCATGTATATAAGGCAGATAGTACGACTACATGGAGTGCCTGTCAGCATCGTATCAGATCGTGATTCCAGATTCATGTCACATTTTTGGCAGAGTATGCAGGAGAGCCTAGAAACTCGTCTCAAGTTCAGCCCTGCATATCATCCACAGACTGATGGTCAGTCAGAGCGCACGATACAGATATTAGAGGATATATTGAGAGCGTACATGATTGATTTTGGAGGATCTTGGGAGGACCACCTACACTTGGTGAAATTCTCCTACATTAACAGCTACCAGGCTAGCATACAGATGGCACCTTATGAGGCACTGTACGGCAGGAAATGTAGGTCGCCAGTTTATTGGAGTAACGTGGAAGAGCGTCAGATACTTGGTCCAGAGTTGGTAACACAGACAATAGAGAAGGTCAAGCAGATTCAGAGCCACCTGCGTACAGCACAAGACAGACAAAAACATTGGGCAGATGCGCACCGCAGACCATTGGAGTTCAAGAAGGGTGACCATATATTTTTGAGGATATCGCCTACTCGGGGTACCATCAGATTCGGAGGCAGAGGTAAGCTGAGTCCGAGGTACATCGGGCCTTTTGACATCTTGGAACGAGTTGGCGAAGTGGCTTACCATCTTGCATTGCCTCCATCATTAGAAGGAGTGCATGACGTATTTCACGTATCGCAGCTGAGGATATATGTGGCAGACCCTAGCCACGTGCTTGATCATTCGGAGATTACAGTCGGGCCCAGTCTATCTTACGTAGAGCAGCCAATTGAGATCCTCGATCGCAGCAAGAAGACTTTGAGAGGGTAGACTATTCGACTGGTCAGAGTTGCATGGAAGCATCGTTCGCCAGGCGAGTCTACCTGGGAGCACGAGGATTCCATTCGACAGCGGTTCCCTTATTTATTTGAGGAGCAAGGTATGAATTTACATACGGCATTTGATTACTAGATGTTTTTAAATTCTCTTAGCTATTATCGTGCTTTACTTTTAATTTTGGGGACAAAATTTTTCTAAGTTGGGAAGAATGTAAACCCCCTCGATTAATTCTATAGATAGTCAGGTATGGATTGGAAAATTTTGGATTAGCAGCAGATGTTGAGGTTTAGAGTAGAGTTGTTTTTGTCTGTTATTTTATTAATTAGACCCTTGGCGCGCCCTACCATTGCTTAATTATTCGGAGTCCAGTATCAGCCCATAAATTTCATCGGACTATTGTACTTTTGACTTGACTCGCCAATTTAGGCACTGGACTTTTCCGTCACACAAAATCAAATCGGTTGTGCCTTAAATTAATCGCACAATTTTTCGTATCCTAAATCCCATATTTAATTTCGTGTCGGACACCTGTGTCGTTACCCTTAATTTTGAGATACCAACTTAACCCGTTGAGCCGGACCAACTAAAGGGTCCAAGACTGACTCCAAGCCCCCACCATTTTTGACCCTTGCGTCATTTCTAAATTTTGACCCCAAGTGCCCCCATTTAATTTAAAAGCGCGGGACACTTTAATTCTATTTAAATCAGGGATACCAATTTTGTCTAATCCTATTTTAACCCCCAATTAATCCCAATGCCCATTTAATTAAACCCATGCCAAATACATCACCAACCCCTATAAAGTGTCTCTTCCTACACTCTTTTCCAAGCAGGCCCTAATCCCAACACCTAGGGAAATCCCCCTCTCTCTCTCCTCCCTCAACCACCTAGAAAATCGAACCCATACATATTTCTTCTTTTTCTTCTTCCTTTCTTCTTCTTCATTTCTTTTTCCTGTAAAGGAAGCCTCCCTCCGGCCGACTGATCCTAACTCCGGCGGCTGACCCACTCCGGCGACTGTGCACCACCGCACCCCGCTCGAGCTTGTGCATCGACTGACCCCGCTCGAGCTGCACTCTTCTCCGCTCGAGCCGCTCCACCATCGGTCCAGCTGTAGTTTCCCCCCCGACTCTATTGCGTAGGTGCAGTCCCCCATCCGACTGACTCCAGCCCTACTCCGCCGCTCGAGCCGCACTCTCCAACCCTCGGCGGCTCCGGCCTGTTCCACCCAGTTCGGCTTCAACCACTCCCCATTCTCCTCCTCTCCACCCGCTCGAGCCTTTGCTCCGGCGAGTCCGGCTTCAGACCAGTCCCCCGACTCCAGTGTTCCTCCAACACGAGCTATCCACTACCACTTCCTCCACTCTTCTTCTCTGGCGAGTTTTCGGTCATCACCCCCCGCACCACCTCACTCCGGCCAGCGACCCACCTCGCCGTTGAGGTATACCTCTCCCCTCACCCATGTCTTTTATTTATATATTATATTTAGTTAACTTATGATTAAGGTTTTTACATGTGGTTAGTTAGGGTTCTTAACACAAAATGTATGTGAGGATTAGGGTTCTTGATATATATGGTTGTGTACCTTAGCTAAGCTTGTGTTTAAATCATGGTTGTGTTGATGTAGTATAGTATAGATGAGCATGTGATGATATTATGAGATTGGGATTAATGGTGAGTTTAGGGTTTGATTTAAATTTGAGGTTATGAATATTTTGCATGGTTGAAAAATAAATGCTAAATCAACTATTTACGGTTTAAATAGGGTTTGATTGAGGATATGAAATACATGCATGTGAGGATGGAAATTGGGATATAAATGAGGGTGGATGTTAATGTCATATGAGACAGTCATCCTAATTATTAAACACGCATTTGTTATTATGGTTTAGCTGTTTAAAAACTATGACTGTAAATAAAATGATAATTAAAAAGGTTGATGGACATTTGGGAGCAGGTGATTGATTTTAAAATAGGTATTATATCGGATCATGAGTCAGAGATTGAGGACTGTGAAATATTAGTTAATTATTTGAGATTGAGACTGAGTTTAGGTGTAGATGTGTGTCGCATCCCTGTTGACGTGGAATAGAATATTGATTTTTGGTTTGTAACTCATCTCTAGGTACTACGGGACCTGAGGGCTTGGATGTGGTACCGGGACCACATCATCAGCAGCCGCACGCAGGCAAGTGTACCTTGCCACCCTATATTTCATATTATAGATATTTATTATTTCTTTATATACATTGTGCACGTATTTATGTTGACGTTCGATACTTCACGTCCGTATCACAACCGGGTACAGACGTTCATCGTAACGTCTTAGAATAATTGTTAGATGTTTCGTAGCATCTCGATATACGTACCTGAGTATATCGACACCCAAGACACACTCATACACTGTGATCGTACCAGATTCCTGTATCCTGATACTGACATCATGACCAGAGACTGGGATGACCTTAGGGTCGCGTCTGTTGAGTTATTTCTGTGTGTCGAGACTGCTAGATAGAGGTTCTGGTTCAGCGCACCATCGTTGACCGCTTGGGAAGGGGAAAACAGTTACTAGACGTTTGGGCTCCTCTGCACGCGCTTATATATGTATATGTAGTGTTCCTGTATTCTAGAGTAGTGTATCACCCGTGTGACTCTGTGCTCGGAGCTACGGTTCGCCCCGTGTGTCTCTGTGCTCGGAGCTACGGTTTTATTTTAGATAGCCCACGCGTCGAACATTGTCTTCAAACTGTGTCATACTTGTTTTGTTATGATAGAGTACCCTGTTGTTGCACTTGTACTTTCTATTATACTTGGCATGCTGTATTTTTTGTACCTTGTTACGTCCCTCTGAGGACCTGGTTCCCTGCCAGTTTTGCAGCATAGATGATTACGGAGCATTTGGAGTTGCTGTTGGAGTTGCATGTCTTGCGGGCATGGTATCAGGTACTCACATCATATCTACCGGCATTATGGTTATTTTACATTAATTATTCATCTGCTGTTGTAGCCTAGTTTTTATAGACTCATACTTCTTCTCGAGTCTATTCGAGTTAGTGTGTTATTGGGCGGCCGACTTTAGCACATATAACTCTTTCTTGTATACTTCTGTACATTGTGGATTGAGACATAGAGGTTTACATTAATGGAATATCTAGATAGTGCCCTTTATATTTTACAGCTTATACGTATTCGAGGTCTTACGTATTTTAGGACTGGGGCGTGACACACAGGGGCAGAATTAACAGTTTTTGGTCATAGTAGGGTCCACATGTGGCCCACTTCGCACCGAAAAATGTGTCAAAGACAAAGTTCTCCAAATTTATCAAATTTAGTATCTACGAGTCTAGAACGATGATATGAACCCAACAAAATATCCATAAATAAATTCTGATGAGCCGGTCACAAAATCGTCCGTCAAGTGGAACCGTGGGGCCCACGAAAATAGAGTTTCGTCAACGTTCTCTATCGAACCAAACTTGGGTCACAGGACCAGCGTAACGCTATGAATCCGATGGCACATATTTTATTGCAAAATGACAAGCACACACAAAATTATGACGAGTGTCAGAACAGGCCGATACGGGACTTTTCGACGGATACGCGTCGATTTTGGTGTGCACGCACATCCAAATCAACTTTCGTGAAATCCTACATGTCCGCATTGACGATACGCACCTTTCGATATAATTTTCACACGACAAAGTCACCTCGTTTAGCGGAACGCATCCCGTTTCAGAAAATTTTGGGTTTAGAAAACCAAGTTTTTGGTCGACTTCAACCACGAATAAAACACAGCATACAAATAATTAAAATAAACTATTTAAAGGGATTAAATCTTGGTTATGTTGTTTAAATTACTGTTCAAGTAGAATTTAAAAATATTAACTAGGTTGGAGGAAAAACGGCCATGAACATGGGTGTTTGGGACAGTTTTCTGAACTATAAATTGGATTATTTTTTCCTATTTTGTGTCACGAATTGCGACCATCACAGAACACGATACCCCAAACTAATTATACAGGGTTCAAGAGGGTCATGTGGTCTTCGTATAGGATTTAACAGATCGACATTTGGATAAATGTGCACAGAGATACGAGAGTGGAAAGAAGGGTACCTCACTGCTTGCTGCTGCTCGGGAATTCAGGCGACTTGCGGCGGCGACTTTGCGACGGTGGTGCACGACGGTTCAGCGTTGTTGTCGACGGTGGCTTATCTGTAATGGAAGAGAGTTTGATGGTGGATGAGGGGGTGGGTCTGGATGTTTATATAGGGGTCGGAGTGGCCTGTTACAAGGAGGTAAAATGGGGGGTCGGCCGGTCGGAGAGAGGAAAGGAACGAGTAGGAGTTTATGAAGTTTAAAGGTTTGTGGGTCAGGTTGGGTAGCGGGTTGGTGGGTCGGGTAGGATCCGAGTCTGATTAGTCTGGGTTGGTCTAGGATGGTTCGGTTTGGTTCAGTTTGTGTTGGTTTAAGCTGGTTTATTATTTATAGGTCATAAAAATAGTTTTTGAGCCCAATAAATTCCAAAAAATTACACAATACTCTATTATTAATTATACACCAAAAAAATAATTTTTATAATATTTTAATAATTAATTTAATACACAAAAATGTAAATTCATAAACAATTATTTATTATAATTAATTAAAAATTACAGAAAAATCTCCAAAAACTCAAAAAATTATATTTCCAATAATTAAAATTCTAAAAATTAATTTCTAAAAATTTGGGTGTTTACAAAACCTCCAAAGTCACCATTCACACTGGGGGTAGATCACGAGAAGGACGTGTTAGAGGAGTTCATAGCGGCTCACGCAGACGTCCCTTCTCTCGATGATATAATTTCTGGAGAAAAGATACCTTACTTTATGAATAAAGGGCTATCTTTGAACTACTCTGAAGTTTCACACATAAGCACACTGTACTCAATGGAGCACGGTCTGGGCCTGCACCTACAGACACATGTAACTTCCACCCGTGCTGTAAACCGGATTCTCTCCAGCCAAAACTATCATTTTCTAGTCCCAGCTCGGAAGAGGGGAGACAGACTCATCATCTTCGACAAAGTAGAATGCCCTTGATCCTTCATCCCCGGAGAACTAGATCTAGAGCCTGATACCAGCAAAATGTTACTCCACCAGTATAGATCTCAAGCCAAGCACCTAATCCAGAAGATGTGGTACGATCTGAAGGCCACTAAGGACTTAAACTACGACAAATTTCGAAGGCTGCCTCTGCGCCTACCTGCTTTTGCAGGAAAATTCGATGACTACTACCATAAGACCAAGCATGGCTTAGGATATGTAACGCCTCCCATAACCCCCGAGGGTTCAGATAATGTAAACCCCCTCATTTATTTCTATAGATATTCTGGTATGGGTTGGAAAATTTTGGTTTAGCAGCAGATGATTGAGGTTTAGAGTAAGGTTACAGTTGTCTGATTTTTTTAATTAAACCCTTGGCGCGCCCTACTATTGTTGAAATATTAGGACCCCAATATCAGCCCATAAATTCCAACAGATTGTTGCACTCTTGACTTGACACGCCAATTTAGGCGCTGGACTTTTCCGTCACTCAAAATCATATTTCCTTGTACTCTAAATTAATTGCACAAATTTTCATAACCAAAATCCATTATTTAATCCCGTGTCGCGCACCTGTGTCGTTGCCATCAATTTTGAGACACTAACTTAACCCGTTGAGCCGGACCAATAAAAGGGTCCAAGAATGACACCAAGCCTACACCATTCATGACCTTTGTGTCACTCATAATTAAAATCCCATATGCCCTAATTTAATTTAAGAGCATATGACATTTTATTCTAATTAAATTGGGGATACCAACTCTGACTAATCCCATTTTAATCCAAATTTAATTCCAATGCCCATTTAATTAAGCCCGTGCAAAACACACAACACCCCCCACCCAATAAAATACCAAACACCAATTCCCCCATAATTTTTCCACCATTTCATGTGTTTGTGCAAATACCCAAACTTAAAGGGCTTAATTTTAAATGTTGTAACATGTGTCATAACCTCATTGGTCAAGACCAATGAAGAAGCCTCACCCCTTTTCTTTGACCGGTCAAGCCCCTCCCCACTCTCTTTCCTTTGGATGAGAAATTTTTCTCCATGTAAAATCCTCACCATCCATTTGAATTGGGCTCATCCACACCACACAACCCTCATACAACTCCCTATAAGAGGTCTCCATCACCACACTCTTCCCCATGTCGGCCCTAATCCCCATACTTGGGAAACCCTACCCCCTCTCTCTCTCCTCCCTCTTCCCACATCAACCGAAACCTCTTCTTTTCTTTCTTCTTCTTCTTCTTCTTCTTCTTCTTCATTCTTCATCTTCACCTCTTCTTTATTTTAAAAACCCTAGTTAGGAGCTCCACCCGGCCGGCCTCCCCTACTCCGGCCGGTAGAGAAATACCTCACCCCGATCCCGCTATGCCATTCCCGAGCACCACCAGCACCACCCCACGACCACCTCGACTCCTTCTTCATCATCCGCATCTTCATCATCACCACCGCCATCTCCACCTGACCCCGGCCGAGCTCCCTCCTCCGGCCAGCAACCACTACCCCGCCGCCAAGGTGAACATCCCCCTTCCCTTGTGTAGTCATATTGTGTTTATTTGCATATCGACTAGTACAGTTCATGTTTGAATATTGGGTTTAGAGTTTTAAATGCTAGGTGAGGTATTGGGGTTTATTACATGATATAAAATGCATGAATGGTTGTAAATGAAATAGATCTATTTAATGGTTTGCTTTATATTGAGATTTCAGGATTTTGGGATGCATGAGTTTAAGGTTTATTATATCTCAATATGTGCGATTAATGGTTAAATGCTAAGTAGAGATTTTAGGATCATTACATGCAATTGATGGTATGCGAATGCAATAAAATTTTATGGGTTGATGTGACGAAATATCTACTTTGATGGTTGAAATGATACATATAATGAGTTTAGGGTTAAAAAGTCATACGCGACTTTGGGAGTTATTTAATTATTATATGCAATTGGTTATCGTGGATGAGCAGATTTAAATTGTTATGGAATGATGCTGAGGATATTAAAACATAAATTATCATTGAGGAGCTGGTTAACTATTATAAAAATTGTAGGTTGATATCAACCCATTGATTAATATGGAAAGTTTCATAAATAACAATTATTTATTTCGAGGATGACATATTTAAACGAGCATGATAATGTCTGTGAACACCGGGGTAAAATTTGAGGAATGATCATGGCTTGAACTACTTAACACCGTGGTGAGATGTAAGATTGAGGATCGTTTGATGATATTGTATAGGTGATTAATCGGATTTGACGTAACATACCTTAGGCAACCTTGGTCAACCCTCTAGCTTAGCATTTTGTGACTTGTAACTGAGGTTGAACATATGTTTAGACGTGTGTCACATCTTATTTCAGTCTCGTGATAGTTATTGATTGAGCTTGTGTCTCGTCTCTAGGTACTACGGGACCTGCGGACTTGGACGTTGTACTAGATCCCTATCTTTAGTAGCCGTATCCAGGCAAGTGTACCTTGCCACCCTGTATTTCAGTTACCAGATATTTATTGTTTCATTATATATATTGTGTGTATTTTTAATTAAGATCGTTACTTCACATCCGGATCACAACCGGGTGAAGACGTTCGTCGTAACGTCTTATAACGAATGCTTGATGTTCGTAACAGCTCGATATACGTACTTGAGTATATCGTCACCCCAGGACACATTCATACACTGTTATCGTGCTAGATTTTTTGTATCCTGATACTGACATCATGATCGAAGACTGGGACGACCTTAGGGTCGCGTCTGTTGAGTTATTTCGGTGTGACGAGACTGTTAGATAGAGGTTCAGGTTCAACGCACAATCGTTGACCGCTTGGGATGGAAAAGACAGTTACTAGACGTTTGGGCTCCTCTGCACGCGCTTATATATGTATATGACCTGTTGATGTAGTGTTCCTGTATCCGGAGTAGTAGTATCACCCGTGTGACTCTGTGCTCGGAGCTACGGTACGCCCCGTGTTTCTCTGTGTTCGGAGCTACGATTTTATTTTGGACAGCCCACGCGTCGAACATTGTCTTCAAACTGTGTCTCACTTAGTTGGTTATGCTAGACTATATGTTGTTGCACTTGTACTTTCTATTGTACTTTGGCATGCTGTATTTTTGTACCTTGTTACGTCCCTCTGAGGACCTGGTCCACTGCCAGTTTTGCAGCATAGACGATTACAGAGCATTTGGAGTTGCTGATGGAGTTGCATGTCTTGCGGGCATTGTACCAGGTACACACATTATTTCTATCGACATTATGGTTATTTTATATTAATTATCCATCTTCTGTTGTAGCCTAGTTTTTATAGACTCATATTTCTTCT
Source organism: Iris macrosiphon (assembly GCA_036927795.1). Taxonomy (NCBI): domain Eukaryota; kingdom Viridiplantae; phylum Streptophyta; class Magnoliopsida; order Asparagales; family Iridaceae; genus Iris; species Iris macrosiphon. Next base: position 28,067,324 of record JAYESA010000002.1, on the reverse strand, counting down.
CGAGTCTATTCGAGTTGGTAAATTATTGGGCGGCCGACTTTAGCACATGCTGCTCTTTCTTATATATTTTTGTTCATTGTGGATTAAGACATAGATGTTTACATTTACGGGATTTTTAGATAGTGCCCTTTATTATACAGCTTATACGTATTCGAGTCGGACCAGAGTCTGGTCGAATGCGTAGCTGGCATGTCGCATATTCCTGGTCCTATATATTTTGGGACTGGAGCGTTACATATTTTTGTGGTGGACCATGCAGGTCCGATTTAAATCGCCTTGGTCACCTGACTGTGCCAAGTGAGCCTGTAAATTAGGAATAGATATTATGATTTATTGTTGAATAGGCATAATCCATAATCGAATTTTTAAAACTCACTTTGTATGTGATTATCGCCCTTGGACTTCTAATTTGTATTCATTCAATTCCCGTCAATATCGTTATCATTGTTTCTCATCTCCTATTATTTCGGAAAGACGAATGCTCTAGCCTGATGGTTCCCTCCAGAAGAAGATCGAAGTCCGACGACAGAAGACAGAATTTGTGTACTATTCTCTGAGAAGATTTTTACCCTTAGTAGGATAGATTGATAGGTTCTTTTCAGATTCTAGAACTAGTGTGGAAGGTTAGCAAGAGAATTGGACCCAGTAGTACCCTACCGATACTTGAGATAGCAGTGATATTGGAAGTACTAAAGTTGGAAAGATTGTTGATCATAACCTAGAATAATTTATGGAAGTGCATAGCCCGATGCTAGGAATTAGTTGTTGTATATGATAGCGATACCAAGAACGATATTATGGACTAGAGGGGATAAAATTTTAGGCTCTCACCTGGAAGATGACGATCTGATACCAGAAATTCTAGCATGTGATTGGTGATACCATTATTATAATTGTACTATGTGATCGGGAGCAATAAATAACGGAAAGAAGAAATTTGGGGAATAAAATTTTAAGAAAAACTTTGAGGAGAAGAGAAATTATACATTAGGCAAGGAATAATTTTTCTCTTGGAGGATTAGTATTATAAACAGAACGGGAGGATTTATTTTGAGGTTAAGTATAGACTATGACATCGTTCTAGCATGAGTTGGTTGAGCCAATACCACGCAATGCTAGATTGTCGACGTGGTTGCACTATACTTAGACCACCAGATTACCCTGAGTTAGAGTTTCTTCGGGAAGACTGAGAGCATGGTGTCCAACCTTAGCGACATACATTATAAAGGATGAACCAGTGTACCCCCGTATTATATCGAGTTTGAGGATGTGTTTCTAGAGAATCTTCTAGGCCTGCCACCTGGCAGAGAGATAAAGTTTGCTATAGAGTTGATCCCAAGAGCCGAGCCGGTTATTTTCCTGTCTTCAGACTAGCACTGATAGAGTTGGTTGAGTTGAAGGTCCATAGTAGAGGATCTCTTAGACAAGGGTTTCAGTCGGGCTAGTGTTTCTCCAAGGGGAGTACCTATCTTATTGTACCGAAGAAGGACGGGACGGTACGTTTGTGTATCGATTACTGGGCATTTAATGCTATAACGATAAAGAACAAGTACCCTTGCCACACATCGATGATTTATTTGAATCAGCTAAGTGGCGCATATGTATTCTTGAAGATCGATCTCAGATCAGGATATCATCAGATCAAGGTACGGAAAGAGAACATTCCGAAGATGGCTTTTCGGATGAAGTATGGATACTATGAGTTTCTAGTCATGCCATTTGGTTTAACCAACGTGCCAGCAGTATTTATGAGCCTAATGAACAATATTTTCCACCAGTACTTAGATAAGTTCATGGTGGTATTCATCGACGATATCTTGGTATATTCCAAGAGCCAGGAGGAGCACGAGAGACATCTCAGGATTGCGTTGGAGACGCTGAGGCAGGAGAGGCTGTACGCTAAGCTCAGCAAATATGAGTTTTGCTTGGATAGAGTACCATTCCCGGGACACATAATCACCGAAGATGGACTATCTGTTGACCCGGAAAAGATAGCTGCAGTTGAGACATGACCAACCCCTACATCAGTTACAGAGGTTAGGAGTTTCCTCGGACTTGTCGGATAATATCGAAGGTTCGTAGAAAATTTCTCGAGGATCGCTGCGCCTATGACGTGACTGACGCGTAAAGGCAAGGAGTTTATCTGGACCGAAGAGTGTCAGACGGCTTTCGATGAGCTGAAGAAGTGTCTGACATCAGCACCGATTTTGATACTACCTTCAGGATCAGAAGGATTTGTAGTGTACAGTGATGCGTCTGGGAGCGGATTAGGATGTGTATTGATGCAACACGACAAAGTGATAGCCTACGCATCGAGACAGCTGAGAGTTCATAAGAAGAACTATCCGACGCACGATCTAGAGCTAGCTGCAGTGATATTTGCACTAAAGCTATGGCGACACTACCTTTATGGAGAGCGTGTTAAGATTTATACAGATCATAAAAGTTTGAAGTATGTCTACACGCAGAAGGAGCTCAACATGAGACAGAGGTGCTGGCTAGAGTTAATGACAAATTATGATATCGAGTTACAGTACCACCCTGGTAAGGCGAATGTAGTAGCAGATGCCTTAATCTGGAAGCCCATGGCATATTTTTATGACTCAGCGCCAGTGGTTAGAGGATCTTCAGGAACTCAGGATTAAGATTGTATTACCAGGCATGGATGGACAGATGGCTAGTCTCGAGGTTCAGTCTACATTGATTAAGAGGATCAAGGCAGCCCTGCCTACAGATGCGAGATTTTGACGATTAAGAGAGAGGATAGAGGCCGACATGCAGACGGGACTCAAGATTCATGAAGACGGAACATTGAGGTATAGAGATCACCTATACGTTCCGAGTGGTGAGCTACGCCAGGAGTTGATGACCGAGGCTCATAGCTCAATTTATTCTATTCATCCCGGGGGTACGAAGATGTACCGTGATTTGAGGCAACATTTCTGGTGGTATGGGATGAAGGAAGAGATTGCAAGATTCATGGCGAGATGTTTGTTTTGTCAGCAAGTCAAGACTGAACATCAGAGGACTGCAGGACAATTGCAGCCGCTTTCCATTCCCGAGTGGAAATGGGAACACATTATCATGGACTTCGTCACAGGAGATATTAGCTGACATGTTTGGGTAATGGAACACATTACCGAGTGGAAATAGGATCCCGCTGCGCCATTCCCGAGCACCACCAGCACCACCCCACGACCACCTCGACTCTCTCTTCATCATCCTCGTCTTCATCATCACCACCGCCATCTCCACCTGACCCCGGCCGAGCTCCCTCCTCCAGCCAGCAACCAACACCCCGCCGCCAAGGTGAACATCCCCCTTCCCTTGTGTAGTCATATTATGTTTATTTGCATATAGACTAGTAGAGTTCATGTTTGAATATTGGGTTTAGAGTTTTAAATGCTAGGTGAGGTCTTGGGGTTTATTACATGATATAAAATGCATGAATGGTTGTAAATAAAATAGATCTATTTAAGGGTTTGCTTTATATTGAGATTTCAGGATTTTGGGATGCATGAGTTTAAGGTTTATTATATCTCAATATATGCGATTAATGGTTAAATGCTAAGTAGAGATTTTAGGATCATTACATGCAATTGATGGTATGCGAATGCAATGAAATTTTATGGGTTGATGTGACGAAATATCTACTTTGATAGTTGAAATAATACATATAATGAGTTTAGGGTTAAAAAGTCATACGCGACTTTAGGAGTTATTTAATTATTATATGCAATTGGTTATCGTGGATGAGCGGATTTAAATTGTTATGGAATGATGCTGAGGATATTAAAACATAAATTGTCATTGCGGAGCTGGTTAACTATAATAAAAATTATAGGGTGATATCAACCCATTGATTAATATGGAAAGTTTCGTAAATAATAATTATTTATTTTGAGGATGACATATTTAAACGAGCATGATAATGTCTGTGAACACCGGGGTGAAATTTGAGGAATGATCATGGCTTGAACTACTTAACACCGTGGTAAGATGTAAGATTGAGGATCGTTTGATGCTATTGTATAGGTGATTGATCGGATTTGACGTAACGTAAGGCAACCTTGGTCAACCCTCTAGCTTAGCATTTTTTGACTTGTAACTGAGGTTGAACATATGTTTAGACGTGTGTCACATCTTATTCCAGTCTCGTGATAGTTATTGATTGAGCTTGTGTCTCGTCTCTAGGTACTACGGGACCTGCAGACTTGGACGTTGTACCGGATCCCTATCTTTAGTAGCCGTATCCAGGCAAGTGTACCTTGCCACCCTATATTTCAGTTACCAGATATTTATTATTTCATTATATACATTGTGCGTGTGTTTAATTAAGATCGTTACTTCACGTTCGGATCACAACCGGGTGCAGACGTTCGTCGTAACGTCTTGTAACGAATGCTAGATGTTCGTAATACCTCGATGTACGTACCTGAGTATATCGTCACCCCAGGACACATTCATACACTGTTATCATGCCAGATTTCCTGTATCCTGATATTGACATCATGATCGAAGACTGGGATGACCTTAGGGTCGCGTCTGTTGACTTATTTTCGTGTGATGAGACTATTAGATAGAGGTTCAGGTTCAACGCACAATCATTGACCGCTTGGGATAGGGAAGACAGTTACTAGACGTTTGGGCTCCTCTGCACGCGCTTATATATGTATATGACCTGTTGATGTAGTGTTCCTGTATCCGGAGTAGTAGTATCACCCGTGTGACTCTGTGCTCGGAGCTACTGTACGCCCCGTGTGTCTCTGTGTTCGGAGCTACGGTTTTATTTTGGACAGCCCACGCGTCGAACATTGTCTTTAAACTGTGTCTCACTTAGTTGGTTATGCTAGACTACACTGTCGTTGCACTTGTACTTTCTGTTGTACTTTGACATGCTGTATTTTTGTACCTTGTTACGTTCCTCTGAGGACCTGGTCCCCTGCCAATTTTGCAGCATAGACGATTATGGAGCATTTGGAGTTGCTGATGGAGTTGCATGTCTTTCGGGCATTGTACTAGATACTCACATTATTTTTACCGGCATTATGGTTATTTTATATTGATTATTCATCTGCTATTGTAGCCTAGTTTTTATAGACTCATATTTTTTCTCGAGTCTATTCGAGTTGGTATGTTATTGGGCGGCCGACTTTAGCACATGCAGCTCTTTCTTGTATATTTCTGTTTATTGTGGATTGAGACATAGATGTTTACATTTACGAGATTTTTAGATAGTGCCCTTTATTATACAGCTTATACGTATTCGAGTCGGACCAGAGTCTGGTCGAATGCGTAGCTGGCATATCGCGTATTCCTGGTCCTATGTATTTTGGGACTGGGGTGTTACAGATGAAGGAGATTAGGTACACTCTCACTCTTCAAAATCTTTCGCTTGAGACTCCGACATCAGTATCTGGGATATGCTCAAGCAAACGTTATATGCCAACATAGTGTCAGCTGACCCTGAGGAAGACAATGAGGATCTACAGAAACTCTTTGAAGTAGAACCGTGGGCCAATGCCTGGACGCACAATGGAAGATGCAGTTCGAACAACGAGAACCTTCTACCAAGGAAGAAGTCATACAAGTCAATCTGGGCGATGAATCCTTCCCTAAACCTATCTTCATCAACAAAAGTCTAACTGGTAAGGATCGGGTATCCCTGTTACAACTCGTCAAGAAAAATATTGATGTCTTTGCTTGGAGCTACGAAGATATGTCAGGACTGGACCTCCAAATAGAGGTCTACAAGCTCAACATCTAGCCTAACGCTAAGCCTGTCAAGCAGCAGCAACATCAGTTTCGGCCAGACATAATAAACGTCATCAAAGCTGAAGTCAACAAAATGATAGCTAGTGGCTTCGTCCGCGAAGAACAACATCCAGACTGGATAGCCAATATCGTGTCCATCGTTAAAATGAACAGAAAGATCCGGATCTGTATTAACTTCCGTGATCTAAATATGGCCTGCCCAAAGATGAATTTCCTCTTTCTATCAAAGACACAATGATCGACAACACTTGTGGCTTCAAGCGCATGTCCTTCATAGACTGATTCTTAGGCTACAATCAGATCAAGATGTCCCCTGAAGATCAGAAGCTGTCACGTCCTAGCCCCAAAATATGTAGGACTAGAAATATATAACACGCCAACCGTATGTATACGAACTCCAATATATGGAAACCATACATACACGTACGCTGTACATGAATATCAAATCCACCAGTGGTAATATACTGTCAACAAGTCACACGCAATCTATATCTCATCCACAGCACAAATAAATAAATAAGAAATAAATAACTGAATCTCAAAGATGAAATATCAAAGTATGATAGTCGGATGGAAACAAATCCACAGCAAATCGACTATGCTAAAACTACTAAATGAGAGAAGAGATCAACTCCAATATGAGGTAAATGTCCACAAAAAAAATAACAACTAGAATATCCATCAACTGCGATGAATCAAAGGTACTCTGAAGGTAAGACCTCCTCAGTCTGGTATGAAGCGTCAAGTACAGGTCCATACTCCTGTGGATACTCCTTCCCGTCTATATCTGGAAAGGTACCAGGTCCTCAGAGGGACATAACAAGATACATATAAACATGCCAATAAAGTACTGAAAATAAATATCCAATGGGTCGCCTAACCATCTATGTGAATGCACGTTGAGAACAACTTTCTTACAAGTGGGATATCTGGCCATAAATGGGATTGGCGTGACTCTTTCGTAGAATCAGGGGCCTACAAAGCATGGCGTCTTTTGAACGTCAGAGGCCGCAGTAATATATAGGGGTCATCACCGCCACGTATCTCCGGCGGAGCGTACGGGTTACAGAAAGGAAAGTGCAAAGAAGCCCAAATGCCTTGTAGTTCTTCCCACCCCATGCTCTAAGTATGTCATATCCATGACACGATAATACCTTCTAATAACTGCCAGGTCTGCTAGCATGTAAAGTTTCTATCGACAGTTATCCCTATCCGTCGCACGACCTATACGTACTAGTGGCCAGCCGAGTACGCAAGTCCGTGTCCTACATGTGACTCACACCCGTGTAAGAATAGTATCATGGCCAATGAAACATAAGAATGCCTCATGATAATAGGGTGGTCTCATAAAGTAGGTCCATATGCATATACATAATAAAAACAGAATACGACATCACCGTCATTGCACCCAAGTTTCCTTGGACGCGCAGTTTATATAACAGTTAAAATATATGAACTAAATAAGCAGAAATAAGATGCATGCAACATATGGAATATAAATTACAGTACAATGGCAAGGTATACTTGCCTGGCAAGCAATCTGTATAGAGTAAGCATCCAGAAGTCAAGGACACGGGATCAGAAACTAAGCCCTCCGAATAAACGTCTTCGGATGCTGAAATAGACATCACCAGAATTTCCGAAATCAACGAGATAGCTAGAAAATACTACCCTTTCGTCCAATTTGGACACAGGGACAAAACGATAATTTCGGGTTAAAGCGGGATCCACATGTGGCCCACTTTGCACCAAAATTTGTGCCAGGGGTAAAGGTCTCTAAATGGGATAAATTATAGGTCAAACAAATTCTAAATGTCAGTACGAACTCAACGGTATATCCAATTTTAGTTTGGTGAGCCAAACACAAATTTGCCCAAAAAGTCAACCGTAGGGCCCACAAATAGGTGGCTTAGTCAACTGTCTCAGAATTGCATAAAAATTGGGTCACAGGACCAGCGCGATACCACGAGTCCAGTGGCATAAGTTTTGTCGTATTCTGACGAGCATATAATAAATGGTGCGGTGTTTTGCAAAAGTCGTGATACGGGGACTTTTCGCGGATACGGGTTGATTTCGACGTGCACACGCGTCCAAATCAGTTTTCACGAAAGCTCACACGTCTGGACATACCATATGCGCCTTTTGGTGCAATTGGTACGCGACGGGGCGGTCCCATTTTGCGGGGCGCGCTCCGTATCACAAATTTTGAAGGTTCAAAAACAGGTTTTTTATGATTTTTAACTCAGTTTAATTCTGCATACAGCATCAAATAAATTAATATAATTAACAAAAAATAATCTAGGTTAGGTGGTCTTCACATAGCAAGAAAAAAATATACGTTTGGATCTTTGTGGTGGAAAATACGAGTCCGTAAACATTGGTGGTTACATCAGTTTTTCTGAGATTAAAAGTTATCATTTTTCTCCAACTTGGTCTCAGTTTTCACCTAGGGTTACGCGATGTTCGTAGGAAACTAATACACAGAGTTGGAAGAGGGATATGTCATGAACATACCGGTGAAGACGGGGTCAAATTTGGTCGAGCGATGGAAGGGGAATCAATGCGTGAAATGGGCTTCGTTGCAGTAATTTCCTGCGCGGGGTGCTCGCGGGATCTCGTGCGGCGAGCGGTGGACGGCTGCTCCGGCGGCGGCGGCGGTGGTGTCATGGCTGGGCTGCGGCGGTCTCAGGGTCGAGTGGATGGTAAGGGCTAGGGTTTATAACTATATATATATATATATATATATATATATATATATATATATATATATATATATATATATATATAGGATAAGAACCGAAGGGGGTCGGGTTACTCGCGGGGGGGGGGGGGGAGGATACTGCTGCTGCTGCTGGGTTTTGTACACTAGGGGGTTTGGTTTAGGTATAGGCGGGTTTGGGTTGCTAACGGGTTTTAGGCGGATAGGGTTTAGGTTTTGATTTAATTTTTTTCTTTATTCTTTTACTAACAATATATATATATATATATATATATATATATATATATATATATATATATATACATAAATTTTAGAAAATTATATTACGAGTGCATACAAATAATCTATCAACCGTCCACAAGGTCTCCTACATAAAATAAATTAAGGTAAAATAATAGTTATATATATATATATATACATAAATTTTACGAGTGCATACAAATAATCTATCAACCGTCCACAAGGTCTCCTACATAAAATAAATTAAGGTAAAATAATAGTTGCTCCATAAATCTCTAAATACATAATTACCTAGAAATAAAAATTTAATAAATTCTATATCTTCTAATTAATTAATAATACTATAAATAAATTAAATAATTAATTAAATAATTATAATACGGTTTTTAAAATTAGGGGTTTTATATTCTACCCAACTTATAAAAATTTCGTCCTCGAAATTAAAACTAAGCCACGATAGAGAGTCAAGGATGGTATAAGGTAGAAATTCACAAAATAAATTCATACCTTGATCTACGAATAGATACATAAAACATTTACGCATGTCATCCTCGTGCTCCCAAGTCGATTCTCCTGGTGCGCCATGCTTCCATGCTATGCGGACCAAGGGAATAGACTGGTTCCTCAACACTTTCTCTCAACGATCAAGGATTTCCACGGGTTGCTCTTGATATGACAAGCTCGGCCCAATGGTGATCTCGGAATGGTCTAGAACATGACTGCTATCTGCCACATATCGCCTGAGTTACGATACGTAAAATACATCATATACTCCATCAAGTGAAGGTGGTAGTACAAGTCGATACACCACTTCTCCCACTCTCTCCAGCACGTCAAATGGTCCAATATACCTTGGAATCAACTTGCTGCGCCCTCCGAATCGAATAGTGCCTCTAGTAGGTGATATCCTCAAGAAGACATGGTCGCCCTCTTTAAACCCCAAGGGACGACGATGAAGGTCTGCCCACTGCTTCTGCCTGTCTTACGCTGCTCACAAGTGCCCTTGTATCTTCTTCACTGTCTCAACGGTGTTGACTACCAACTCTGGTCCCAGAATCTGACGTTCTCCCACGTCACTCCAACATACGGAAGACCTACACTTTCTTCCATACAATGCTTCAAACGGAGCCATCTGAATGCTCGCTTGATAGCTATTGTTATAAGAAAACTCCATAAGATGTAGGTAGTCCTCCGATCCTCCAAAGTCTAACATACAAGCCCTCAACATATCCTCCAGTGTCTGAATAGTACGTTTGGACAGCCCATCTGTCTGCGGATGATAAGATGTACTGAACTTCAAACGAGTCCCAAGACTCTCTTGCATGCTTCTCCAAAAGTGTGATGTAAAATGCGAATCCCTGTCTGACACAATGTTAATCGGTATGCCGTACAACTCATGATTTGCCTCATATATAAGTCAGCCAAAGCTTCTGTAGACTGACCCACTCTAAAAGGCTAGAAATGGCCTAACTTGGTGAGTCGATCCACTATTACCCATACTGCATCTCTCCCACTTGGACTCTTGGGAAAACCCGTAACAAAGTCCATAGTGATGTGCTCCCACTTTCACTCAGGAATCGAAAGTGGTTACAATAGCCCTGCTGTTCTCTGATGCTCTGCCTTTACCTACTAACATACTAGGCATTTGGCTACAAAGCGAGCTATCTCTCTTTTTATCCTATGCCACCAAAAGTTTTTTCGTAATTCACGGTACATCTTGGTGCATCCAGGATGAATAGAATATATCGAACTATGAGCTTCTGCCATCAGCTCCTGTCAAATCTCTCTATTGGGAACATATAGACGATTACCACATCGTAATATCCCGTCATCATGAATATGAAATCCCGTCTGCTCTTCGGCCTCTGCCCTTTCTTTCAATCTCCTGAATCTGGCATCCGTAGGCGAAGCTGCCTTGATCCTCTCTACTAGTGATGACTGTACTTGTAAATTGGCTAATATTCTATCTGCTATGAGTAATATCACTTCTATGTCAAGCTCTTGTAAGTCCTCTAATAATTCCCTCTGTGTCGTCAAGAAGTAAGCTGCTGGCTTCCGGTTTAACGCGTCTGCTACTACGTTAGCCTTGCCTGGGTGATAATGTAGCTCTATCTCAAAATCCTTCATCAACTCGAGCCATCGCCATTGTCTCATATTTAGCTCCTTCTGCGTGAAGAGATACTTAAGGCTTTTATGGTCTGTATAGATCTCCACTCGTTCTCCATATAAGTAATGTCTCCATAGCTTCAAAGCAAAAACAACGACTGCAAGTTCCAAGTCATGAGTTGGATCATTCTTCTCATGCACTCGTAACTGTCTAGATGCATATGCAATCACCTTGCCATGTTGCATCAACACGCATCCCAAGCCTTTCCCTGATACGTCACTGTAAATCATATAGCCTCCTGATCCTGATGGAATAGTCAATACTGGTGCTGTGGTCAGTCGCTTCTTCAACTCCTCGAAAGTGGCTTGACACTCGTCGGTCCATACGAACTCTTGATCCTTGCAAGTCAACCGAGTCATGGGTACTGCTATCCATGAGAATTTCTCCATGAACTTTCGGTAATATCCTGCAAGTCTAGGGAAACTCCTCACCTCCGATGCTGATTTAAGAACGGGCTATGTCTTGACTGCCAAGATTTTTTTTGGATCAACAGAAATACCATCTCCTGTAACGACATGCCCAAGAAATAAGACTTTGTCCAAGAAAAACTCATATTTACTTAGCTTCGCATATAACTGCTCTCTCCTCAATGTCTCTAGGATAATCCGCAGGTGCTTCTCGTGCTCCTCGTGGCTCTTCGAATAGACAAGTATATCATCTATGAAGACTACCATGAACTGGTCCAAATACTGATGGAAGACTCGATTCATTAAGTCCATAAAGATAGCTGGAGCATTGGTCAATCCAAATAGCATGACCAGAAACTTGTAGTGTCCATATCTTGTCCTGAATGCGGTCTTCGGGATGTCCTGCTTCCGTACCTTCACCTGGTGATACCCCGATCTCAAGTCAATCTTCGAGAATACCTTGGCTCCACTAAGCTGATCAAATAAGTCATCAATGCATGGCAATGGATATTTATTCTTTATGATCACTGCATTTAAGGCTCTATAGTCAATGCACATACACACACCCCTCCTTCTTTGGTACAAACAACACTGGTGCTCCCCTGGGTGATGCACTTGGTCGGATGAAACCTTTCTCCTCTAATTCCTTCAACTGTGCCTTCAGCTCATCCATCTCCTTCTTCGCTAATCTGTAAACATGTGGCGCTATGGGTGCTGCTCCTGGTGTCAATTCAATCGAGAACTCTACGTCTCTGTCTGGAGGTAGTCTTGGTAGTTCCTCTGGAAAGACGTCTTAAAACTCTGTAATAATGGGGTGATAGGTAACATCGTCCATTGCAAGCTTAACACCATCAAGGACTTCTGTAGATCCTCGTGCAAACTCAAGTTCCGGCTGGCCTGGTACCTTAAAAAGAATGTTTCCTCCAAAACAGTCGAAGAAAGCGTGGTACTTGCTTAGCCAGTCCATTCCAAGCATATTATCAAAAGTTGGCATAAGAGGACGAAGAGTCGAACATTCATCTCTCTGCCACGAATCACTACAGGACACGATCTACAAATCCGACTAATAGGTACAACTCCTCCTCCGGTGAGAATTCTAATACAACTAGGTAAAGTTGTAGTGGTAATATTGTGTTTGGCAATAAAACTAGAAGATATGAATGAGTGGGTGGCTCCCGTATCAAATAATGTCACAACAAAAAAAATAAAAGCAAGAGTAATACCTGCTATAACATCAATCTTCTGCTCTATGTCATCCACTTCTAGTGCAAAAGCTTGTTCATTCCTCTGTGGAAGTCCATGACTGGCCCTCGTGAACTGATCCTCTTGAGTAGGTAGCGGTGGTCCTCGCTGAAATCCTCCGGCTGCTGGAGATTGAGGTGCTCCTGGTCTAGTCATCTGCTGAACTGGCTTCGGTACTGGAAGTGTGTCACACCCCAGTCCTAAAAATATATAGGACTAGGACACGTAAGCCTGCCAGCCGCATGGATATGGCGACTCTAATATATGGAAACCATAACCCATACGTACGCTGTAATATGAATATCAAAACCACAAGTGGTATAAAATGTATCACAAGTCAAGGGTACAATCTAAATCTCATCCACAGAAAATTAATATAAATAAATAATCAGTATCTATGAAACTAGATCTCAATATAAGTATCTAAGAATGATAGTTGGATGGAAACAAATCTACTACCAACTTGAATGGAGAAGTACAACACAATAAACAAAATATAAGAATACCAGCTAACGACCACGGGGCTCGAAGAGAAGATATCCTCGAAACATATGTAACCATCCAAATCTGCGCTCCTGCGAATACTCAAGAACAGGTACACCTGGAAAGGGACCAGGTCCTCAGAGGGACGTAACAAGATACATAGAAGCAAGCCAATTTGAATACAGTAGACATGCATAATGTTTGAAAATATATAAGTATGCTGTACAAGACAATCTATATGAATGCAATGAGGACAACTTTTCGACGTATGGGCAAGGGTAGGCTATTCGATCTAAGCCCCACAACTCACACACCTGTCTAGAACATCATCAGCCGACATACCTCGGGGGTAGCGACCCTCGTGACTCCATCAATCGACATACCTCGGGGGTAGCGACCATCGGACATGACCACCATAGTGCGTGCTAGTTACTACGGTTTACCAGAGTGGTTAAAGCCCATACGCCTACTGATTGTCCTCTATGATACTAAGTGTCAAGTGTGTGTCAACATATCTAATATATAGTAATGACTGAAAAAAACTACACATGCAATGAATAAACAAAAATACAATAAATATACAAAAATATACTAAGCATGCAAAATACTGTAAGCAATTTGGCAAGGTATCTTGCCTGGTAAGAAAGCTGCAAGGTGTAACGTCCAAAAGTCCACACACGGGATCAGAAGCTATGGCCTCAGAATAAATGTCTTCAGATGCTGAAATAGATATCACCAACGTTCCCAAAATAAGCAAAATAGTTAGAAAGCACTACCCTTTCGTCCAATTTGGACACAGGGGCAAAACGGTAATTTTGGATCAAAGTGGGGTCCACATGTGGCCCACTTTGCACCGAAAAGCATGCCAAGGGTAAAGGTCTCTAAATGGTACAAATTATAGGTCAAACCAATTCTAAATGTCAATACAAACTCAACGGTACATCCAATTTTGGATTCCGGTGAGCCGAACACAAATTCGCCCAAAAAGTCAACCGTGGGGCCCGCCAATTGGCGACTTGGTCTACTATCTCAGAATTACGTAAAAATTGGGTCACAGGATCAGCGCATTATCACGAGTCTAGTGGCACAAGTTTTGTCATAATCTGACCAGCGTGCACACAATGCATAGGGCTTTTGCAAAAGTTGCGACACGGGGATTGTTCGCGGATACGGGCTCATTTCAACGCGTACACGCTTCCAAATTAGTTTTCATGAACTCTCACACGTCCGGGTATACTGCGCGCACCTTTTGGTACACTTGGTACACGGCGGGGCGGTCCCGTTTGGCGGGGCGCGCTCCGTTTCACAACTTTTGGAAATCTAGAAAAAGTAGGTTTTCAGGGTTTTCTAACGAATTTAATTCTACATACAGCAGTTAATAATTTAATGTTAATTAAAAAAATTAAACTAGGTCAAGTGGTCTCCGTATACCAAAAAGAAAAATCGAATTCGGATCTCTGTGGTGGGAGATACGAATCCGGGAAGATAGGTGGTCACCGCAGTTTTCTGCGATACCCAAAATTGGTCTTTTTCCATCAACTTGGACGCTATTTTTGCCTAGGGTTACTCGCTGTTCGAGGTCTACTATCATACAGATATTGAAGCTGGTTAAGTGGTGAACGTACTGGTGAAGGCGGGGTCGAGTTTGGTTGAGCGAGGTGACGGGAAACTGGGCGGGAACACAGGTACCTTGCTGTAACTTTCTGCAGTTGCGCGGGGTTGCGCGGGGTCGCGGTCGTCGGGGTCGGGTTTCGGGTGGCTGGACGGTGGTCAGGCTACGGTGGCGGCGGCGTTCAGGTCTAGATGGGAAGAGGGTGACTTAGGGTTAGGGTTTGGTCGTCGAGATGGATTATATATATATAGGGAGAGGGAGAGAGAATGAACCGCGGGGTTGTGAGCTACGCGGGCCGCTGGGGGCAACCGCTGCTGCTTCTCGTTATTTCCAAAGGGCCGGGTAGTTGGGTGTTCACGCGTGGGAAGATGGGTGAAAGCTGCTGCTGTGGTTTTTATTCTCTAATGGGTTCGGGTCATGGAGGCTTGGGTAGATCCAATAGGAAATTTTTTGTTTTTCTTATTTCTTTCTCTTTCTATTCTTTTAGAAATATATATGTGTATATATATATATATATATATATACACATAGAAAAATCTAGAATTTGTATTAACGCATACCATTAAGCTAGCAACTGTCCAAAGGGTCTTTTACATGAAATAAATTAGAGAAAATTTATAATGGCTCCATAAATCTCCTAAGTGCACGAACACCTAAAATAAAAATTAAATAAAATCTATTTCTTCTAATTAGCCACTAATTACTACAATTAAATTAATAATTAATTAAAAAAAGATTAATACAGTTTTTAGGATTAGGGGTTTTACAAAGTGCTAGCCTCTGTGTTGGTAGTGGAAGCGCCAATGTCTGCTGTATTAGACAGTCTCTCACCATATGCTATCCGGAACCACACCTCATAGATTGTCCTAAGCGGTTTCGACAGTCTCTCATAATATGTTCGCGTCTACCACAATAATTACATTGGGGCTTCTCCGAAATCTGGTACGGTCCTGCTCTGTGCTGCTGCTGTTTCTGCTGTGCCAAAGGACGTCTGATAGGCCCTCCTTGCTGTATCCTTGCTGGTCCTTGCTGTGTCTTCAGTTAACCTCCATTTCCCTTGCTGATGGACTCTTGAAATCTTGCTTCTTTCAATAATTCGGCGTAAGAGATCCGGGACTGTGAGCTAGTGTAGTGTTGGAGCTCCTGAGTCAGCCCGCGGTGGAATCTCTTAGCCTTCTCCAAGTCATTCGGTATAAGGGCAGCGCCATATTTACTAAGGCAACTAAACTCTCATCATACTCGTCAATTGTCTTGTTTCTCTGCTCCAGATGAAGGAACTGATCATACAACGCATCCCTTACAGTGTCCGGGAAGTACTTCTTCTCAAAGCACCCCAAGAATTGTTCCCAAGTCTGATACGTACCCAACTGGCGCTCCATTAATTCCCACCAGTGATGATCGTTACCATCTAGCAGCGTCCTTACGCCTAGATCTGTAGGCAACCGTGATGCTTCTAACAACTTTCAGGTGTGGGTAATCTAGTTTATAGTCTCCTATGGGCTCTCAGTGCCTTTATACGGCTTAGGACCCATCTGTATAAAGTCCTTGACTGAACCAACTCTAGCTCACGGTACTGGAACTAGTGTCTGAGCTGGTACAGTTGTCTGTGCATCTATCCTCTCAAGTGCCGCCAAAAATTTTTGTCTCTGCTCTGCCGCTTGTTGCCCCTGCTCTGCAGCTAGTACGGCTGCCTGTTGTCTCTGTTCCTGCATCATCATTTGGAAGAATTGGAACAGTTGTGCCTAGCCATCCTGTGGTGTCGATGATGCTGGAAGGGTCCCATTAGGTGATGCGGAAAGGTCAGATGGAACTGGATTGTGAATCTGTCCATCCGGCCCCGGAAGTCTAGGAGTCATCGAGGTCTCCCCTCGAGTTTGGCCATTGACTCCTGAAGGTGTGTCGCCATCGACGGCAGTACATCCACTATGCATATCCATCTCTCTGCAGGTGGTGGACAAAACGATTAAAAGAAGTACAAGAATTAAACAGGATGCAAGCATTTAAATATGATAGTTGAAAGGGAAGATGAGTTTTGTCAAGCGTGGATGAGATCCTATACTCTATTCCTATACGCAGGCTTGTTCGGTACAGTAACGTAACCAAGATAATATATTCTCGACCTGCATGGGCTACCACTAAAAATATGTCATGCCCCAGTCCCAAAATACATAGGACTAGGAATACGTAACACGCCAGCCGTATGTATACAAACTCCAATATATAAAAACCATACACACACGTACGTTGTACATGAATATCAAATCTACCAGTGGTAATATACTATCAACAAGTCACACGTAATCTATATCTCATCCACAGCACAAATAAATAAATAGAAAATAAATAACTGAATCTCAAAGATGAAGTATTAAAGTATGATAGTCGGATGGAAACAAATCCACTGCAAATTGACTATGCTAAAACTACTAAATGAGAGAAGAGATCAACTCCAATATGAGGTAAATATCCATAAAAGAAATAGCAACTAGAATATCCATCAGCTGCGATGAATCAAAGGTACTCCGAAGGTAAGACCTCCTTAGTCTGGTATGAAGCATCAGGTCCAGGTCCATACTCCTGTGGATACTCCTATTCGTCTATATCTGGAAAGGTACCGGGTCCTCAGAAGGACATAACAAGATACATATAAATATGCCAATAAAGTACTGAAAATAAATATCCAATGGGTCGCCTAACCATCTATGTGAATGCACGTTGAGAACAACTTTCTTACAAGTGGGCTATCTGGCCATAAATGGGATTGGCGTGACTCTCTCGGAGAATCAGAGGCCTACAAAGCATGACGTCTTTTGAACGTCAGAGGCCGCAGTAATATATAGGGGTCATCACCGCCACGTATCTCCGGTGGAGCGTACGAGTTACAGAAAGGAAAGTGCAAAGGAGCCCAAATGCCTTACTTGTTGTTCTCCCTACCCCATGCTCTAAGCATCCATGGTACGATAATACCTTTAAATAACTGCCAGGTCTGCTAGCATGCAAAGTTTCTATCGGCAGTTATCCCTATCCGTCGTACGATCTATACGTACTAGTGGCCAGCCGAGTACTCAAGTCCGTATCCTACATGTGACTCACACTCGTGTAAGAACAGTGTTATGGCCAATGAAATATAAGAATGCCTCATGATAATGGGGTGGTCTCATAAAGTAAGTCCATATGCATATATATAATAAAAACAGAATACGACGTCACCGTCGTTGCACCCAAGTTTACTTGGACGCGCAGTTTATATAGCAGTTAAAAAATATGAACTAAATAAGCAGAAATAAGATGCATACAACATATGGAATATAAATTACAGTACAATGGCAAGGTATACTTGTATGGCAAGCAATCTGTATAGAGTAAGCGTCCAGATGTCAAGGACACGGGATCAGAAACTAAGGCCTCTTAATAAATGTCTTCGGATGCTGAAATAGATATCACCAGCATTTTCGGAATCAGCAAGATAACTAGAAAACACTACCCTTTTGTCCAATTTGGACACAGAGGCAAAACGGTAATTTTGGGTCAAAGCGGGATCCACATGTGGTCCACTTTGCACCGAAATGTGTGCCAGGGGTAAAGGTCTCTAAATGGGACAAATTGTAGGTCAAATAAATTTTAAACGTTAGTACAAACTCAACGATATGTCCAATTTGAATTCCGGTGAGCCGAACACAAATTTGTCCAAAAAGTCAACCGTGGGACTCGTAAATAGGCAGCTTGGTCAACTGTCTCAGAATTGCGTAAAAATTGGGTCACAGGACCAACACGATACCACGAGTCCAGTGGCATAAGTTTTGTCGCATTCTGAAGAGCGTACAATAAATGGTGCAGTATTTTGCAAAAGTCGCGATACGGGAACTTTTTACGGATGAGTTGATTCCGACGCGCACACGCGTCCAAATCAGTTTTTGCGAAAGCCCACACATCTGGACATACCATATACGCCTTTCGGTGCAATTGGTATGCGACGGGGCAGTCCCGTTTGGCGGGGCGCGCTCCGTATCACAAATTTTGAAGGTTCGAAAACAGGTTTTTCGTGATTTTTAATTCAGTTTAATTTTGCATACAACATCAAATGAATTAATCTAATTAACAGGAAATAATCTAGGTCAGGTGGTCTTCACATCTAAAAATATTTCATGACCCGCACCCGGATATTCTAGCACGAGTACGTGGCTACGTCCAGCCTACGCCGCAGCATCGGCGGTAAAACTCTGTCTGGGTTATTTCTAACTATCTAACATCTCAACAATATAATATGGTGTCACGCCCCAGTCCCAATAATACGTAGGACTAGAACACGTAAGCATGCCAGCCGCATGGATATGACAACTCCAATATATGGAAACCATAACCCATACGTACGCTGTAATATGAATATAAACTCACATGTGGTATATATAATGTCACAAGTCACAGATATGCTAATCTCATCCACACAACAACAAGTCATAGAAAAGAAATACTAAACTAGAATAAGGAGTCTGAAATATCCAAAATAATAGTCGGGTGGAGACAAATCCACTACCAATGACTATATCCAAAACTAAAATGAGAGCGGAGTATAAAGTCTCCAATATAAAATAATGTGAAGACAGAAGTGTATCAGCTAAAAAGAATCCATCGCTAGATAATCAACGATGCTCAGAAGGTAAGACCTCCTCGGCAGAAAATAATGCGTCAGGTCCAGGCCCGTACTCCTGCAAATACTCAAGAGCAGATACACCTGGCAGAGGACCAGGTCCTCAGAGGGACGTAACAAGATACAGAAAAGCGAGCCAACTTGAATACAGTAAACATGCATATAATTTGAAAATAAATAAGTACGCTGTACAAGACAATCTATATGAATGCAAATGAGGACAACTTGTCGACGTATGGGCAAAGGTAGGCTACTCGATCTAATCCTCACAACCTCACGCTCGTCAGTGGACATCATCAGCCGACATACCTCTGGGGTAGCGACCCTCGGACTCCATTAATCGACATACCTCTCGGGTAGCGACCATCGGACATGACCCACCATAGTGCGTGCTAGTGACTACGGTGTTACCAGAGTGGTTAAAAGCCCATACGCCTAATAACTGTCCTCTATGATACTAAGTGTCAAGTGTGTGTCAACATATCTAATAT
Organism: Iris macrosiphon; assembly: GCA_036927795.1. Lineage (NCBI taxonomy): Eukaryota > Viridiplantae > Streptophyta > Magnoliopsida > Asparagales > Iridaceae > Iris > Iris macrosiphon. The sequence continues at coordinate 28,047,540 of JAYESA010000002.1, read as the reverse complement.
ATAGTAATGACTGAAAGGAACTACACATGCAATAAATAAATAGAACTGAAATAAATATACAAAAATATACTAAGCATGTAAAATACTGTAAGCAATTTGGCAAGGTATCTTGCCTGGCAAGAAAGCTGCAAAAATGTAATGTCCCGATGTCAACTCCAAGAGTCAGAAGCTACGGCCACAGAATGAACGTCTCCGAATGCTGAAATAAATATCACCAACGTTCCCAAAATAAGCATAATAGCTAAAAAGTACATCCCTTTCGTCCAATTTGGACACAGGAACAAAACGGTAATTTCGGATAAAAGTGGGGTCCACGTATAGCCCACTTTGCACCGAAAAGCGTGCCGAGGGTAACAGTATCTAAATGGGACAAACTATAGGTCAAACAACTCTAAATGTCAATACGAACCCAACGGTATGTCCAAATATGGATTTCGATGGGCAGAACACAATTTTGTCCAAAAAGTCAACTGTGGGGCCCGCCAATTGGCGATTTCGTCAACCGTCTCAGAATTGTGTGAAAATTGGGTCACAGGACTAGCGTGTTACCACGAGTCCAGTGGCATAAGTTTCGTCACAATCTGACAAGCGTGCACAAAATACGCGCGAGTTCCACAAAAATTGCGACACGGGGTGTGTCCGCGGATACGGCCTGATTCCGGCGCGCACACGCATCCGAATCAGTTCCCACAAATTTTTACGTGTCCGGTTATGCTGCATGCACCGTTCGGTACACTTGGTACACGGTGGGGCGGTCCCATTTGGCGGGGCGCGCTCCATTTTCCAACTTTTGGAAATTTAGAAAAAGTAGGTTCGCGAGATTTTATGACGAATTTAATTCTGTCCACAGTAGTTAATAATCTAGGGTTATTTAACAGAAAATAAACTAGGTCATGTGGTCTACGCATACCAAAAAGAATTATCGAATTCGGATCTCTGTGGTGGGAGATACGAACTCGACAACATGGATGGTCACCGTAGTTTTCTGCGATCCCAGAATTCGGTCTGCTCTCGCCAACTTGGGCGCTGTTTTTGCCTATGGGTACACGTTGTTCGAGGTCTGCTATTATACAAATATGGAAGAGGGTTAAGGGGTGAGCATACCGGTGAAGACGGAACGGCGTTTGGTTGAACGAGTCGACGGAAAATAACTCCGGAGCGAAGGCACCTCGTATGGGAATCTGCAGTGCACGAGGTCGGGGTCGTCGGGATGGTTTGGACGGCCTGGCGGGGTTCTCTGGCTGCGATGGAGGCTCTAGATGAGAAGAGGAGGGTCTGGAGATTTTAGGTTAGGATTTTAGATGAGTTAAAATATATATATATATATATATATATATATATATATATATATATATATATATATATATATGAAAGGAAAAGAGAGGAGGCGAATTGCTTATTAGCCGAGTGGGGGGGGGTCTTGCTAACGTGGGGTTTTTTTTTTTCTTTGGAAGGGTCTGCTGTGTTTTACTTATGCATGGGATTTGGTAAAGGGGGGTTGGGCGGCTGCTCACTTGCATGGGTTGGTTGGAGTAATTGCTTTAGTTTGCTAAAATGCAAGGTTATTAGTAATATTATTATTATTAGTAGTAGTAGTATATTATTAATAACTTCTTTTCTTTTCTTTTCTTTTCCTTTTTCTTTATATATATATATATATATATATATATATATATATATATATATGCATATATATATATATATATATATATATATATATACTCATAAGAAAATTATAGATTAGAATAATGCACACTGTTAGGCTAGCAACTGTTCAAGGGGTCTCCTACATGAAATAAATTAGAAAAAAATTCATAATTGCTCCATAAATTCCCTAAATGCACATATATATAAATACATAGAAAAATTCTAAAATATATATTTGTGCACACCATTAAGCTAGCAACTGTCCAAAGGGTCTCCTACATGAAATAAATTCTGAAAAATTCTTGATGGTCCCATAAATCCTCTAAGTGCCCGAACACTTAAAATAAAAATTATTAAAAATCTATTTCTCCTATTTAGCACATAATTACATAATTAAATTATTAATTAATAAAAATAATAATAAATACGATTTTTAGAAATAGGGGTTTTACATATGGTACCTGTCAATCATCTTAACTCCAAACGGAGGAGCAATATGGTATCTCACAAGTATAACTAATCTCAATTACAAAACAAACTAAGGAAGATAAAGCACGAATGGAATAGCGAAGGAAAGAATAAAGATACAACCCACAATCTGAAATAATATACAACTGTGAATCTCAACAAATAATGGCCAAATATAATCCAACACAATAAACTAGACCTCCTCAGGCTCTGCAACTAAGTCCTCCTGGTCTACAAGAGTATCCTCTAAAGGTACGTCGTCTTGCGGCCCGTAGAATGTGGGACACTGCCCTATAAGCCAATCATCTAGAAAAATATATCCAGTCAGGATTGGAGCGAAGTATACCTCTGCTAGCAATTCTAATTAATTGACAAAGACTATAAACAGTTATAGTAAGTAATACATGGTGTTCAAGGAAAAGAAATGAATCAGATAATAAAATACTGTCACAGTTAATTTAAGAAGCAAGACAAGATATGCATGGTGAATCAAGAAATACTGTAAATAAAATTATGAATAGATGAGAAATAAACTAGAAAAATAAGATGTGTGTCCAGCAAGTATCATGTGAATCCAGTAAGAAAGCACTAACTAGTGTGTTTTGAAATACCGCTTTCGACATGCAAACGGTTAGGGGTAATACGGCTCATCGCACACTTGGTGTGCGACTGCTATCGTTCTTGATTAAACCAGAGGGGGTGATTCCAGATTTTAGGAATGTTTACATGTCTACTCAAGTATTTCTTCGCCCGACTAGTATAAATGAATCCAATCCCGACACGCAAATCAAATATGAGTCCAGCCAGATAAAAATAGGTGATTCCAGTAGGTGAGTCCTGATATGATGCTAGTAATGAGTCCTGAAGTAGAGGCCAGACAAGTAAGAAAGTGAATCCATGTAATACTAATCTGTGTATCTAAGTATCAAAAAACCAGGTAAAATAATACTATAAACCAGAATCATAGAAATTATCAAATAATAGAAACTATCAGAAAATACTCACCTGTCGACCAAACAATGAATGCCTAACTGTGTCCCAACTGGTGTCACACAAACCTATATATGGAATATTATATTAATATAATATACTGGAATAAAAATAAGTTAAACTAGTCAAATTCTAGGTCATAAAGTCATTTCTAAGTCAAAACAGTCAAACTAGGTCAACTATCGATCAAACTAGTCAAAGTTGGTCAAACTAGCTATTTCTAGGTTGTATGAGTCTATCTCTAGGATATTGGGTCTATACACTACGCATCTAGGCCACACTAGTTATTCTAAGATACTAAAAAAGCAACATGATACCGTATCCTAAGATACGCAAGTTCATTTATATGAAAATAGTGTTTCACATATATATTCAAGTCAATATACTTAGTACTATATCAAAACAATGAAAATATGATACCTTGGCCTTGCACCAATGCATATCTCACCTATCCCGATACCCAAACTCAATACCTTGGGTATCGGCCCAATACCTTGGTATTACCTTAGTAATACCTTGGGATCCCAAGGTAACCCAAAACACTTAACTTTTAGCTATATATATACACAATACCTCAAGTACTAACTATATTAACATATCTAATTTACTAACATATATACTTATACTAATGTATATAGATACTAACTATTCACATTCTAACTAATAACAAATATCACAACTAGTATACCTATATACCTACTAACTATACAATACCACAACTACATATATACATACATACTCATATAGCTAACTATATATATATCAAGTAACCCAAAAACTATCTATTGTATAACAAGTATATATATATATAACTCACTAACTATATACCCACACCTTAACATTAACTAACTAACACTAATATACCTATCTCACTAACAATACCAAGCTAAACCAAAATCTCAACTAACTAATTGCTAACTGTTACTAACTCATTGAAAACTAACTGAAACCAAAATCTTGAATACTAACTAACCATCTTCTAATACCTTGAATACTCAATAACTGAAATCTCTACTGAAACTGATACCCATAACATAACTGAACCAAAATACCCAACCGAACTAACCGAAACTCATTGAAACCTAGCTGACACACTGAAGCTGACTGGATACCCTGAAACCTGGTATCTGCTGCTACTGTTGCAGCTTGCTGCTACTGATGCACGCGCGCTGCACAGTGCTGCGCCGTGACTGCTGCTGCAGTCTGTTGCTGTTGTTGCATCCAGCTGCCGCGACTGTACGCTCGTTGCGCCACTCCTACACCGTGTTGCGCCGCAACTGCTGCTGCAGTCTACTGCTACTGTTGCAGCCTGCTACCGCGATTGCTCGCGCGCTTCTGCGGCGCTGCTCGCTGCACACGCGCACACACAACCACTCGTGCACACACACAACATATATATATATATATATATATACACACGCTCAACTATACATATATATACACTCACAACACATAGATACACACACATACATATATACAAACACATATCCTCACACACACACATATATATACATATAGATATCAACTTGCATATACACACTCATATATATATATATATATATATATATATATATATATATATATATAACTAGTTATTATATGTGGGTGAATATATACATATCTATAAGTGATTATATGTGGGTGAATATATACATATCTATAAGTGTTAGGAATGTGGGTGAATATACACAATATATATATATATATATATATATACACACACACATACATATATATAAACACAACTACCTATAGCTAGATATATATATACACCTACACAATCTCATATATCTATAGATAGATATATTTATGTATATACCCTCACACATAAATACAAACAAACACATGAATATACACATATAAACACTAGTACACACACACACACACACACACACACACACACACACACACATATATATATACTATTATATATATATATATATATATATATATATATATATATATAGATAGATAGATATATAAATACACATGCACAAATAGAAAAGAGAACAATAAACCAAACACGTGGAGTGCACCGCACCCGTATCACACTAATTCTATGAAACGCTTGCGATACGGCTCCAACACCAACCAAACGTATCCCGAAGGACACGAGCAAGTCTAATACACTAATTATGAAAAATACATTTAATAATTAGATACACTATGTATCTGTGTCAAGAATTGATGTGCACAACTCCTCGTGCCGGAGAAAATCCCCAAAATCAACCCGTTTCGTCAAATTGATGAGATACGGCCTACAAGTATCCAATTATGGATACGATACTAGTCACAAACAAGCAATCATATGTCAATTTGATCTATTAGACTATATGACAAATACTACATGTGTTAATCTTGAAATTCCTCCAAAATTGGCCCCAAATTGCACATAACTTCCACCATAGGTCTCCTATGAACCTAAAACCAATTTCTATGGGTAGCCTATGTGTAATACCCCGTTCCGCTCAAGCGGACTACCGATTCAAAAGGCAAAAGTGCAAACGTCCCGACCTGCTTGGCTCAGCGAGGCAACTCGTTCAGGCAAGGGATTATCTAGACTTGGCCCTTCATGAGAACTGGCTTAGGCTTCCAAAGGCTTGCTCGGAGTATCGCTCAACCGAGGCAAATCATCGCTAAGGTGGGTAGCTTCGGTGAACTTGTCCTTGCTTAGCCAGCACACATAAAATACGGAATAGTACATGCTAGTCGCTAGGTGAATCATCCCCTGCATGCTAATAAGAATACAACGCACCTAGCTAAGAGAATAATCCCAACTTGTATTGCTTATGCTAGAACATGGAAAATAAAATATTGCTTATATTGAGACCCTCGCATACTACCTTGACTTGTGCAACTGGACCCTTCTATGCCTAGGATAGAAACGATATGTATATGCTCTTCTTAGTGCACAGTTCACTTGTATACACTGTACGACTCTAGATCATGTCGCTCGGGAAGTCCCTAAATGGTTTCACTCATCGGCTTGCCTTCGGGCCTGGGCTAAATGTGAATGTTTATGAATGCATGCTTGCTTGCTTACATTTTAACTTAAATGTTGCCTTGCCTCAGTGTTTGCCATACGAAATCATGCCACAATCAAGTAACACTATCGTATATTATCCATGCATTGAGTCAGCCAGAAGACTATCAAGTAGTCCTTTTGTGCAATCGATCCTGCAAGTATACGAGACCGTCAGGTCGCTAAGGCAAACCCCGCATCAGGGGAATGCATCAAGGCAAGCTGTTCATTGAGAAAGAATCATGTTAAGTTTACACCTGAATGATAATCACATCAAGTTTACCTCTGAACGAGAATCATGTCAAGCAAGTCATGAATCCCAGATCATGGAGCAACTTCTCGGTTCAGAGCAAGAATCATGGATTATTATGTCAAGTTATGAATTTGGAGAGACCATGACCTGCATGTCGCAGAAAACTTGAAAAAGGTGATCTTCATATCTCAGTTCCACGGACGGTCACCGGTGCACCGGGGCCGATCCGATCCGGATGGGACTCTCATATTTAGTCACCCATGTACAAAGACGGAATGGCATGCAGCGCATCCTATTCTCTCGCTACATACCATTCTCGTTAGAGACTAAAATTGGTCCTTTATGGCTATGCCAGCGACAATTGTTCATATAGATAAGTCATCCTCGCTTAGCGGCTACCCTCGTGCAAGTCATTGCATCGCATCGAGAATAACTGAACACCTGAACAATCATGGCATAATGACACTTGTGCATAAAGAGCACTTGATCATCGTATGCAACACACCTGATATTTTCTGTAACTCGTGCACCTGTAGCATAATCTCGCTCATAAAGCAGTGTTTGTATATGCTATGCCCCTGAATGTTTATATATGCTCGTGCTTGGAATTTAACATTGGTTTGCCTTGGACAGGGAAGGACAAATGGTAAGTTGGTAAGTCTCGCCGTGTTTTCTCTTATATTACACGACGCACTGCCACACGAGTTAGGCTTTTCATATATGTCATGAAACTGATCCTAAGACAATACTAGAAAGACAACTAAATAGCTGATGCACGGAACCTATATTACGTGTTTGGATTTGTCGAGCGGGCGAGCAGCCTCCCCACTAGTGCATTCATGTACTGATAACCCACCAGATTGTGTGCAGGGTGCGGGAGAATCTCGTTCGGTGCGGATGCCTCCTTCGTGCGTGCTAAAGGCATAGAGTTTGACTCTGAAGCCTTAGGGTGCTGCGTTCGGAATTGAAGCACATATACAAGACATAATGTTGGAACATCGCCTGAACATTTCCTGTATATCATCCATAAATGTAGCCACTTGGCACGCTTTTATGTTTCAGAGAGAGAGCTTGAGCGACTTGTAATCTCGGCTATACGCCGCCTGTAATACTTATTTCAATATGAATAAAGAGAGTTTGTTTTACTTCAACTTGTGTTATTCAATTCTTCCGCTACTGTCAACTCAGTGAACTTGTTACCATTCGCTTATGCGTTTATACATACCGCTGCACTCGCACAATCTGTGCGATCCTGTGGCTTAGATCTCTTACCGCTAGCCAATGAACCATGGCCTTGCACGTGCGCGGCTCACGCTCGTGCGGCATCACGCCCGGATGGGTCAAAAGCGATCATTCCGCGGAAGTGCTGGCACGGTCATTTTTGCCTAGCAGGGACGACCGATTTAGCCTACGGGAGATCGGGGCATGACAGATTGGTATCAGAGCCTGGCTTATACGCCTTTGAACTTCATTTCTAATATCACTATTTCAAAAGCTTGTTCATGGGTTATGTGCACACACTCTCTCAATGCCTCGATGGAATGTTCCAAACAATAAGTCTAAATACTTTCGAAAAGTTGTATGTGAAATGATATGATGGCTTGTACGACATTGATGTCGGAAGGCCTTTGTGCCGACCTGTGCTAGACCCTTTGGGGGTATATACTCGTGATAAGATTTATATGATATGTGTGAACCCTCTGTCTGTACCTAGTTATCCAACGGGTTAGTACGGAATCCAATATTTTCCTGAACGGTTTGCTATATACACAGCCTTTCGGCTAAGTTATGTTCTTTATCATGCACCAAGACCCTTGGGTGTAAGCCTGTCATAAACGAGATTTAGATATCGTTCATGAAGAATACAAGTCAGACTTAGAACTACAATCGATAGAAACTTTATCGAATTTATCGCTTAGGCGAATATTAAGAATCCTGCTTGATTATGGGAAATAGCTCGTACGATAATTCATGTTGGAAGACATAAATCGAACATAGTTATTTTGATGACTATCAATCCAGAATATATATATATATATATATATATATATATATATATGAGACTAGCTTTTTTCAGGAGAAACCTGAGTATCGTGCTAGAAATTGAGGAACGAGTTAGTGAATAAGCTAATGATAATGCGAACACCGATTAAGAATTTGATGGAATGACTCGATTCCGAGTGGTGGATGGATCACTTAGAAACATCCAAATGGATCCATAACCTGTGTGATAGTCAGACTGAACGATATTGAGAATAACTTGAATAAATGATAAGGCTTATATCGAATAGAAACTCTCGGAAATGGAAACTAATATCTTGGTTAAGGAAAACTTGTTGGAAATTGGAGAATCGTGCGAGCGGTTTCAGATTTAAACAAACGGATTGAACGTGAATAAATTATCGCTCGAATAAGCTAAACCGAGAATGGATATTTGGCTTCAGAATATAAATTTGACTTGGTATCGATAATTGGAAGATAGCATGAATCGATACAAGCAAAGGAAATATTATGTTTCTAGGAAGGATATAAGCAATAAAAATTTTTACTTGGAGTTTAGAAGAACGAACTCGATATATTGAGCATATTAGAAATGGATGGACTTGGGATTGAATATTTGAACTTGGTTATTGAGGAATGCCAAAAAGTGGACTATAGAACTACCAAAAACGGAAAAATAAAAAGTTGGATGATTTTACTAGACGAACTACAATCACTGCATGAACGGGCTTGATTCGATGAATACAAAAACTTTTGAAATACAGCGAATCAAAAGTGTTATAGGATGAGTTAGCCTAGAACCAGGAGTAAATCATGCTTGATGGTTTCGGGGACGCACGCGTTGATATTATTGGACGACTTGAGGATATAATCTAGGTTTAGAATTGAATCTTGGCTTGGTGGTCAAGACTTGAAATGGATATGGATTCTATCAAAATATGTTGAAAATATGTTGGAGATATAGACTACGCAAATCACTAGGCTTGTCCTGCAACTTGGATATAGTGGATTTTTACTGAACGGACTCATCCCCCGTGCAACGCACGTGTTATTGAAAGTAGGTAAATCTGTGCTCGATGTCTAGAAATCTGAGTGAAACGAGCTTGGATAGAATATCCCGTACAAATGAACAATTATTTGACCCTAGGAATTGGGGCGAGCATCGTGCGACGAATTTGCACGATAAATCGCATGCTTGAACCTGTACCTATGAACTTGTGAGCTGACCTAGCAATTAGGCAGACGACCCTGTGCCGAGTGAATGAACCTGTGCCACCGAATTTACCATATTGCTTGAATAAGATTCACAACTGGGCAGCAAAACTTAGGGTTAGACTTGGGTATAATAACATGTGCTAAGTTTGACCCGAACTGACGAACGCTAGTCGGTAAATCGAACAGATCATGCTTATCGGTGGTGAAAATGCTTGGTTGGAATGGAAATGATATGGAATCGGATTTGATTGACCCTGTTGGAAGTATCCTGGTGATTTATAAGGAAAAACTCTTGAGATTTTTCGCAAGTAGCTTGTCCGATTTCACCAATCTCTAAGTTTGGTTGAATGCATGTGTTTGAGGGACGCTTCGAATATGTGCACGATCCAAGACTTAAGAAATGTGAAACTCGAGTGCTAAGACTTCGCTATCGCTACGTTGGTGACATGCATGTGTTTGAAGGACGCTTCGAATATGTGCACGATCCAGATACGCGATATGCTGATCTCAAATGCTAGTGCAAGTGAATATCCTCCTGAACAAGCATAACGACTTGTATAAGTTGCCTCAGCCTTAGATCGCTATCCAAGTTCGATTGAAAGGTACCTCGTGTTAAGAAACATGTCCCGCGCTAAGGCACAAATAAGACTGACTCAGTATACACGCAACACGGCGTAAGCATCGAGTAGGGGATTGGGTTCCAATGGATTTAGTGGTACCGATAGCTACGCTTGGGCTAGAATCGAAAATTTTGATAATACGGCTTGCCCTCAGGAAGTCTCGAGGACGAGACTTTTTCTGAGTGGTGGATAATGTAATACCCCGTTATGCTCAAGCGGACTGCCGATTCAAACGGCAAAAGTGCAAACGTTCCGACCTGCTTTGCTCAGCGAGGCAACTCGTTGAGGCAAGGGATTATCTAGACTTGGCCCTTCATGAGAACTGGCTTAGGCTTCCAGAGGCTTGCTCGGAGTATCGCTCAACCGAGGTGAATCATCGCTAAGGTGGGTGGCTAAGATGAACTTATCCTTGCTTAGCCAGCACACATAAAATACGGAATGGTACATGCTAGTCGCTAGGTGAATCACCCCCTGTATGCTAATAAGAATACAACGCACCTAGCTAAGGGAATAATCCCAACTTGTATTGCTTATGCTAGAACATGGAAAATGAAATATTGCTTATATTGAGACCCTCGCATGCTACCTTGCCTTGTGCAATTGGACCCTTCTATGCCTCGTATAGAAATGATATGTATATGCTCTTCTTAGTGAACTGTTCACTTGTATATACTACACGAATCTAGATCATGTCGCTCGGGAAGTCCCTAAATGGTTTTACTCCTCGGCTTACCTTCGGGCCCGAGCTAAATGTGAATGTTTATGAATGCATGCTTGCCTGCTGACATTTTAACTTGAATGTTGCCTTGCCTCAGTGTTCCATACGAAATCATGCCACAATCAAGTAACACTATCGTATATTGTCCATGCATTGAGTCAGCCAGAAGACTATCAAGTAGTCCTATGCAATCGAACTTGCAAGTATACGGGACCGTCAGGTCGCTAAGGCAAACCCCGCATCAGGGGAATGCATCAAGGCAAGTTGTTCATTGAGAAAGAATCATGTCAAGTTTACACCTGAATGATAATCACATCAAGTTTACCTCTGAACGAGAATCCTGTCAAGCAAGTCATGAATCCTAGCCCGTGGAGCAACTTCTCGGTTCAAAGCAAGAATCATGGATTATCATGTCAAGTTATGAATTTGGAGAGACCCTGACCTGCATGTCGCGGACAACTTAAAAAAGATGATCTTTGAATCTCAGTTCCACGGACGGTCACCGGGGCACCGGGGCCGATCCGATCCGGATGGGACTCTCATGTTTAGTCACCCATGTACAAAGACGGAATGGCATGCAGCGCATCATGTTCTCTTGCTGCATACCATTCTCATTAGAGACTAAAATTGGTCCTTTATGGCTATGCTAGCGACAATTGTTCATATAGATAAGTCATCCTCGCTTAGCGGCTATCCGCGTGCGAATTATTGCATCGCATCAAGAATAACTGAACACCTGAACGATTATGGCATAATGACACTTGTGCATAAAGAGCACTTGATCATCGTATGCAACACACCTGATATTTCCTGTAACTCGTACACCTGTAGCGTAATCTCACTCATAAAGCAGTGTTTGCATATGCTATGCCCCTGAATGTTTATATATGCTCGTGCTTGGAATTTAACATTGGTTTGCCTTGGACAGGGAAGGACAAATGGTAAGTTGGTAAGTCTTGCAGTGTTTCCTCTTATATCGCAAGGAGCACTGCCACACGAGTTAGGCTTTTCATATATGCCATGAAACTGATCCTAAGAAAATACTAGAAAGACAACTAAATAGCTGATGCACGGAACCTATATTACGTGTTTGGAATTTTCGAGCGGGCGAGTAGCCTCCCCACTAGTGCATTCATGTACTGATAACCCACCAGATTGTGTGCAGGGTGCAGGAGAACCTCGTTCAGTGCGGATGCCTCCTTCGTGCGTGCTAAAGGCATGGAGTTTGACTCTGAAGCCTTAGGGTGCTACGTTCGGAACTAAAGCACATATGCAAGACATAATATTGGAACATCGCCTAAACATCGCCTGAACATTTCCTGATATCATCCATAAATATAGCCACTTGGCACGCTTTTATGTTTCAGAGAGAGAGAGAGCTTGAATGACTTGTAATCTCGGCTATACGCCGCCTGTAATACTTGTTTCAATATAAATAAAGAGAGTTTGTTTTACTTCAACTTGTGTTATTCAATGCTTCCGCTACTGTCAACTCAGTGAACTTGTTGCCATTCGCTTATGCGTTTATACATTCTGCTGCACTCGGACAATCTGTGCGATCCTGTGGCTTGGATCTCTTACCGCCAGCCAATGAACCACGGCCTTGCATGGGCGTGGCTCACGCTCGTGCGGCATCACGCCCGGATGGGTCAAAAGCGATCGTTCCGCGGGAGTGCTAGCGCGATCATTTTCGCCTAGCGAGGACGGCCGATTTAGCCTACGGAAGATCGGGACGTGACACTATGCATGTGGGTAGGTTTCTCATGGTTAAATATCAGATTTAGAACCTAATAAAAGGGGAAAAATTGAAATGTACCTCTTGGGAGATGGATTTCCAATAAAAAATTCCTAAAATTGAAAGTAGCTCCTCCTTCTAGTCAACTATCAGTCAAACTAGGTCAACTATCGATCAAACTAGTCAAAGTTGGTCAAACTAGCTATTTCTAGGTTGTATGAGTCTATCTCTAGGGTATTGGGTCTATACACTACGCATCTAGGCCACACTAGCTATTCTAAGATACTAAAAAACCAACATGATACCGTATCTTAAGATACGCAAGTTCATTTATATGAAAATAGTATTTTAGATATATATACAAGTCAATATACTTAGTACTATATCAAAATAATAAAAATACGATACCTTGGCCTTAAACCAATGCGTATCTCACCTATCCCGATACCCAAACTCATGTCACGCCCCAGTCCCAAAATGCCGAGGGACTAGCCACGTGGCAATGGCCAACATCACACTCCAATGGGCAAACCCAATTTAATGGACCCATTAGAGTCTACTTAAGCTGTAAAATAATAATAAAGGTCTACGATACATGTCACAGTCTAATTCTAATCTCATCTACAGAAAATAAACACAAATCAAATGTCAGAATAATCAAGATGAAATATAAACCAACATGTCTCAATAAAATATCTCAGGGAACAACCCGATAATAAGTTTAATACAGAAATCCATGAGACAGGAAATGGAGTATCTAACAACAGAAATGACTGAGTATATAAAGCAAATACTCAAAAGAAATCCTCTGGCATCACCTCGTCCTCTGGTGTTGGTACTGCTCCAGCGTCTGCTACTGTCCCGTATACCTCGGGGTAGATTTCCTCTGCTAAACCTGGGGACATAATCCGGATCCAGGTCCTTAGGGGACATAGCAAGGTACAAGAATAACTCAAGCCAAAATAAATGCAGTATATAAAATATATCAATAGGGCAAACTATGTAACCAGCTATGTGATATGCAAATGAGAGCATCACTAGTACTCAGGCTGAGACCACTAAAAGTACTGTATCGGGGAGCCGGTAGCAGTGATATCACATAGTGGGCCTAGCTCTGATATAGAGATTACGGCACAATAATAATAAATATATATATATAATTAGCCTGTAGCCTGTGTGTCTCTCCCACCCAATATAATCACACGTCTCATGTCCATGACGTCTCATGTCCATAACACGTAAGATCATGACCTCTAGCTAATGCATCGAGTCAGAATGATAGCTATGCATATGTAATATCTATGTCACGAATCCAGTAACCTATACAAAATCATCATGAATAACTCAGAAAAAATTATGTCTCATGAATAATCTCAAGTGTCCTATGGTATGACGTACTTGATAAAGCAAGCACGAAAATATATGATCATGATATCAACTCTCTAAGTGACGTTACACGACTCCGCATATGGCGTCGACATCCGAATATTATTCTGACGCTAAGCAACGTCTCACAATCCTAGATTGAACAGTTATAACACATAAATAAATCAAGAAAATAATATACAGCAAGTACTGCAAGTTTGGCAAGGTACACTTGCCTGGGTTTAAATTTCTCTAATTGCTCCGGTAACAGCGGGATCTTCAAGTACTCCTCCGGTTGCTGAAATAAATATTACCATCATTCTCAGAAGATATGAAATAGCTAGGATTGCCTACCCATAAGTCTAATTTGAATACAGGGGCAAAATTGACAGTTTCTGGTCAAAGCAGAGTCCACATGTGGTCCACTTCGCACCGAAAAATGTGCCAGAGATAAAGTTATCCAAATTCGTCAAACTTAGTGTCTACGAGTCCAAAATGATGATACGAACCCAACGAAATATCCAGAACTGGATTTCGATGAGCCAATCACAAAATCGCCCGTCAAATAGAGCCGTGGGGCCCACGATACGGGGTTTCGTCAACGTTCTCAGAATCGAACCAAACCTGGGTCACAGGACCAGCGTAACGCTACAAATCCGATGGCATAAGTTTCGTTACGAAATGACAAGCACACACGAAGTTACAACGAGTTTCAGAATAGGCCCGATACAGGACAATTTTGATGGATACGCGTTGATTTCGGTGTACACGCACATCCAAATCAACTTCCATGAAATCTCACATATCCGCATTGATGGTACGCTCCTTTCGGTATAATTTACACACGACAAAGTCGCCTCGTTTAGCGGAACGCACCCAGTTTCGGACAATTTGGCTTTTAAAAACCAAGATTTTGGTCAACTTCACCCGCGAATAAAATATAATTTACAGCATAATAAAATAAACTAATCACAAGGTTTAAAACTTGGTTATAATGTCTATTTTACTGTTCAAGTGAATTTTGGAATTATTAAATATGTTGGACGTAAAACGACACAACGAGGAGGAAGAAAGACTCACCGGAACATGGAGTCAGAATCGACTGTACTGCGCGTGCAAGTGGCGGCGCGACGGTGCTCTGTCGGTCGGAGGCGGCGCTCGGCTGCTGCGGTGATCGTCGCTGGAGTCGGTGTCGGGGATGGCAGAGTCGTCGGCGGTGGCGGGTCGGGGTCGAGTTGTCGAAGGGGGTGAAGTCGGAGAGGGTCGAGTGGTAGAAGTGGCGGTGGTTGTGAGGGGTGGCGGTGATCGGTGGTGGGGGTTTTATAGGGAGTGCGGCCAGCGGTTAGCAGGAAGTGAACCGGAGGGGTCGGCCGTTGGGGAGGCGACGGGTCGACGGTTGATCGGCAGCGAGAAGACGTAGAGTCGCGACGGTTGGGGATTAGTCGGGTCGGCCGTTGACTATTGTAACGGTCGGGGAAAAAATTTCTGTTACTGTAACATGGGTAGCATGTCGGGTTAGCGGGTTCAGATCGGGTCTAGATCCGACCCACTAGGTTTGGTTTCAGTTTGGTTTGGTCTGGTTCAGGTTGGTTTAATCTGGTTTATTCTAAAAAGATATTTTTAGCTGTTTAAAAATAGTTTTTGAGCCCAATAAATTCCAGAAAATTACACTATATCCAATTATTTATTTTACACTCAAAAATATAATTTTTATAATATTTTAATATTTAATTTAATTCACAAAAATATTTATCCCCGAAGAACATTTATTTTAATTATTTAAAAATTATAAAAAAATTCCAAAAATTTATATTTTAGTTTTATAACATATGGGTGTTTACAATCTACCCTCCTTAAAAGAATTGCGTCCTCGCAATTAAAAAATTAAAATATAACCGATCAGAAGAGATGATGCAGTTGCAAAATATGTTTGTAGCACGACACAAGGGATAAAGAATCATGAACAAGGAGAAATTGAGAGGAAGGGTGAGGGATTTGTTCAAGCAGAACACGTAGGAAAGGAATAAAAATATTTCCCTAGGCAATGAGAGCTAAGTAATTCAAGAGTAAATGAGTCTGATTAGAGGCAAAGATCAACTACAGCTTAGGAAAACTTGGGTATCAAGTACTAACAAGTTCATAATACTAGGATTAGGCTAGGGAATGGAATTAACAGACATGTGCTAAAGCATTACTAGGAATATATAGCTATGATAAAAACTTAAATCTTACTCGTATTCGCTAATCCACGAGTCTGTGCGTCCTCCACTGTCATCGCAAAAGCCTGTCCACGTCCTTGTGGTGGTGCCCTCTGCTGTTGCTGGGCCTGCTGGAAGAGTGCTCCTCGTGGTGCCAAGGGTGACCTCAGTTGATATCCTTCCAGTGCTGGTAAAGCATGTCAGTTTACTATTGGTGCTCAGGGCAATCCCTTACTAGATCCACAGGCTAAACATAATCCCAATTTTGGTCTACACTCCCTCTCAATATGGCCTATCTTGCCACAATACTGACAAGTAGGAAGGACTAGTGCTAGTGGTATAAATTCTCTCTGTGGTGGATTCATTTGTGGTTGCTTTGCATCTCTTTCCTGCTGTGTTCGGTCTGGTGCTAATGTATGTGACCGCTTCTGGCTGGACTCTCTCCTGGTGACGTGCTCCATGTGTCGGGCTGCAGCAAGGACGTCCGTGTATGAAGTAGTGGCAATGGAGCTGATTAATTTCTGTAGCTCATAGCTAAGTCCGTCAAAGAACTTCTCCGCTTGGCTTCGCTGGGCTTCTTGATGAACCTGCTGTCGGGCTTGCATCATTGCATAGAACATTTGAAACATCTGTTGTCCATCCATAGGCTATCCTGGTGGAAAAATATGCATCGGTGGAGTAAACTGCGGTGGTGGTGGAATGTCGTCTCGCTGTAATCTTGAGGTATGTTGACCTGCTTGATTGTTTTGTTGAGTTGATTGACCTCCAGTTACTGGTGTCACTCCATCGTCGTAGGTGACAACTGTAACTTGTGCTGTTACTGCAGGAGTCTCGTCGCTTGCTTGTGGATCCATTACTCTGCATCCAAAATAAACTATAAAAGGCGCACAGGGGATACAAGGCAGGATGCAAGTCGAGAATTTATTTTGAAGTCGATATAGAGATCAAGAACGAATCAATCAAGTGGATGAGATCCTATAACTTATCCTATCATAATCGTAGGCTTACTCGATTCCTTAGTTGAAACTGAAGCAACATTGTCGTTGACCACAGTCGTAGACCTTAGTGGTAGACCTTAGTCGATGACCTGCATGGGCCACCACAAAAATTATGTCACATCCCAGTCCCAAAATGCCAAGGGACTAGCCACGTGGCAATGGCCAACATCGTACTCCAATGGGCAAACCCAATTTAATGGACCCGTTAGAGTGTACTTAAGATGTAAAATAATAATAAAGGTCTACGATACATGTCACTGTCTAATTCTAATCTCATCTACAAAAAATAAACACAAATTAAATGTCAGAATAATCAAGATAAAATATAAACCAACAAGTCTCAATAAAATATCTCGGGGAACAACCCGATAATGAGTTTAATACAGAAATCCATGAGACAAAAAATGGAGTATCTAACAACAGAAATGACTGAGTATATAAAGCAAATACTCAGAAGAAATCCTCTAGCATCACCTCATCCTCTGGTGGTGGTACTGCTCCAGCGTCTGCTCCTATCCCGTATACCTCGGGGTAGATCTCCTCAGCTAAACCTGGGGACATAATCCGGATCTAGGTCCTCAAGGGACATAGCAAGGTACAAGAATAACTCAAGCCAAAATAAATGTAGTATATAAAATGTATCAATAGGGAAAACTATGTAACCAGCTATGTGATATGCAAATGAGAGCATCACTAGTACTGAGGCTGAGACCACTACAACCTCTGTGTCGGGGAGCCGGTAGCAGTGATATCACGTAGTGGGCCTAGCTCTGATGTAGAGGCTACGGTACCACAATTATAAATATATATATATAATCATCCTGTAGTATGTGTCTCTCCCCACCCAATGTAATCACATGTCTCATGTCTACGACGTCTCATGTCCATAACACGCAAGATCATGATCTCTAGCTAATGCATCGAGTCATAATGATAACTATGCATATGTAATATCAATGTCACAAATCCTGTAACCTATACAGAATCACCATAAATAACTCAGAAAAGATTATGTCTCATGAATAGTGTCAAGTGTCATATGGTATGACGTACTTGATAAAGCAAGCACGAAAATATAAGATCGTGATATCAACTCTCTAAGTGACGTTACACGACTCCGCATACAGCGTCGACACCCGAATATTATTTGGACGCTAAGCAACGTCTCACGGTCCTAGGTTGAACAGTTATAACACAAAAATAAATCAAGAAAATAATATGAAGCAAGTACTGCAAGTTTGGCAAGGTACATTTCCTTGGGGTTTGAATTTCTCCAATTGCTCTGGTAACAGCGGGATCTTCAAGTACTCCTCCGGTTGCTGAAATAAACATCACCATCATTCTTAAAATATATGAAATAGCTAGGATTGCCTATCCATAAGTCTAATTTGGATACAGGGACAAAATTGACAGTTTTTTGTCAAAGAGGAGTCCACATGTGGCCCACTTCGCACCGAAAAATGTGCTAGAGACAAAGTTCTTCAAATTCGTCAAACTTAGTGTCTACGAGTCCAGAACGATGATACAAACCCAACAGAATGTCCAGAACTGGATTTCGATGAGCCGATCATAAAATTGCCCGTCAAATAGAGCCGTAGGGCCCACGATACGGGGTTTCGTCAACGTTCTCAGAATCGAACCAAACTTGGGTCACAGGACCAGCGTAATGCTACAAATCTGATGGCGTAAGTTTCGTTACGAAATAACAAGTATACACAAAGTTATAATGAGTTTCGGAATAGGCCCGATACGGGACAATTTTGACGGATATGCGTTAATTTCGGTGTGCACGCACATCCAAATCAACTTTTGTGAAATCCTACACGTCCGCATTGACGATACGCTCCTTTCGGTGCAATTAACATACGATGAAGTCACCTCGTTTAGCGAGACGCACCCAGTTTCAGAGAATTAGGGTTTTGAAAACCAAGATTTTGGTCAACTTTACCCGCGAATAAAATAAAAATTACAGCACAATAAAATAAACTAATTACAGGGTTTAAACTTGGTTATAATGTCTATTTTACTGTTCAAGTGAATTTTAGAATTATTAAATAGGTTGGACGTAAAACGGCCGTGAACTTGTGAGTTAAGGACAGTTTTCTGAACTAGAAAAATTGGGCTATTTTTTCTTTTTTGCGACGCGGTTTACGATCGACACAGGACACGATACCCCAAACTAATTACACAGGGTTCGAGAGGGTCAAACAACGAACATGTCACAATAGGCCATTCGAAAATTGACACAGCGAGGAGGGAGAAAGACTCATCAGAACAGGGAGTCGAAATAGACTGTACTGGGCGTGAACGGGGCGGCACGGCGGTGCTCGGTCGATCGACGTCGGCGCTCGGCTGCTGCAGTGATCATCGCTGGAGTCGGCGTCGGGGATGGCGGAGTCATCGGCGGTGGCGGGTCGGGGTCGAGTTGCCGGAGGGGGTGAAGTCGGAGAGGGTCAAGTGGTGGAAGTGGCGGTGGTTGTGAGGGGTGGCGGTGATCGGTGGGGGGGGTTTTATAGGGATGTAACGTCCCAGTCCCAAAATACGTAGGACCAGGAATACGTGACACGCCAGCTATGTATTCGACCAGACTCTGGTCTGACTCGAATACGTATAAGCTGTAATATAAAAGGGCACTATCTAGATATCTCATAAATGTAAACCTCTATATCTCAATCCATAATGTACAATAATATACAAGAAAGAGCTATATGTGCTAGAGTCGACCGCCCAATAACACACTAACTCGAATAGACTCGAGAAGAAGTATGAGTCTATAAAAACTAGGCTACAACAACAGATAAAATAAACAATAACCATAATGCCGGTAGATATAATGTGAGTACCTGATACCATGCCCGCAAGTCATGCAACTCCAATAGCAACTCCAAATTCTCCGTAATCATCTATGCTGCAAAACTGGCAGGGAACCAGGTCCTCAGAGGGACGTAACAAGGTACAAAAATACAACATGCCAAGTAAACAGAAAGTACAAGTGCAACAACAGGGTACTCTATCATAACCAAACAAGTGTGACACAGTTTAAAGACAATGTTCGATGCATGGGCTGTCCAAAATAAAACCGTAGCTCCGAACACAGAGACACACGGGGCGTACCGTAGCTTCGAGCACAGAGACACACGGGTGATACACTACTCTAGAATACAGGATCACTAAATATACATATATAAGCGCGTGCATAGGAGCCCAAACGTCTAGTTACTGTCTTCCCCTTCCCAA